>OZ038487.1:42516059-42518559 GCA_964036315.1 Acanthosepion esculentum
TAATGTCTCATATGAAATAAAACAGCGTAGGCTGGCTGAAGTCGAAACTCACTCCAAAGGGCAATATTTAACTGAAAACAATCCAGTGGACATCGAGACAGTTAAAAACCGAAAGCGAGAATGCTTGTAAAGGAAGATTGAGAGAAACAATATGCAAATAAGAAGGATGTCTGTACAATAACAAAACTCGTGGGAAAGCTTTACCTTGGAGTTTGAAGATTTTTTACTGGGTTAGTGAGGCCTGTTAGTGTTAACAGTAACTCTACAGAATAAATGGAAACAGGAGGCAATTATTTTAATCGCTATAGCATTTGCATTAGAAAGAATGAAAAAAATCGTACAGGAAAAATTGACCTGAAATATCTATCTATTTATATCTATATAAAAGTATATTCAAAAATATTTTAGCTAAATCGCTCGATAAAATTTTGAATGGATTTTTGCAAATTATGCTCTCCGTCTACCTATATATATATATATATATATATATATATATATATATATATATATATATATATATATATATATATATATATATATATATATATAAACAATTTAAGAGGAAAAACGTATGAAAATGTGTAAAAAGTTTTCGTGTGACGCGTGTTTTACTTTAGGACTTTATCGGACTAATTTTACGTTTACGTTGATGTAACTACACGTAGAAAGAACTTTTTACACTTTCTCATATATATATATTAATATATATATATATATATATATATATATAATTGAATGGATTATATCCGACAATTATTTAATATATTTTCTGTTTATACGTTATTTTTGTATATGCAATTTATCTAAGTAAATGCTGTATTTTTAATTAAACAGTATTAATTAAATTTAACATTTAAATGTTTGAGAAATTTCTTAGAAAATATGCGTATTCCGACAGGAATTGAACGTGTATTCCTATACGGAAATCATCATTTGACTTGACATGGTGTGCGATTCAGCCACACAAAAGCGTCCGATTAGCAGTGTCGGAATTACTGTTTATAAACACATTCTTCAACGATTTCACTCGACTGATCATATCTGCTCACGAAACGTAACTTAAAGTAAACAATGATAACATATAATGAAATGGATTAGGTCCGACAAATAGTTCATATATTTTATGTTTATACGTTCTTTATAAAAATAACGTATAAACATTATATATATATATATATATATATATATATATATATATATATATATATATATATATATATATATATATATATATATATATATATATATATATGTATATCCGAATGTAATGAGGACGAAAATAATATAAATTCTAACGGCATTAATTCATAAGAGAGCTCTATACCAAGAGTAGAGCAATAATTATTTATTATTTTTTTTAAATACGGACAAAAACAACTTGCTCATTACAAAGATGCATTCCTGTTTCGATGCGGCTGCATGTCGACTGGTGAGAACCAAAAATGGTTACTCTTTTGGTTCTCACAAGTCGAGGTGCAACCGTAAAAATTAGGATATATATATATATATATATATATATATATATATATATATATATATATATATATATATATATATATATATATATATATATATATACATATATTACGTTAAACGTTATTTTTAGTGAATACACCACATTCAGTATTTGTTTCGTTTCTTTCAATTATTAAACAGTATTTTTATTTTGCCTACTAGCCTGCACATTCTGTAAAACAGAGAAAATGCGAACTCTGATAGGATTCGAACCTGCAATCCCCTGCGAATTACGAAAGTTACAACGAATATTCGTTGATATTACAAAAGTCTCAACGTGTGTTTGTGGCATCACAAAAGTCTTCCTCCTATTTCTTCGTTTTCTCTCTTTTTTTTACTTCTCTACATTCTTCTTCTTCTTCTTCTTCACTATCCTCTATTCTCTGTACTGTTCACTATACGGATTACTATACGGTGGTTACTATTCGAGCGAGTATTATCTAGCAAGTACTATTAATGTTAGTGTTATTCGAAGGCGTCTGACACCAGCATTGTTCAACGATGTGACTATAGTTGTGTCTGCGATTACGAAGTCTCTACTACAACGAGCATTACGAAAGTCACAACGAGTATTCGTTGGCATCACACAAGTGGCAACGAATGTTCGTTGACATCACAAAAGCTACATTACTCAAACGCAATTGATGAAACAAGAGAAGCTAGCGAAACATTACACCATTCGAAGCGCCTCTTTCAAAAACTACAGATAAGCTTACATATATGTACAAAATCGCAAGGATGGATCGCCCAGTAAGGATCGAACTCGCAACTCAGTTATAATTGATATTATTTTTTTTTAATCGGTCTCGCCCCATCCAGGGCAATAACGCCAACAAAACGCAAGGGGTTACAGAACGTGAAAGAATTAGGACATAAGCATTAATGATGAACAGAAAGAGAAGAGAGTAATCAGGAGGAGAGTAGATAGCGATTGACACTGCATTTAAATTTTTACAGATTAAAGTTGGTTGGAACCGGAAGAGAG
>OZ038487.1:42526059-42536059 GCA_964036315.1 Acanthosepion esculentum
ACTAACTTTATATCACATCCTGTCAGCGTGAGGCGGCAAGTAATTGCAATCAATATGTGGTATCTGATCCCCTTTTTAAACTCAGAGAGAGCCTAGTTTCCCGGATTCCAACCCTTCGGCAGCACCCACTTCATTGAAGGACTGGTGGCTACCAACAACTGCATTAAAGTGGTCGCAGGGACTGGGCAACATTTTGCTCTTCGCTCATATGTACTTGTCTGGGCATACGATATTAAAAACGACTTTCTCACCACCGTAAAGAAGCGGCGGAAATGGCAACCTACTACATTGGCTTTTGAACTGGGATCAAAGCTTGGTATCTGTTCCCATCTTTTAAACTATGTAATAATCCAAAAGTTTTGGAGCCAGCCTCTGGATTTAATAATTATTAAATTTTATTCTCTCTTTGGTTTAATTAACTTCTACTTAGCTAGCATGTTGAAACTATTTAAAGCCATTAGTGTCTGATATCTATTTTTTTTTTTTTTTAGCAAGGAAGTTGCCTAAGATTCAAAATCCACCAGCCCTAAGCTTACCATTAGCTAGTAAGTTTGATTGAGCAAAAAGAGCTAAAATTCCCCACATCAACATACTCGAACCAACCCGAACTTCGAGTTAAAGTTTGTCAGGCTATCAAGAGAATCTTAAAGGCCAAATATGATGAGAAAGATTATGTTGCGACAAACACCAAATATGTATTGCCTGTTTATCATGGGAATAATAATAATAATAATAATATCCTAGTGTTTAACTACGTTTGAACGTAGATAAGGATTTTTTTTAATCGTTTCAATAATGCTACTAAGACGCAGGGGGGGGGTTACAGGGAGTGAAAGTGAAGGAGAATGAGAAGACTGAGAAAGGGGGGTCGAAGTAAAGGACAAAAATGGGACTCGGTTCAAGAAAACAGAAAATGACGATTGGCGTTGCATTTAAACTTTTGAAGATTGTAGTTATCAGCGAAGCAAGAGATTAGAAGAAGGGATCGCCACAGGCGAGAAGCGCGAGAAAAAAAAACTATTAAAATAGAAATCCGGTTGCATCCAGCTATTTCAACAGTAGAACTATGAAACTGAGTTGCCAATCTAGTAGTTCATTTAAATTCCTGCGGCCAAGGTAACTAGGAGGAGAACATATCAGTACAGTTGCCATGAAGACCGAAAGGAGCCACGTCACGTCGGTGACAAAACGACTGACGCCGAGATGCCAGGTCAGGATCGGTTATATTACAGACCCCTTCTTTGGATTTTGTCAAGAAATTCGAAATACATAGTAGCAGCACCAGACAAAATATGGTAGCAATATTCAATGAGTGGACGAATGGTAGGTTTATAAATATGGAAGATGGATTCTGAAGAGAAAAAAATTGTCTGGCACAACTTTCCTAACGGTAGACCTAGCAACTGATTCAATATAATCGCTTCACTTCATGTCAGTGTAAAACGTGAGGCCAAGAAGACACAAAACGTTGCTCTACTAGAGGTTAGCAGTAGCCATGCAGTGACAGGCAGAAAAAAAAAGTTCACTATGGTGCTTGAAGAGGAACGGTGGAGTAATGGATAACGGCACGGATTGAGGAATCAGAGAGCCGAGTTCGAATTCCAGTCGAATCCATTACATTCACTTTCGTGCTAATACCCTTAGGAAACGTATGAACCTTCTTCTTCTCCACCCCTCGTTATGGGTTAAATAGCAGGACAGACCGGGTTCTATAGCCTCGGATTTTAACTGGTCTACCGCAGAAAGAAATGGCAACCTACTGCGGGAAAAAATCTGCCGCGTCAGTCATGTATCGAAAAGATACATGATCGCCTAAGCGTGTTTTACGCATGGCACTGAAATTCGCTTACGTGCTAATACCGTTAGGAAACGTATGAATCCTCTTCTCCCACCACCTAGCTATGTGTAAATAGCAGAACACATCGGGTTCTATAGCCTTGGATGGCAACTGGTTTACTGCAGAAATGTCCTTTCGTTCCCATTTATAATTAAAAAGGATAGTTCTCTTCTTCCCCCCCCAGCTATGGGTAAATAGCAGAACAGATAACTTTGGATGGCAACTGGTCTACCACAGAAAGAAGTGGCAACCTACTGCGGGAAAAAATGTGCCTCGTCAGTCATGTATTGAAAAGATACATGATCACCTAAGCGTGTATCACGCATGGCAAATAACTGACTGATAGTGATTGAATGGAAGCAGTTTTGTTTTGGAGGCGTTAAAATTTGCAATCCATTCCTTACCCCCACTTAACCACTGATTGGAGGCCCTTTTCGAGAGCAGTTGCCAGATTTAATTTGTCGGACTTGCTACTAAGACAGGAGAAAATAGTGTTGTCATAAAACTAGTAAGGAAACAAGGAATATGTTTCAAGACCTCCAGCGGATTTCTGAAACCGTAGATTGTAATCAACACTATGTATATTATGATTATTTTCTATAAATAGTTCGGCTAGCACGAAGTATCATGTCATCGTGACCGAGAGCCTGGGTGTACTGACCTTGTTCAACTGTTGATCACACTAGATTATGTGCTTTCTCCCTGAAACTGTGGCCAATGTTCATTCAGCATAGTTTCAGTGTAAACGATAGACTGGCATTATGGCCTTGTAAAAACACAAATGTGCCTGAGTAGGAGTCTACAACAGGGATTACGTGCCCACTCTAGACTCCGTAGTCTCCAGAGTCTAACGGGTGCATGCTGCTATTATTTACACATACATAGTCTGTTCGAGAATATTCAGCCATTTTGAATATATTCGGAGCCATTTGTGTAGCCTTGATGTAACTTGACAACCAATCATACGGGCTGTGGCTGCGGATGCGTGAACAGACACTCTTCCTTGAAGTTATTCAGTCAGTAATGAAGGGCACTGAGTGAGCTTGTGTACTACGTGATCATCGCATTTTATCATGACGCATTCTTCATGTGCTTTTGGCAGTAAACACTCAGAGTGTTAGAGGTTTTGTTACCTTATTTGGGAAGAAATATCTTTTCTTTTTTTTTTAAAAAAAAGGGAGATACTGAAAGTAAGATAGACAGAAAAAAAACATCTAGCAACCTGCCTAACAATTTGTGTAATGGATGTAAATGAATGGCAGAACAGGTTATTTGAAGGAGAGTAAATAAACATTGCCATCGCCGACAAAGGAGAGACATTTGTGGAGGGCCATGATTTACCACGCCTTAAACGGACACAGTTTGTTTTTCTAATCGGATAATAAATCCATTAAAATTCTCTATTTTCAGTAATTCTTTCTGTATTTTGGAAATATCGCTTCAGGACGTGTGAGATCAGAACTCTAAAGTTCCCTCTTTTGTATTGCTCTCAGTAATTCCTCACCCTTTACGATTCCTCATTAATGTCGTGGCACCACTATTCCTTTATTCAAACTTCGCATCTAGGTTCCTCGTCGTTGTTTTGCTTTTTGTTTCTCTCGCTTTCGATATCTTCAGTGTTAAATTCTCCATGTCTTCTGACTGTTGCATATTGGTTGAGGAAAGACCAGTGTGTGCGCGTAAATCGGAACTGGTGATCGTATAAACAGGAAATGTACCCGATGACTAAAATAAACAGGGTGCACAGGCGTCTTGAGTCATGAATAAACAGGGCGCATAGGAGTCCTGAGCGGAAGGAAATGCGTGCTTGCATGAACGCATGCCGGAAGAGGCGTAGCCACACGAAGTTGCGTAGGCGACATATCGGAAGAAGCCGTAGCCACGTGAAGTTGCGTAGGCGACATATTGGAAGTAGCCGTAGGCACGTGAAGTTGCGAAGGCGACATATCGGAAGAAACCGTAGCCATGTGAAGTTGCGTAGGCGACATATTGGAAGTAGCCGTAGCCGACATATTGGAAGTAGCCGTAGCCACGTGAAGTTGCGTAGGCGACATATCGGAAGAAGCCGTAGCCACGTGAAGTTGCGTAGGCGACATATCGGAAGAAACCGTAGCCATGTGAAGTTGCGTAGGCGACATATTGGAAGTAGCCGTAGCCACGTGAAGTTGCGTAGGCGACATATCGGAAGAAGCCGTAGCCACGTGAAGTTGCGTAGGCGACATATCGGAAGAAACCGTAGCCATGTGAAGTTGCGTAGGCGACATATCGGAAGAAGCCGTAACCACGTGAAGTTGCGTAGGTGTCCAAATGTTATTTAACCCGTTCGATTCTTGATCTGGACAGAGAGGCTGGCTAGAGTTTCACCGAAGTTTTGTCTCCGTCAATTCCTGTGTGCACAATCCTAACCTCATTGATTCTCCCTCACTCTACCCGTTCGCCGCAACTTGAACAATAAAGATATTTATATGTTTTTTATATATAAGTGTTCGTCACCCAGCAGCAATATACTACATGACCTCATTATACGCTTTTTTAATATAAAAAAATGCAACACATTTTTACGGAACAGTGCACAATTTTGATTAAACCTTCAGCAATTCCACTGCTAACGTCAGTGTAGATTTTCGTGATAGACATTTTTTCTCGCCAAATTCTGTCTTACATATCTGTAAGTCTATCATTTGTCCATGATTTGACTATTGCCGCCACATCTGATCTGCTGTTTCTGCTATGTATATACAGATCCTCGATAAAATTCAAAGTAGCATCTGCAATGTTATTGGTCATGACTGGACACATTGGCTTCAGTCACTTTCCCAGCGCCGTAATGTAGCTCTGGTGTGATTTTTCTATACATATTTTAACGACAATTTTTCTGATGATACTTACTCTATGGTGTCTAGAGTTTATGAATTTAAGGCCAGCACTAGATTGGCGGCAAGGTTTCATCATTTTAGTTGAAATGGCTGGATTCAGCTGTAAGTTCTCTGGTAAATCTTTCTTCTCTCGAAATTATCGCTTGTGGAAAATTTACCTGGTTTCTTGCTTGCCTATCAATTTTAATCTTCAAAAACTTTAATACAATGTCAATCGTTATCTCGTGTCTTCTTTATTCCTGTTCTTTTATTGTTCTCTCTCATTAATAGTGTTTTTTATAACACTCAGTAACCCCTTGCATCTTAGTAGCTTTATTGCCTTATTTGGCGTTAAATGATTAAAAACATAATTAAAAAACAAAACATATCTAAAATTAAATAAATGTCTTCAAGAATTCTATCAAATCTACTAAATTAGACATATTGAAATGTTTTATTTTTTGCAGCCAACCATAAAAATTAAGTAACCTTTTAAGCAACTTGAATATTAATACTTGCTCGACATTGAATATTAGTCAAATTCTATAGTTGCTTATAAAAATGAGCCGTGTATGTGTGCTGAGATATTAATTTCTCTCTTTCTGGTTGATTCTTTGTAGCTCCGCATATGTGCGAAATGTATCAAAATAGTAAACGGAAAAATGTGCAGAATATTTTTGCATAAATAAGCATGTTGGATTATTTCATCTTTCTACATTACATTTTGGACATTCCTGATAGATAGATAGATAGATAGATAGATAGATAGATAGATAGATAGATAGATAGATAGATAGATAGATAATGAACAGATTGGAATAGATAGATAGATAGATAATGAACAGATTGGGATAGATAGATAGATAGATAGATAGATAGATAGATAGATAGATAGATAGATAGATAGATAATGAACAGATTGGGATAGATAGATAGATAGATAGATAGATAGATAGATAGATAGATAATGAACAGATTGGGATAGATAGATAGATAGATAGATAGATAGATAGATAGATAGATAGATAGATAGATAGATAGATAATGAACAGATTGGAATAGATAGACAGATAATGAACAGATTGGAATAGATAGATAGATAGATAGATAGATAGATAGATAGATAGATAGATAGATAGATAGATAATGAACAGATTGGGATAGATAGATAGATAGATAGATAGATAGATAGATAGATAGATAATGAACAGATTGGAATAGATAAATAGATAGATAGATAGATAGATAGATAATGAAGAAATTGGAATAGATAGATAATGAACAGATTGGAATAGATAGATAGATAGATAGATAGATAGATAGATAGATAATGAACAGATTGGAATAGATAGATAGATAGATAGATAGATAGATAATGAACAGATTGGAATAGATAGATAGATAGATAGATAGATAGATAGATAGATAGATAATTTGGTCATCGTAGATTAAACGAATGCAAAAATGTACTGATTTTTAGGGGGAAGGTGTTCAAAATATTATTGCACTTCAGTTAGCTGGGTTGGAGATATGCTTGCTTTGAGACCGGCATCTGAAACTGCGGCTTTTTTTGGAGTTCGAAAATCAGTTGTTGGCGCCGGAGGCAAACTCGTTACTCTTTTACCCACAAACTAGCCATGTTAAAAATAAAAGAAGACTGTAGCTTTTCGTGGGGGGGGGGGGGTCAATTCAATTATGTAGAAATATGGTAAATATATGCATTTCAACTTTCTTAAGACATCAGACGATTGGTGAGTATAGTAAAATTTTCAAAATGGTGTAAAAACGCTATTTTTCTAAAATAAACTGTTAGAAGTATACAATGGAAGCGAATTCTAAATTCCTAGAATTAATGAGTGTTTTGACGTAAGTAGCGAGCATTGTGACGTAAGTGAGGCGTTGTTAAGGTAATTTATCCACGAACGCATGAACTCTGCCAGTTATAAATAGGAGCAGGTATTGCCTTTTGGAGAGGGAAGTTTCCAGCAGTCAGCTCTGACAGTCGGACGGAACATTCTTGTACGTGCAGGTAAGTGTGTATTTGCGGGCGAGTGTGTCCCTGCATGTTTGTATACCTGTATAGATTCATGCGTGCGCATATATAGGTACACACAAAAACTCACACCCACACATACACACATAGAAAACGACCATAACGCAATAGCAATAAACCAGAGATCAACGGCGAAAGTGAGGAAAGAATAAAAGAATAGAAGAAATAGAAAAGGAGAGGTTATGATTTAATTTTTGAGAGTGTATGTAATTTTGTGCGCGGGCGAGAGTTTATGCGTGTATGTACTTTTGTGTGAATGTGTGTTTATGTGTGTGTGCATGCATACATATATACATACATACAAGCATGTACGCACTCACCCATGTATGATTGTGTGTTCGTGTGTGACCGTTTATCTGTGTGCTTGCGTTTATGTATGTTCATGTGGGTGTATGTTCGCGCCCCTATATGCGCTCTCGTTTTATTTTATTTTATTTTATTTTTTTGTTTGTTTTACTTTCTCTTTATTTCGTATTTAGTGTGTATGTGCTTTTGTGTTTTGTAAAGAATATAGCTGTGGTAAATTTTGTTGGTTATTATTTGTTGATATTGTGATTACTCTTTTCTGGGTTGTTTATGCTTGAGATTCGTATGGATTAAGTGTTAGGTATGCTGGTTTATGCTTGTGATGGGGTTGCGTTTTCTGTTGTATTTCTTTCTTTTCTTAATATGTTAGCATTTATGCAGCAAAATAGATATTTATTTAGATGTCTGCTTTTCTTCATTAATTCATTCTTCTTGTTCAATAAGTTGTTTTTAGTTTTAAGTATAATGATTTTTAGATTTTCCTTCAAACACAAATTACCGTTTCTGCTGTTGCTACTGTGTGAGGCTGCTTTTTTTAAAAATAATTTCCCATTTAATCGTGTTAGTGATGCTATTTGTTTCTGGCTCTATGTGTATTTTGATTGCGTTGTGAGGTTTCTTGTATTTTTATGATTTAAATGAGGTTTAGTGATTATGAAATCTTTCTTTAATTTTTTATTGTTTGTTACTGTGGCTTTATATATTATGTTGTTGGTTAGGCATTTACTGTTAAGTGGGCAATTGTTTTTATGTTAACAATTGCATTTGTTGTATTGCTGATTCATGTTGTGCGGTTATTATTGTCTTTTTTGAGTATGTTTTATTGTATTTGTTTATTAATTTCTCCACGTTATACATGCGGCTGTAACTGATTTTTAGGTTATTTTTGTTGATGAATTCTTGTAGTTTGTTGTGTTAGGGCACATGTTTTTCAATTATTTTGAAGAATATTTTTTTCTATTTTTGTTTTTATCGGATTGTGCATTCAGGTTTGTTCGAATAATCGCTATTCGTTTGTTTTGTTTTATTTTTTTGCTTGTTTTCGTTGAAAATTTTTATGTTGCTGGAATATTTTGTTACTCTTTTGCTGATAGATAAGAGAATATGCATGAATACGTTAGGAGGGTATTTGGAGTTTTTGTTGATGTATATAGGATTGTTTGCTTTTCTGTATAGTATTTGTTGTTGTTTGTATTAAATGTTATACATTATGAAATGGACAAATTCCGACAATTATTTTAAGACACTTTTATGTTTAATATTCTTTTTATAGATACAAGTATTTAAGTAAATGCTTTGTTTTATAATAAACATAATATAATAATGTGTGACGTCATTTGATACGCCATGAGCAGTTATGAATGTACGTGAAAGATTCATAGAAGATTGAAGTTTATAAGCAGTAAATTCGACCTTACCAACCAAACGATCCTTTGTGGCCGAATCGGTTAAAAAGGCACGTCAGGCTATATGACGGTTCCGTATAGGATACAGGTTCGAATCCTGTCTGAGGACGAACATTTTCTATGAAAATTTCTCGGACATTCAGGCCAGTAAATGTTGTTTAATAGTGTTTATTATAAAACAGAGCATTTACTTAAATACTTGTATCTATAAAAAGAATGTTAAACATAAAAATGTCTTTTATTAAACGTTATATCTAAGAAGTTTACTATTTTTAGGTTAGATTTTATGCCTATTTTAAATCCTACTGTGTTGGAGGATTCTATGATTTGTTTTCCTATTTGTTTCAGTAGTTCTGCCGCTGCAAACTGACGATTGGTTGCATCTACGTAATCATGAACCTTTGAAGTAAACACGGATTAAGTGACAAAACTTTTCCATTAATTCTATTAACGCTCTATCCCGGTCTTCCCTAGTGAGCACTCTAACACGAAACCTGATTGCCTTAAATGCATTTATCATTAAACCACTGAAAAACTGGCAATTTGGCCTTCAAAAACAGGATTTCAAATTAGCACTATATATATATCTATATATATATATATATATATATATATATATATATATATATATATATATATATATATATATACAGAATAAATACATATAGATATATATATCATTTCTCTTAATCTCTGACTAAGCTTTAATAGAAGTAACACATAAACGTTTCCTATTTGTTCTTTACCTTTATTCTGTCGGATTCTGATCCATATTTGATCTGCATTTGATCTTTAACTCGTACACACACACACACACGCACAGACATATATGTTATATATTATATATTATATTATAACAAATCAGTAAACCACTGAAAAACCAGCAATTTTGACTTCAAGAACATTCTTCCAAATTAGCACCGTATATATATATATATATATATATATATATATATATATATGATAAATCCTAGCTGGTTTACCCTGAAGATCCACTTAGCTGAAACCTAGGTAGGTGGTTCTTGGTTCTTCAGAATTTATTTTAATTACCTTTTATCTACTTCGCGTATTGAACACTATACGTTTTATCTTAGTTACTTACTAGTTTTTTTCTTTGAACTGAAAATTTAAGGAACTGTACGATTTTTTTCACTTTGTTCGGATGTTTCTAGGGCTTTCATATTTTTCCAATTTTGTCCTCGAGTACCAATTCGTCTTGATATACTTCAAAATCGTGTCATCCGTGTTTTTTCACCAACCGAGTATAATTACTAGTATTATATATATATATATATATATATATATATATATATATATATATATATATATATATATATATAGTACGGATAATAGATCCGTTGATCCAGGTGGATCCTATAACATCAGATATTAAAACTGATTCACAGAGAGAGCTCAATGTATTTATTATTACAGAGTATATATATTATACAGCAAAAAATGCAAAATTACCTCATGTGGGTATAGTCTATTTCAAACTGGCACAACCTTATGCCAGTCTAGAGCTGAAAAAAATTGAAATAGA
>OZ038487.1:42541059-42553559 GCA_964036315.1 Acanthosepion esculentum
AAAAGAAAGGTTTTTAGAAAAATTGTAGGAAAGAATTATAGAAAGCGATGGAAGGAAAGAAAGACAAAGAATGGTGTGAGATTGAATATATACAAAGAAAAACAAAACGATAAAACAGTGGCGCAAAGGTGTGAAAAACTTGATTAAGGGGAAGATAATTGATAGACCAAAAAGGAGGGACGACGACGAAGAAGAAGAAGAAGAAGAAGAAGAAGAAGAAGAAGAAGAAGAAGAAGAAGGGGGAGGAGGAGGGGGAGCAAACGGAGGAAAGTAAAAAAGAAACCAAAAGAAAGCGGAAGAAAGGGTGGCAAACAAACAAGGAGAAGGAGAAAAAGAATAAATTAAGGGAAGAGAGTAATAAAAGAAGACAAAACAAAGAAGACGAAAGGGAAGAGAATGAAAGGAGGGGAGTAAAAAAGAAGGCAGAAGGCGGGAGAAAAAAGGGAGACAAACAAACAAGGAAGCGGAGAAAAAGAAGAAATCGAATGACGAGAGTAATAAAAGAAAACAAAAAGAAGACGAAAGGGAAGAAGAAGAAGAAGAAGAAGAAGAAGAAGAAGAAGAAGAAGAAGAAGAAGAAGAAGAAGAAGAAGAAGAAGAAGAGAATGAATGGAGGGGATTAAAAAAGAAGGCAAAAGGAAGGGGGAGAAAGGGAGGCAAATAAAGGGAAAAAAGAAAGTGATAAAAAGACAAAGCGTATAGAAGAAGAAGAAGAAGAAGAAGAAGAAGAAGAAGAAGAAGAAGAAGAAGAAGAAGAAGAGAATGAATGGAGGGGATTAAAAAAGAAGGCAAAAGGAAGGGGGAGAAAGGGAGGCAAATAAAGGGAAAAAAGAAAGTGATAAAAAGACAAAGCGTATAGAAGAAGAAGAAGAAGAAGAAGAAGAAGAAGAAGAAGAAGAAGAAGAAGAAGAAGAAGAAGAAGAAGAAGAAGAAGAAGAAGAGAATGAATGGAGGGGATTAAAAAAGAAGGCAAAAGGAAGGGGGAGAAAGGGAGGCAAATAAAGGGAAAAAAGAAAGTGATTAAAAGACAAAGCGTATAGAAGAAGAAGAAGAAGAAGAAGAAGAAGAAGAAGAAGAAGAAGAAGAAGAAAAACAACAACTACGACAACAACAACAAAGGAGGCTGCAAACATAAAGATATGGAGAGAAAGCAAATAGTTTTAACAAGAGGTGGAGGATAAAAGAAAGAAAGAAAAAAGAGATGAAAAAGTAAAAGCGTAAAGAGAGAGTGTAAAAAAAGCGTAGACAAGACGTAAATAAAAAGATCAAAGAGTAAAAGAAGGAGACGACATTGGATCGCAACCACCACCACCATCACCAAAAAAAAAAGAAGAAAAAGAAAAGAGAAATAAATACAAAAAAGAAAAAAATATATATATTGCCTCGGATGGAATGACGCAATAAACAAAAATAAAAATCAATAATAGATATAGCAGAAAGTAAATTAGGAGGTAAGAAAGAGACGTGTGGACAAAAAGCAAGGAGAGACTTAGGAAGTCGAACGAATGTAAGAACAACGGTAATGGCGAAAAATAAAGTGCGTATAAAGAAAATAAAAGCGATGAAGAATGTAACTCGAAACACGTAATGAGAAGTCAGTATAATGATAGAGGAATCAGTGACGGCGAAGTCGGTAAGGGTGGCCGAAGGAAAGGCTGATGGGATAGAGAATAATGGGTATGAAAAGGTGCGCTTGAATGTCCGGAAAGGGGTTACTACATCGGAAAAAAAGGTGGGGGGTGGATGTCGATCGGAAAGATGTGGAGGAATAAGAAAGAAAGGAATAGATAACGAAATAAATTAATAAAGAAACGGGTGTGAAAGTAATTGCAAGGGAAAAGGAATTTGAAGAAAAGGAAAAGGAAAAAGACAGAACGGAATAAGTAAGAAAGAAGTTCGCGCGTTTTAGAAAACGGGAAAAGAGAAATAAAGAGGTTTAAAAAAAAAACAAAAAAAAATGCGTTATCGGCGGACGTAGGGTGGACATCGGATCGAGGAATGGACGGACGTTGGGTTGGAGAGTATTGGAAAGGAAGCAGAAAGGTCTGGAGTGTGAACAGCCATTGTAAATAGGAAAAGACAGAAAGACCCGGTGTTAAAGCAGTCAGTAAGGCGGAAAACATTTGGCGGGAAAATGAATAGAAATAGGCTGGCAAGAAGAAAAAGAAGAAGAAGAAAAAGAAGAAGAAGAAGAAGAAGAAGAAGAAGAAGAAGAAGAAGAAGAAGAAGAAGAAGAAGAAAAGAAGAAGAAAAAGTATGAAAGAAGAATAATGAAAGAAAAAGTAGAATGACAAAGAAGAATGAATGAAGAAGAATGAAAGAAAACGCAGAATGAAAAAGAAAAAGAAAATAAAATAAAATAAATAATAAATAAATAAGTAAATAAACAAACATAACATAATAGATTAATATACATGAGCGGGAAAAATGCGGATAAAAAAAAAGAAAAATGGAATAAAAATGGAAAACAAAGATAATAAGACGAGATAATAAATAGATAAGAGGGAAGAAGGAAGAAAAGAAGAGATAATAATAATAATAATAATAATAATAATAATAATAATAATAATAATAATAATCAGAAGAAGAAGAAGAATGAATGAATGGATGAATGAATGACTCAAGAAAGGCAAGAAAAGAAGAGCAAAGGGAAAATATTAAGCATGCTATAAAGAAGAAGAAACTAGGAAAGTAAAGAAGAAGAAGAAGAAGAAGAAGAAGAAGAAGAAGAAGAAGAAGAAGAAGAAGAAGAAGAAGAAGAAGAAGGAACAATAAGAAAGAACTAATTAAAAAAAGAGTGAATAAGTAAGGAGAAGAGAAAGAAAAAAGATGAAACTAAAGAAAGACAAGAGAAGGAGAATGAAAAATGTGAAGGTAAGGGGATGATAAGGAAAGATGATAGATAAAAGCAAGATATCAAAAAGTTAAAAAGACAGAAGGAGGGTGTAGAGAGAAAGAGAAAGTTATAAGCTGCGAAAGAATGATAAAGAAATAAATGGAAAAGAAAGAAAAAAGAATAAGAGGAACGAGTAAAAGAAAAGAAAAATGGAATAAAAAAGGAGAAGGAAAAGGGAGCAATGAAGGAAATTGTAGAGAAGCTAAAAGCTGCTGTGGAAAAGAAAAAAAAGAAAAGAAATGGAAATGACAGAGAAAGACGAGTGGATCTTCTTCTTCTTCTTCTTCTTCTTCTTCTCCTCTTCCTCCTTCTTCTTCTACTCCTCCTCCTTCTTCTTCTTCTTCTTCTTCATTATTATTGTTATTATTATTATTATTATTATTCGTATTATTAGTAGTAGTATATGATAATGCCAGAAAGGGTATGGGAAGAGGAAAAATAAGTGATTGATAAAAGACGTTATAAGACCATGATCTGAAGTAATGGTTCGCGAGCTAGTCTGCTTTGCCATTAATACTGAGTTCAAGCCACACTAGGTGTTCCATATATGTGGTTATTGCTAATATTAAGTTAAGATAAGTAAACGTTTTAAGAGTTTCTTCAAATGTGGTAATGGTTAACGAGTAAGTCCGTTGACCACTGAGACTGAGGAGTGGCTTCAATAAGGAAAAGGGAGCGACAAAAACTTTAAAAGAAAGAAAGAAAGAAAGAAAGAAAGAAAGAAAGAAAGAAAGAAAGAAAAAAAGATATGATAATAATGAACTTGATCGGAGGAGAAAAGGTGATAAAGAAAGAAATAAAAAAGGACGGGAAGAGGGCAGAAAAGAAAGAAAGAAAGCAAGAAAGAAAGAAAAATAAAACTTGATCTGCGGAAAAAAGGTAATAAAAACATAATTAGAAAGGCTGAAAGAAAGAAAGGCTGAAAGAAAGAAAGCTAATTATAATAATTATTTTGAATTCGTAGGGAAAGAGGGTGACAGAAACATTATTTCAAAGAAAGAAAGAAAGAAAGAAAGAAAGAAAGAAAGAAAGAAAGAGAGGAAGACTAACAGTAATAATGATCTTGGAGTCGGAGAAAAGAGAATGGTAAAGACATTAGAAAGAAAGAAAGAAAGAAAGAAAGAAAGAAAGAAAGCTAATGGTAATAATAACCTTGAATTCGATTAAAGCGAGTAAAATGAAATAAAGAAGAAGGAAAAACATAAGGAAAAGTGAGAGTGAAAAATAACTGGGTGGAGTTTGGGGAAATGTAATGATGAAGAAGAAGAAGAAGAAGAAGAAGAAGAAGAAGAAGAAGAAGAAGAAGAAGAAGAAGAAGAAGAAGAAGAAGAAGTGGGCTGATTATAATAATAAAAATGTAGATCATCGAAAAGAAAGAGAAAGGAAAAAGGGACGATGAGGATAAGGATAAAAAAAGAAGAAAATCCATTGCGTGTGAAACTAATGTTAAAGATCTGCACTTAAAAGAGGATAAAAGAAAATGAAGTCGAAAAGATAAACGAAGAAGGAAAGAGAAAGAAACAAAAATGTGACAATATTTTAAAGAAGAACAATAACCAAGAGAAAAAAAAAGCGAAACATTTCTATTATTATAAAGTCTAATAGGGTAGATGTTCAGTTTGGGTAAGGCATGAAGGTTTGGGAAGTTGATGGGCGGTGTGGATTTCTGTAAGATAATTTAGACGTTCAGGGTATTTTCAAAGACTGGTCGGAACTGAGGTCAACACATTTAGGAAAAGGAAAAATGAAAAGTAAAGCGTCCACAAAAGACACAAGGAATAATTTAGGGTGGAAAGGACGAAAAAAAAAAGAAATTAAAAAAAGTGTTGGAAAGAAAGAAGAAATAATTATTTGAGAAAGAGAAAAAAGAAGAAAGAGAAGAAGAAAAAAGAAAAGGAAAAAAGTATAAATAGAATATTAGTGAATGAAATCTAGTAGAAGAAATACCACAGAAGAAGAAAAAGAAAAAAGATGAAGAAAAAGAAGGAGGAGAAGAAGAAAAACAAGTAAAAATACAATATTAGTAAAGGAACTCAAGTAGAAGAAATAGTACAGAAGAAGAAAAAGAAAAGAAGAAAATGCAGAAAAAGAAGAAGAAAAAGTAGAAATACAATATTAATAAACGAAATCATGTAAAAGAATTACCACAGAAGAAGAAAAGAGGAAAAAGAAGTAGAAATACAATATTATTAAAGGAAATCAAGTAGAAGAAATACCACAGAAAAAGAAGAAGAAGAAGAAGAAGAAAAAAAAGTAGAATAGAAGAAAAAGATGAAGAAAAAGAAAAAGAAGAAGAAAAAGAAAAAGAAGTAGAAATACAATATCAGTAAAGTAAATCAAGTGGAAGAAATGCAACAGAAGAAGAAGAGGAAGAAGAAGAAGAAGGCGAAAAAGAAGTAGAAATTCATTAGAAGAAGAAATTCAATAAAAGAAAAGTAATAAGCGGAATTATATGAAAATAAGAAGAATGAATCAGTAAAGTAAAAGATATACAATATGAGGTAGAAGAAGAGGAAATAGAATAAGAGAAGAAGAAAAAGATGTGTAATAGAAAGAATACACAAAAGACAAAGAAGACTTAGAAGAGGAGGAAAAGGAAACAGGATTAAGTGTGAAAGAAAATGAAGAAGAACAAAAAAGGGAGATTGTAGTGATGAAGAAGTAAATGAGAGTAAAAAGCAAAACAAATAGAATCAATTACAAGGAGCAAAGAGATTAGGAAAGAAAAAAGAATTATGGAAGGAGGAAGGAGAATCAGGAAAGAAAAAATGAATTATGGAAGGAGGTAGGAGAATCAGGAAAGAGAAAATGAAAAGAACAAAGAGTCAGGAAAGAAAAAATGAATTAGGGAAGGAGCAAAGAGCCAGGAAAGAAAGATTGAATTAGGGAAGGGGCAAAGAGAGTCAGGAAAATTGAATTATGGATGAATTAAAGAGAGTCAGTGAAGAAAAATAAATTCTGGGAGGGGAAAGAAAGTCAGGAAAAAAATGAATTATGGAAGAAGGAAAGAGAGTCAGGGAAGAAACAAAAAGAGCCAGGAAAAAAGTTTGGAAGGTGCAAAGAGAATTAGGAAATAATAAATAAATTAGGGAATAAGAAAAAACAGCCAGGAAAGAAAAAAATGAATTATGGAAGGAGCAAAAAGCGCTAGGAGAAAAAAATGTATTATGGAAGGTGAACGAGAGTCAGGAATGAAAAAAATAATTATGGAAGGAGCAAAGAGTTAGAAAAGAAAATATGAACTATGGAAGGAGCAAATAGTCAGTAAAGAAAAAATGAATTATGGAAGTAGCAAAGAGAGTCAGGAAAGAAAAATGAATTAGGAAAGGAGCAAAGACTGCAAGGATAGAAAAAGGAATTAATGAAGGAGGAATAAGGGTCAGGATAGAAAAAGGAATTAATGAAGGAAGAATAAGGGTCAGGAAAGAAAAAGGAATTAGGGAAGGAGGCAAGAGAGCCTGGAAAGGGAAAAATAATTATCGAAGAAGCAAAGATAGTCAGGAATGAAAAATGAATTAGGGAAAAAGTAAAGAGAGTCAGGAAAAATAAATTATGGAATAAGCAAGAGAGTCAAGAAAGAAAAAATGAATTCTGGAAAAGAGAAATGATAGTCCAGAAAGATACAAAATGGATTATGGAAGGAGCAAAGAGAGTTAGGAAAGAAAAAATGAATACTGAAAAAGAGAAAGGATAGTCCGGAAAGAAAAAATGCATCAAGGAATGAGCCAAGAGAGTCAGGAAAGAAGAATATGTATTCTGGGAAAGGGAGGGATAGTCAAGAAAGAAAAAAATGAATTATGGAAGACGCAAAGAGAGTCATGAAAGAAAAAAATGAATTCTGGAAAAAGGAAAGTATAATCCGAAAAAAATGAATTATGGAAGGAGCAAATACAGTCAGGAAAGAAAAAATAAATTCTGGAAAAGGGAAAGGAGTCCGGAAAGTAAAACAATGCATTATGGAAGGAGCCAAAAGACTCAGGAAATAAAAGAAAATATTCTGGAAAAGGTAAAGGATAGTCCGGAAAGATAAAAATACATTATGGAAGGAGCAAAGGGAGTCAGGAAAGAAAAAATAAATTCTGGAAAAGGGAAAGGAGTCCGGAAAGTAAAACAATGCATTATGGAAGGAGCCAAAAGACTCAGGAAATAAAAGAAAATATTCTGGAAAAGGTAAAGGATAGTCCGGAAAGATAAAAATACATTATGGAAGGAGCAAAGGGAGTCAGGAAAGAAAAAATAAATTCTGGAAAAGGGAAAGGAGTCCGGAAAGTAAAACAATGCATTATGGAAGGAGCCAAAAGACTCAGGAAATAAAAGAAAATATTCTGGAAAAGGTAAAGGATAGTCCGGAAAGATAAAAATACATTATGGAAGGAGCAAAGGGAGTCAGGAAAGAAAAAATAAATTCTGGAAAAGGGAAAGGAGTCCGGAAAGTAAAACAATGCATTATGGAAGGAGCCAAAAGACTCAGGAAATAAAAGAAAATATTCTGGAAAAGGTAAAGGATAGACCGGAAAGATAAAAATATATTATGGAAGGAGCAAAGGGAGTCAGGAAAGAAAAAATAAATTCTGGAAAAGGGAAAGGAGTCCGGAAAGTAAAACAATGCATTATGGAAGGAGCCAAAAGACTCAGGAAATAAAAGAAAATATTCTGGAAAAGGTAAAGGATAGTCCGGAAAGATAAAAATACATTATGGAAGGAGCAAAGAGAGTCAGAAAAGAAAAAATGAAATCTGGAAAAATGGAAACGACAGTCCGAAAAACAATGAATTATGGAAGGAGCAAAGGGAGTCAGGAAAGAAAAAATGAGTTCTGGAAATGGTAAAGGATAGTCCGGAAAGAAAGAAATCCATTATGGAAGGAGGAAAGAGAATCAGGAAGGAAAAAAAATGAATTCTGGAAAAGGTAAAAGATAATCCGAAAAAAATGAATTATGGAAGGAGCAAAAAGAGAGCCAGGAAAGAAAACTGAATTCTGGAAAAGGCAAATGATATTCCGAAAAGAAAAAAGGCATTATGGAAAGAGGAAATAGAATCAGGAAAGACGAATATGAATTCTGGGAAAGGGAAAGGATAGTCTGGAAAGAAAAAAATAATTATGGAAGGAGTAAAGAGAGTCAGGGAAGAAAAAATACATTATGGAAGGAGCAAATAGAGTCACGAATGCAAAAATGAATTCTGGAAAAGGGAAATGATAGTCTGAAAAGAAAAAATGCATTATAGGCAAAGAGAGCAAAGTGAAAGCCACGGATAATGAATTAGGGAAGGAGCAAAGAGAATCAGTAAAGAAAGAAAGGGTTCATGGAACGAGTCAAGAGAATCGGGAAAGAACAAAATGAAAGTTAAAATGATGCCAAATTTCTAGAAAGGAAATTAATAAAAAGAACTAAAAATAAGAAAACTGAAAATCGGAGAAAGAAATTAAACTTTTAAGCTAAGGCGATAAAGCCACTAAGTCGCACTGTTAATGAGTGTTATAGAACACGACAAAAAACATTAAGGAGGGGGACGTATAAAAGGACCAGAATTAAGAAGACAGATGATAACGATTGACATTGCATTTAATTTTTGGATATGAAATTTAACGTGAAACCAAGAAACCGAAAGAGAGATCCACAGGCGAGAAGTGCGTGAGGAGAAACTGTGAATATAGAACTTACGGTTATATCTAACCTGTTCAACTGTAAAATGACGAGACCTTGCTGCCAGTCGAGATAGCATCGGTAGCGTTTTTCAAACATATTATCTGCGACCCAGAGCAAGAACCACATTTCGCATTGCGACCAATTATACCTACGTGTACGGTGGAGTAATGGTTAACGGCTCGGATTGAGGAATCGGAGAGGCGAGTTCGAATTCCAGTAGAATCCATTACACTTAGGAAAGGTATGAATCCTTTCTTCTACCCACTATTAACCCTTCTATGGATTAATAATAGGACAGACCGTGTTATATAGAATTGGATGGTCTACACCAGAAATGGCAACCTCCTCGTCAGTCATGTATCGAAAGATGCATGATCGCCTAAGCGTGTATGGCACCTAAGTGACTGACTGTAATAAATCAAACTCTATTCACTATGCTCTTCATTCCAATTCTTAACCACTCGAACGATATGTATTGGAGCATTATCGCCTTGGAAGATGCAGTCACAATCAGGGAATAAAGCCTGGGCCACTGGATGAACATGATCTCCCAAAATGTTCAAGTAAACTTTGCTGTTGATTCTACCATGCAGGGCGACTATTGGACTGAGATATTTCCATGATATAGCAGCCCAAACTATCACTGATCCACCTCCGTGCTTTATTTGGAAGAAGGAGGTCAGAGTTGTAAGCTTCTTTGGGCTGCCTCTACACATAAACTCGCCCTGAAGTTGGGAGAAGAGAAAAACTGGACTCGTCTGAAAATATGACTTGCTTCCATTGGTCTGCAAACCAGGCATTGTGATCTCTGAACCACTTCAACCTCTTCTGAATGTTGCGAGTGGAGAGAAGAGGTTTCCTTACGGCGGCTCTTCCATGATATGCAGCCTTATGGAGCTGACGACGAACAGTTTTAGTAGAAACTGGACTATTCAGATGGTTATTCAACTCAGCAGTCCCTTTGGCCGCAGTAATCCGATGATTTTCTGCCACATTGTGTTTCAATGCACGTCGGTCCCTGTCAGTAAGTTTGCAAGTCCGACCCGAATTGCTACGGTTGCTAGAAGTTTTGCCCTGTTTCTCAAATTGCGTCATAGTTCTTGATATGTTTGCTCTTGAAAAGCCAAACAGTTCAGCAACCTAAGTGATCGAGGCTCCTGCCACGCGACCTCCAACAATTTGCCCTTTTTCGAACTTGGAGAGGTCATCCATTTATCTTAAATTTTACTAAATTCTAAAAATAAATAAGACAAAGACAGTAAATTAGATAAATAATCATATTTACAATAGATATAACCTGCAATGACGAAGTTTTAGTTAATGTTCTTAATATAATAGGTCTTTGAAATATAGGAGTGGAATTTGCACCTGTTCCAATTATTTTGTCCAACCCCTGTATCTGTCTGTCTGTCTGTCTATTTTATTTTATTCTTTCTTTCAAGCCTACGGCCACAGTAGGTTGAAACACGGGTAAGATGACCGAAATTAAGCAATGTTGAGCCTGGATGACTGCTTGGAAATTCCAGTTGGGTTCTTTACAAGGTATGACAACACCTATTCTTTGCCCAGCTATGAATACATTAGCAAGATTTGTATGACTAAACCATTAGAATATATATAAATATTCTTAAAATCTAAAAATGTTAAAAATATATATATATAAAATGAATCTTTCTTTCTTTCGTTCTGTCTATCTATCTATCTATCTATCTATTTTGAAGTTACACATAACATAAACAAAAGGTTAAAAAGGAAGACATCATCAATACTGGAAAGAGTAATAATAGCTACTGGACTTGATGAACCTATTTTATAAATTTTAACCGGAACTCTATCTATCTATCTATCTATCTATCTATCTCACTTTGTCCATACATGTCTTCCTTCCTTCCTCCCTCCCTCCCTCCCTTCCTTCCCTCCAGGAGGTAGTGTCTTTGTTTTTTTTTTCATTTATCTCTATCTATAAAAGGCTGTGTGTGTGTGTGTGTGTGTGTGTGTGTGTGTGTGTGTGTGTGTGTGTGTGTGTGTGTGTGTGTGTGTGTTAGTGTAACGAATGCACGGCCGCAATTTTCGACGGATTTGCACCAAAAGTTACATGTACATGCTCCAAGTTAGTGGAAAGGCCAAGACCGACTTTGCATTTCCCAACTCCCATCAATAGTGAAAATAATCGATTTTTTCATGCTTCTACGGAAGTTTTCATGTAGTTTGAGGCCATTTTCTACTGGCCAGAGCGAGAGTCTATAGCTGGCTGCCACGAATAGGCAGGAAGATTCTATTGGCCAGCGTGAGAGCCAACAGCTGACTGACACGAATGTTAACTAGCATGCAAAAAAAAATCGATAGCTGCATTCGTCACAAGTGGGAAAAAATTTAAATCTGCATGGCACTTTACTTCAATTGGCTCATTCGCTTGCTTAAACTCAACGTTGATTCTGATTCCGCAGAACTGGGTTGGGTGTGAAAAAGTATTTGTTGTTAATATTCTTTTTTCATTGAGTTTTTCCAGTTACGAGTCCTTTTTTAAGGCTGATCGTTTTGTGTTCATTTTGTTTAGTTCTTTTTCCGTAACAGATTTAATGTTTAGTATAGAGCTTAGAAAAAAATCGCAGTGTGAGATAGACAAGAATAAGGCATGTAGCAACATCAGCGCGGCAAAGGGCACTCCTTTAAAGGCAAGGAAGGGCAAAAATATTTTAAGTCAAGTGATAGCGATTGCTGTATGAGTCGTACGATGTTTTAATCAAGCCCGGGCAACGCCGGGCCATGCTGCTCGTTTATTCTATACATACAACCATTTGTCATCAGTAAGTAGTATTATTTATTTATTTTTCAATAAATAAAATTCTTTCTTTCTTTTCCTTCTTCCTTTCTTTCTTTCTTTCTTTCCAAATCCTCTCCTATCTATTAATCTATCTACCGGTACACCAGGTTTTTTTTGTTTTTTTTTTCATATATATATAGTACTTCTCGTAAATATTTTTATGCAGTTTTTACGTGTATTTTCATGTTGGACGCGTCCTCAACAAAAATGACAGGAGGCGAGTGAAAGTTGCCAAATCGTTTGATTTTGGTTTATATATATATATATATATATATATATGTGTGTGTGTGTATGTGTGTGTATGTGTGTGTGCGTGTGTGTGTTTGTTTGTTTTCTTGTGTGCTGTTTTAGCTCCAGAAACATATGTCACAAAAACTTTGGAAATTTTGAAGTGACAACACGGTATGTCTACATTGTCGACCTCTTTATTTGCTGTGCCCCTTTCTATTCGTCTTCCTCTTCCCTTGTGATTTAAGCGCCTTATTCGTTTGGTCGCCCAATTCCTGATTTCAAAATCATTATATACATTATTGTGCATCTTCGTACTTCGTAAGCCTTAAATTTGTAAATATAAGTCGGGGCGTCAATATAGAAATAAAAAACAACCGAAATTGAACATAACCACATATGTATACATACATACATACATATATATATATATATATATATATATATATATATATATATATATATATATATATATATATATATATATATTCTGAGTATATATATATTTATATATATATATATGTATGTATGTATGTATACAATATATATATAGAGAGAGAGACAGTGAGAGAGAGTAAAAAAGAGGCAACATATATATATATTCTGTGTATATATATATATTTATATATATATGTATGTATGTATGTTTACAATATATATATAGAGAGAGAGAGAGAGTAAAAAAGAGGCAACATATATATATATATATATATATATATATATTGTTGAAATACAATTCTTTTTCTGATGAAGCATTAGAATATTAGAAGTTTTCAAAATTGACTGATATATTTAACATTACGTTTGATTCTAATCCAATATATTATCTCTCTCTCTTTCTTTCACTCTCTCTCTCTCTCTCTCTCTCTCTCTCTCTCTATATATATATATATATATATATATATA
>OZ038487.1:42561059-42566059 GCA_964036315.1 Acanthosepion esculentum
ACGATCCTGGGATTATCTCATCCTCGTCAGATAAGGCTAAGCTCTTCGCTATGAACTTTGACTCCGACTCTAGCTTAAACGGCATATACCATCCCTAACCTGATTTCCCCCACCTCACGGATCACAAGCGTTGTGATATCTCTATATTGGCTTGGGAGGTTTCCAGACTTGACAAAAGCCGTGACTCTACGAAGGCTGCTGGTCCGTATAAAAATCCCTGTTGTAGTTGTTGTTGTTATCAAGAACCTTGACCTAGAACTATCTCCAATCTTGATGAAGTTGTCCAACCACTGTCTTAAGAAGAAATGTTTTCCAAGTCGAGGGAAGTTGTCTAGTGTCCTGTATAGAAGAATGCTGGTGAGCCCTTGTCTCCATCAAAATGTCACCCCAGCAGCATTCTAAATGTAATTAGAAAAGCTATCATAAACAAGAAAGTTGTTGAGCACCTCAAACAGTATGGTTTTCGTTTATCTAGGTCCACTGCTAATGTCCTATTATCATGCATAGAATAAGTGAAGTGCTTGATAATATTTCATGAGTGCTTACCCTAGATAACTCGAAGGCCTTTGACAAGGTGTGTTACAGGGGATTGCGACACAAACTGGTTAGCTATGGATTTCTGAGAGAGTCCTTTCAATTATGAAATATTTCCTGTCAGATAGGTTTATAAACGTCGCCGCTAATGGCCAGTCTTCTGAGGCAGAATAGATCAATGCTAGACCCACCCCCAAGCTTTTTCCTCAATTCTACTCTCTTTCTATTTTATATTAATGATTTTCCTAAGAAAACTCTCAGATGCTTCGTAACTATTGTCCTCATCTTTGTCGTCATGTTTATCACAACGTTTCGGCCGTTGTACTCTCCGGCCTTCTTCAGGTGGTTGGAATGTCGAACTGAACCCTTTATTTCGCTCACTGGGGTAGACTGTTCTAGTTCCACGTGCCATGTTTAATGGATGTCAGTTATCAGTTATCTCCTGTTAATTTTTCCCTCTGAAAGTTCTCCACTGCCTTAACCGGGTATTGAACTCACACACTTTGGGTCCTGTCACAGGATCAAACCAACGCACATGGCACAGTGGATAAAGGTGTTGGTTAGATCCAGTGACAGGACCCAAAGAGTGTGAGTTCAATACCCGGTTAAGGCAGTGGAGAGCTTTCGGAGGAAAAAATTAACAGGAGATAACTGACATCCATTAAACATGGCATGTGGAACTAGAACAGTTTACAACAGTAAGCGAAATAAAGGATTCAGTTCGACATTCCAACCACCTGAAGAAGACCGGGGCGTACAACGGCCTAAACGTTGTAATAAATATGGCGACAAAGATGAGGACAATAGTCCGAATAATGTAAATAAAGTCGTAATTCAGTTCGTTGATTCAGTCCCAAATATCAGAAGTGGCATCTATCTGACATAACGTGAATCATTCTGACCATCTAGTGTTTCAACTCTAATTGGCGCTCAGTCGATAGACAAAGTTTATATTCTAGAATGTTTTACAGGGTGTCCATAATGTCTGGACACAGAGGAAATCTCTAACTATATTTCTTTTTGCCTCCACATATTAAACATGGTTTTGTAGAAAGAAGAAAGAACTGACTTCTTTTTCTGGGGAATGCTAAATGAGAAGGTGTACTCAATGAAAATCACACATGCAACATACTTGATTGATTACATTAAGAGTGAAGGGGATAAAACTGACGGCAATGTGAAGTTATAGCATCAAGTTCACGTGAATCTTGAAAAACGCATTAACCTTTACATTACAAATGATGGAAATCATATTGAAGATTTTATTTGTTAATATTCCAATTCAATAAAATCTTGAAAAGATAATTTCTTGAAAATATACATTTTTTCTTGTGTGTCCAGATTTTAGGGACACCCTGTAAAATCGTGTCCAACCTCTATGTTTATAAACAGTCATTTTAACCCTGTAAATCCCCTGGGGTGTATAGAGCCAAATTCTCACCATGCTTTCTGTAACAAAGTTTCATAGGTTTGTGTTGCCGCGTCCAACCATTTTTTTGTTTGTTTTTTTTTTTTTTAATTCAACGTTGGATTAACAATTAGCAATTAAAATGAGCTAATCTCAAAACACACCTCAAGCGGCCACTAATCTGTTTCAAGTGTGGTAAGCGTAATGGTAATATTAACCGTTTCCTTATGTGGAAATATTCGGCTTTCATTGACCGAGCAGCCAGTGGTTATTGAGTTCTATTTTTCTTCAATCCCAGGCCATAGACCTGGGATCAAAGTGCAGTATCTGTTTTCCTCGTCTCTAATGGCAATGATTATATTAGCCTTTCATTATATAAATACTTTTGGTATTCATTGACCGAGCAGCCAGTGCTACTTCCGGTTGCAATTAATAAAATCGTCCTATTAAAACAATTTCTCAGGGAGAAAAATGTCTCAAGTTTAGTAACTGTTAACGCTTTTTCCAGTATTAATGAGCGTTTCGTTCCTGACCTTTGGTTGAAAGTAGTGTGGAACGTCAGAATCCGCCATTACTTTCTTTTCAAGTTATATCTGCTATGCATATTAGTTGTTCCTGTTGTTGAAAGTATTCAAGTGATGTGGTTTCTGCTATTCACTACAATTATTTGATGTGATTCTGTAGCGCTAGTCCTCTTCGTTAAGACCGAAGGCTTCACTCGCTGGAATCCATTTTAACGATTGATCAGAGAAAACAGTGGTACCCAATTGACAGTTTAGATTAGGGGTACCTCCATAGATTCGCGATAACTAAGGATTAAAATTAATTTTAAAACTGAAAGATCTTTCGTGAAGCTATTATTTTATTTTTAACTTCCAGCTAATATATTAAATTTAATATTACCAAGAAGCAAAATACTTTACTTTATTTCAAAACTAACTTAAAATGGTTCGAAGGAGTTTTTTTTTGTCATGGGCATTTTAGCCCTCGTTCATTGCAATATAATTCTTTTTGTTAAAACATCTTCCAAAAATAAAATACACTTGTCTGAAACTTTATTTGAGGAATATTAGATGATCTAAAGTATAATTAATCTGATTTGAAACAAATATTATTTACTTGACGTATGAAATATCGCAGAAACGCATTTTTTTAACACGGCTGTAGCTATTTATTTATGGTGTTAACACGTTGACAACTTGATGACAGATGGATGGTTATCTAAATTTTTTTCTACGGTGGCGATACCTGTAAAAAATAATTAAAGAATATAACATGAACACCTTTTTTTATATAATTTTGAGTACACAGTAATCTTTAAAATTTATGAAAATCCTTTCCGTAATCCATTTTTTTATTGAATTTTAGATACTTTTACTTTAAATCTATTATAGTTATTGCTCTTATTTTCTGAAAATGTCGTGTATGAACAACCGTATCTACAAAAAATCGATACGTTAATACACATACAAAATCATCCAAAATTCTTTTTAAAATATTAGTGTCTGATGGTTTGTACTAAGCTCCTCGATTTATTATTAGTAAATGCAGTTTCTATTTAATAACAATATCACCTAACGAGGTCAAAGTAATGTAGAAATTTTAAAAATTTGAAACTTTACAAATCATAATAGAAATTTAAAAAAATGTAAAAAAATTGTGTAAAAATTAATTATTCATAGGAAAAATGTTTTTCTTAAAACAATAATCTCCGTAAAATATCTTTTACATAAAAGCAATTTAAAACTTTTTAAATTAAATAATATATTAGTTTTAATGAATTTTTTTTTTTACGATTCAAAGCATATTTTCTGTAACTGGTGTTTCGATTTAACAAAAAAGAAAGGTTGTTTGAAATTCTCCAAGGAACTCTGCTTTTAACTAATATAAACATAGTGGGTCAACATTTAATTTCTCACAATTTCTTAATTAAATAGGTGTCGGTATAAGAGATGTAAAAAATAAAACCTGAAAGTTTCATTAAAATCCGACAATTATTTGATTTTTAGAAGAATATTCAATCTAATGTGTTTTTCACAGCAAAAAAAAAAAGAAAGGATACTCAAGTTTTCTTAATTCACACTTGGTCCCCCCACCAATGACGCAAGAAAAACAAAAGTTTTAAGCAAAATTTCGAAGGATTAAAAATATAATTAAATATTAAAAATACTTGTCTTAATAATAGCGTAAGATTTGACGATAAACATTTTTTATCAGGTTGGGAGCATTTTTTTTTTCATCATGGTATACTTTTTTCAGCGAATTCATGGAAGTAGCGAGTTTAGATGTTTCTGAACAATTGAAAGGATCTTACGATGCTATTTACGAACATGGTTCAAATTTTATGTTAATAATTTGGTTTTGTAGCCATTTGCTGTGTTGGGCAAAACCAGTCATAGGCCAGGCAATTCTATGTTCAATTTCCCTATCTCCTATAATAATTTTTTTATAACTGGTTCATACACCGAGGTATTTGGAGAGTTGAGTATTTTCTAAATTCACACCCTGAATTTTTATGATTGATTCAGTGTAGGTGCCTTCAATACTTTCATTCCAATTCCAGATCACAGTTTCTGTTTTGGAACGGTTTGACAAAAGAGTACGTCATCAATCGCGCCTTTCTCCGTTTTTTTTTCTTTCTTTTTTTTTTTTTTAATTTGGTGGTCATCTCTCGTTCTGCTTATTTTATTTTTTTTTTCATATATCTTGAAACCCCTTCCAACACTGGGTTATTCGCTGTCTCTTACCGACTTTTATCCTTACTCCTATGCCGAAAAATCTGCCTGTCCATCCTTCTCTCTGTTCGTGCTTCCAGACCAGACAGTCATCCAAACCCGGTGTTGTGTGTCTGTGTGTCAGGTTGTCCGTTTGGATTTCTTTTTGTTCTTTTTTTTTTTAATCATTATCTTTTTTTTTTTTCATCATTTCTCGTTTTACACAACTTCCCACCGCTTTCGTTAGAAGTCCTGTCTTGGCTCTTAGGTTCCGAATCTCAAATCCCTATTTTTTTTTGCCTTTTTTTTTTCTTTCCTAGTGCATTTGCTCGCCCGCCAACCCT
>OZ038487.1:42571059-42653559 GCA_964036315.1 Acanthosepion esculentum
ATTTTTGACAGTCCGCAGAAAAATTGGGATAGTATTTCCATTTCTATGAAGCTTTAGATTAAAAAATGATGAGTAACAAAACGTATTATGGATGGTACATATGTATAAGACTTAATGTAATCTCGAAATAAACGAGAACACAAATGTGGCATCATCCAGCCATAGTATAACCTAACATGATTTGCAAACTTCAAATTTTCAACTTGTTTTATTTAAATAATTACACTATAACTTTGTTACCTTTAAAGGTTGCATTTCATATTAATAAAATAAAAGTTTTGCGATTATTATGATATAAATATATTTACTTTCTTTTTTTTTTTTCGAAATTCACATTAGTGGTCCGCCAAATTTAAAGTTATACATTTAGTGGTCCATGAAATTCAAAAGGTTGGCGACCGCTGTCTTAGATAACCATTTTTTTTCTTTTCGTTTTTTTTCACTTACGTTCACCCTGTACAAGGCATGAGGGCCACTCGAGGTAGAGGGTTACGTTAAGGTGTAGTTTATGTGGATAGGAGTGAAAGATAACGGTTAACTCCAAATTTGAACAGGTTAAGATTGTAATGATTAGGGAAACATCCTCTTGGGAGTCTGTTCCATAGGACAGTGTATCATAGGAAGTAGCTCTTTGAGTGGAACTTACTTCTCGTCGACGGAATACAGAGGGAATGTGATTGGTTTGCTACTATCTAAATGGCATGGTGGGTCCTAGCCGTGAAGGTTAGACACGGTGGAACCAAGGAATCTAGTTTGTCCGAGCACTTTACATGGAAGCTGCGATAGAACAGTGAGAAGCTCGCCACATCTCGCCTGTGTGTGTGTGTGTGTGTGTGTGTGTGTGTGTTTGTGAGAGAGAGAGAGAGAGAGAGAGAGAGAGAGAGGTTGGAGCGTGAAAAATAATTCTTCTCCAACAAGGACTCAGTGACGCTTTTGGACTCTATCAAGCCTGGAAAGTGAGGACCGGGCGGCTCGTACCGAAATACGGCGACGGTACTCCATTTTCAGCCTGATCTGACTCTTTGATGCTAACCTCAAGGAGAGCAACTCACTGCGCTTTTTCGGTCTAAGGTTTTCCTTTGAGATGAAGTTGAATGATTATATTGAATCAATCTTATCCACATATCTCCATAAACTCTACCTCTTACTCTGTAACAATCTAACTTGAGTGGCTCTTGTACAGGGTGACTGTAAATAAATTTATTAAGTCGTCTGCTAGGAAAGATGGTTCACTGTATTGTGCTAGACAGTTTTTCTCGCCAGAATCCATTTATAAACCTACCTTCGTCAGTGTACTGAATATTACTTCCATACCTGGTTTGGTGCGCACGCTATGTATGTCGAGATCTTTGAGATAATCCAAAGAAGGGCATTTAATACTTTCTGAAATATTCTAACTATTTATGCTACTTACATTGGTCGGACTGTTGTCTTCGTTTTTATTGTCATATTCATGACGTTTCGGCCGTTGTACCCTCCAGCCTTCTTCTGGATCTGTCTAAATTTCTGAGATTTGGTATTGTAACTATTTACGCCGTTTACATTCTCCGGACAGTTGTCCTCAACTTTATTGCCATATTCATGACGTTTCGTCCATTGTCCGTTCCGGACTTCTGGGTGTGTCTATATTTCTGAGATGAAGTATTGTAACTAGTTAAGCTATTTACATTGTCCGGACTGTTATTTATTGCCATGGTCATGACGTTTCGGCCGTTGTACCCTCCGGACATCTTCAGGATCTGTCTAAATTTCTGAGATAAGGTATTTAACTATTTAAGCTATTTACATTGTTCAGACTGTAGTCCTCGACTTTATTGCAATATTCATGACGTTTTGGCCGTTGTACGTTCCGGCCTGCTTCTGGATCTGCCTATATTTCAAGATGTCTCGGCCGTTTTACGCTCCGGACTTCTTCAGGTGATATACGTTGGAATTTCGAAATGAACCCTTTATTTAGTCCACTTTTTTTCTCATTTTCGGTTAAGTCCCTGTAGTAACTCAACTCACCAAGTTATTTTGTTCTTTCTGCTGTGGCCAAGTATTGAACCCACAACTCTTTGGGTCATATCACTCTTTGGATTACTCCACCAATGTTTTTATCCACATAGTCCAGTGGATAAATTTCTGGTCTCAACGCGGGACCAAAAATTCCACACTTTTTGAAGGGCCGAATAAAGAGACCTGGTCCACTACGTGTCACAAGGTCTTCAAATGTCCCTTCTCAGGTTTTGAATTCAGAGTTGTTCTTCTTCTAGACCAGTTGCCATCCAAGGCTATAGAACCCAGTCTCTCCAGCTATTTACCTATAGCTGGAGGATTAGTACCTTTCCACAGGGTATTAGCACGTAAGTGAATGTACTGGATTCGAAAAAAATGATGTTCTCACCAGTCGAAATGCCTAAGCAGAGCAACAAAAATGCATATTTGTCGTGAGTAATTGTTTTTGTCCGTATATAAAAATTTATAATGTATAATTATTGGTCTAGTCTTGGTATTGAGCCCTCTTTCGAATTAATGCTGTGAACGTTATAATTTATATTATTTTCATTCTCATTACATTTGTATATATATATATATATATATATATATATATATATATATATATATATTTACATTTACATATATATTTAAATTTGTACATATTTATATATATATATATATATATATATATATATATATATATGTACACACACACACACAGGAGCAATCCGACCCAGATTTGTAGACGCTTTCTCACTCTTCTTTATAGACAATGTCATCACTAAAGAAAGACTTTGACGTGTACATACATACGTAGACATGCAATCCATCACGACCGTCGTGTGTCGCCTCTCTTTTACTCGGCCTGCACTGATAGATATAAATGTATTAAGCGCATGGGCGCTTGTTCGTTCTCTTTTTGAGTAGTGGAAACAGGGGCACCCAAAATGGGCAGCGAACAGACGACAACGAGACGGTCGTGTTATCACAGGGCCTGGGCATGGGTGTCATCATGCTGTCCAACACATAGCAATGGCGGGTTGGTGGCCGTGTGGTGACGATGACGGTTTCGAAATAAAAGGACGAGAAGAAGAGTTTTGTCGTTGAAGATAGGGTGAAGTATGTGTATGGGGGGTGGGGTGGAGAAGCGACGAAGGAATGGAAAGCTTTAAAAGTAGCGGTGGTAAAATGTGGTTGAGCAAGATGAGCGAGAGAGAGAGAGAGAGATAGAGAGAGAGAGAGAGAAAGCGGTTAGAGGGTTTAAGTTTGGAATGCGGTCAGCGTGGCCGAAATATGACAAAAAAGAATTTAAAATAGAAAAATAGAAAGAAAGAGTGATTCAGAACGAAAGAGGGACAGAAAAAGAGAGAAATAGAAAGGAAGGGATTCGGACAGACAGAGAAACAGACAGGGAGAAAGATAAGCATTATTTTCTAAAAATTAAGACAGTGTTGAAGAAGAAGAAGAAGAAGAAGAAGAAGAAGAAGAAGAAGAAGAAGAAGAAGAAGAAGAAGAAGAAGAAGAAGAAGAAAAAAGAAGAAGACGAATTAGAAGAAGAAGACTTTAACATAATAATAACAGCAAAAAATACAAGAAGAATGAAGATCAAAACCGTGAGAAAGGGCGGTAAAGAAGAAGAATATAAAAAAGAAGAAGAAGAAGAAGAAAAAGAAAAAGAAGATGAAGAAGAAGATGGTGAAGAAGAAGAAGATGAAGAAGAAGTAGTAGTAGAATATAAGATTATATATGAGAACTATATGAGAAAGAAAGGGCAAGAAAACAAGAACGTAAATATCTTCTTTAAATCATTTGAATACGGAAAGAAAAAAAAAGAAAGAAACTGTGTCAAAGAAATAGTAAAACAAGCGGTTGCCAAAAATTCGCAACCCCCGGCCCACTTTCCAAAATCTAAGCAAATGACCAAATTTCAGATTTTATTTGGAAGTGCTTCTTGGTCGGACCGATAAATTTTGAACACTACCTCGCATTAAAAACACAAAAAATACAAAACAAAAAACGAATTATTAGGAAAAAGTTAAGATTTGCTTAAAAGCACTGAAAACCAGAAATAAATGTGAAAAGACTTAATGTTTTGTGGATTATGAAGACAAGCAAACGGAAAAGTAAAGAATGAAGAATGAAATAACGGAAGGAAAATAAAGAAGGAAACATTAGAAATTGCAAACTGGGTATCACAGAAGAAATAAGGAAAGAATGATGAAAGAAGAAAAAAAAAGAAGACAAGTAGGGAAAGAGAAAATGGCGAGAAGGAGAAGCTGAAGAAATATGAGAAAAGAAGATTACGAAGGAAAAGAAAGAAGTAAGCGGAAGTTTGGAATCTCAATTAAAAGCCCCTTAAGGAAGAAGTTTATATGATAAACAAGACGAATAAATAAAATAGGAACGCGAAAGACTGGGGGGAAGGGAGGGTGATAAGTAAAAAGGTTTGGATTGAGAATGAGTGATGGGAGGGGAGGGTGAAACGGGAAGTTGCCGAAGGATTTGGGAAGAGGCGGAGTTGGACGTCTCGAGAGGTGCGTGATTTGAGTTCATGAAAGCGGCGGGTCGGGGTGGGGTTGCGGGATTGAGGCGTGCTTAAGAAGCAGAGAGAGCGAGAGAGAGAGAGAGAGAGAAAGAGAGGGAGAGAGAGAGAATCGAGATGAACGAACGGTGGAAGAGAATATGAAGAAATAATTGGAAGGGTCAGATGGTGAAGAGAAAGGGGAACGGAAAGTGGACGAAAAAAGATCAGATGATGATGATGGTGAAAAAAATCAAGGAGAGATTATGATGAAAACGACGACAGTGATGATGATCGTGATGATGATGGCACGACTATGACAACGATGTAGATGATCATGAAATAATCAAAGACAATGATGATGATGATGATGAAAAATCAGATAGTGATGATGTCTTATTGATGATGAATATGACGATGATGATGAAAAATTAGTATGATGATAATGATAATAATGATGATGATCATCATCATAATGTATATGATTAAAATGACGGTGATAATGATGTGTTGATGATGATGATGATGATGATGATGATGATGATGATGATGATGAAAATGGGGATGATGAGAAAAAGTATAGCGATATTGATGATAATAATTATGATGAATATGAACGTTACGACAAAGATGAAAAAAAAATAACAGATAAAGATAATAACTGCGATGTTGATGATGAGGAAAACGACGATAATGATGATATCGAATAAAACAGATGATGAAGAAAACGACGATGTTGATTATGGTGCAAATGATGATGATGATGATGATGATGATGATGATGATGATGATGATGATGACGATGATGATGATGATGATGACGATGATGATAAAAAAAATCAGATGATTTTGAAAACGGCGATAATGAAGAAGCGAAATAAAGATAGTGGTGATAATGATGGAAAAACAACGGAATTGATGATGATGATGATGATGATGATGATGATGATGATTAAAGAGGATGATTACAATGATGTAAACGACTACAAATGCGATGGCTTTTTGGAAAATTTGCTTTTTTTCAGCACACACTGACCATATATATATATATATATATATATGAAGAAATATAGTTTTAAGGTGTGCTATATTTATGGGATAAAGTGCTCAATATGAGAGATAGAGCGTGTGTAAATATAAATATTAAGTGAACATTGAAGTCAACATTCAGAGGCGACAGGCTGTTTCATGCTGGATGCAATCATCAGGCCGCTTGATGATTGCGTCCAGCATGAAACAGCCTACATCATCATCATCATCATACACATCAGCATCATCTACATTATTATCATCATCATCATCGTCATCATCATATTAGCTTGATCAAATACCATCATCTTTTTCGCGTTAAGCCCCTTCCGGACGTGGGCGATCATGGCTCACCATAACATAATTGCTTGTGTGCTGACATCAATTTTCTTGCTGCTGATAGTGGAGTGGTTTCTCGTTGCCTTCTCCACAGTGACTTTATTGAGCCACCATCTTTAGTTCGCTGACCGCTGATTTCTTCCGCCCTTGATAGGTAACATTTTTCGTACTATAGGCTTGCTAACCACCCTCCACGCACCGCATTGACAAGGGCAGCGGATCCGATTTCTTCTCCGACAATCCGGTCAAGCATATAGCGCCTTATTTATTACACTTAGCATTTTTTCGACTTGCCGTATCCATGCAGGACGTAGGCGATCACCGATCTCCAAGACTTTCTGTCCTTTGTAGCTCTTGAAAGTTTGTCTTTTCACCATCCCTCGCATTTACCTGATCTGCGATTTATTTACACAAACTCATATTTGAATAGTGCTGATATCATTTTTACACTATCAACACAACTACACGGTGTCCCAAAAGTCACTCTGCAATTGCAAGAAAAAGTACACTTGCGAAATATCAACCGGAAGTAATTTGCATTATATAATCCTACATAATTAGACCAATAAAATTTTCTCATAATATATTGTCAAGATACAGAAACATTATTTCATTTAGTAGATAAATCTAAAATTTACAGTTTTTCAATGGTGATGCGACTTTTGGGACAACCTGTACTGTCAGGGTATGGTTGGGTTTGAAAAAATCGTTTAGAATTTTCCATTATTTTATTTTTATTTGAAACTGTCTTCGAGACATGTATTTTGTCAGCGCATGGAGACTTTCCAATGGATTCTCTTACGAACCCAATCATGTCGTCGCTTATAATCCTTGTGTGCCAAACTGGAACATTCATCGAGTATGTTTAACTGGGACATTGATTTGCCTACACATACAGCATTTTCTTTCTTTTCGTGGTTTGTCTATGTTGGCTTTGATTGCATTAATTATGATGGCATAATCCTGTACTGCAAATATGACTCCGTTTCTATATTATTAAAACCATCTCCACGCCACCTCTCAGGTCCAGCAATTGTTTGAAGAAAAAAACTGACCATGAAAATTCTTTCATTTTAATTTGTCGTGTCGCTTATCCACATGCTACTTTTCTTCTTAACTGTTCTCTTCATACCAAATGAAGTTTTTATGTCTTTTTAAACCTCTTCCTCCCTCTTTGTCCTGCCATCTGTAATGCAATCTTCTACTTCTTCTTCTTCTTCTTCTTCAGATTCTTCTTCTTCTTCTTCTTCTTCTTCTTCTTCTTCTTCTTCTTCTTCTTCTTCTTCTTCTTCTTCAGATTCTTCAGATTCTTCAGATTCTTCTTCTTCTTCAGATTCTTCTTCAGATTCTTCTTCAGATTCTTCTTCTTCTTCAGATTGTTCTTCTTCAGATTCTTCAGATTCTTTTTCAGATTATTCTTCTTCTTCTTCAGATTCTTCTTCTTCTTCTTCTTCAGATTCTTCTTCTTCAGATTCTTCAGATTCTTCTTCTTCAGATTCTTCAGATTCTTCTTCTTCTTCTTCTTCTTCAGATTCTTCTTCTTCTTCTTCTTCAGATTCTTCTTCTTCTTCTTCTTCTTCTTCTTCTTCAGATTCTTCTTCTTCAGATTCTTCAGATTCTTCTTCTTCTTCTTCTTCTTCTTCTTCTTCTTCTTCAGATTCTTCAGATTCTTCTTCTTCAGATTCTTCTTCTTCAGATTCTTCTTCAGATTCTTCTTCAGATTCTTCTTCTTCTTCTTCTTCTTCTTCAGATTCTTCTTCTAAATCTTTAATTTTTTAATTTTCATCCATTTCGTCCAGTGAAGAATGTTGAAAGTGTATTGCTCCACAGGGACAGCAAAAGTTTTTATTGCTGATATTCTGTTTTGTGAATTCAACTCATTCATTGGCAACCTACTGCGGGTAAAAATCTGCCTCGTCATTCGCCTAAGCGTATATCACGTATGGCATATAACTGACTGATAGACACTGGATAGATTAAGCGCATTTATTGAAATTAAAATGGAGTGATTTTGTCGATCAGTTTTTAGAGCAGTGTACATTGCACTCAACAGAATCATTTACAAATTATTCAGGAGGAAAGGACGAAAAGAAATTTAGGATGGATTAACGTGAAGAAAGAACAAAGAATTACAAGTCGGACTAGTCTCAGGCGGCTGTGATGAAGTTAAGCGGAAGCAATCTGGAGTCTCAGGACAGCGGAGAAGAGAAGGAAGCAACATATGATAATCCCTGAAAAACTGGGTCCTATAGCCTTCGATGGCAACTAGTCTACCGCAGCAAGAAATGGCAACCTCCTCCGGGAAAAATCTGCCACGTCAGTCATGTATCGAAAGATACATGATCGCCTAAGCGTGTATCACTCATGGCACATAACTGATTTAACACTGGATACACACGCCTGAAGTATTATTTTTCTTACTTTCTCCTTTATTTCATTATACTGTATTCCATATCCTTCGCTGATTTCTAAGAATTTATAACCTTCAAATTCCAGTTCCCTAATCATTATGACAAAATCTAGATCTATTCAGTGTGTGTTTCTGTAACTCTCCCTTTCTTAAATATTACTTTTGCACATTTATCAAATCCGAAATCCATACCGATGTCATGATTGAAGCAAAAACGCCTAAGATCACACATATTTTACATAGGTAAATCCCTTCGTAAAGTGTGGGCTGTACTTGTGAGTACAATCGTTTGCATTTCATTGAGGCATGGGATACAAGGAATCCCTTCAATGAGTCTGCTGGAATCTTTTCCAATCAATCCGAGGGCTGCAACTGCAACTGGAGATGTTGATGTCCTCATGTGACATTTTTGAGATATCGATTTCAAAGTCTTCAAAAATACATTACAGCCTTCAGGGATTGCCATGTCAAGAAGGCACATTTTGTCTTTGCGGTTTCTAGTCACGATGTTTCGGCGACTAGCTTTGATTGTTCCGTCTGTGTATATTGTAAAGTCCGATAAAGTTGTTACAGGTCCCATCTCCGTAAACATATTTGTGTAGTGTCCATACCAATTTCCTGCAGTTTCCGTTCCGTAAAAGTTGCAGATTTTATAATGCAGATATTGGCCCACTCTTTCATGCCGGGTTTTATATTCAGTGGGTGCCAATACTGTGCAACCCGATACAAGATGGTCAATTGTTTCTGGATATTTATCACAGAATCTGCATTTCGGGTTCACACAATTTTTCCGTAATTATGCTTAGTTATTATTATTATTATTATTATTATTATTATTATTATTATATTCGTCCACACGGTGTTCGTTTTCATCCAGAGATCTTGCATTATAAGTACTCCTCATCAAGTAGTGCGACTTCAGCCAGAGACCACCTTATATATATCCCTGAGAAATTGCCCATGCATTACATTTCTCCTTCCAAGCTTCTATTTTGTTTTCTAGATTTTCCTTCTGGAATTTTTTCTACACGAATACAACTTCTAATTTCTATTACGCCAGACACCTTTGCGTCGACTAGAAATGGTTCAGCATTGTTCTGCATATAGCGTCTTAACTGTTCTCTTCATACCTAATGAAGTTTTCATGTCTTTTTAAACCTCTTCCTCCTTTGTCCTGCCATAGGTAAATGCAGTGCTCCGCGAACACCGAACTTTGTCTTCTTCGTCCTTATTCTCCTGTCCATTTGCCTTATCTCTTCTTCTTCTTCTTCTTCTTCTTCTTCTTCTTCTTCTTCTTCTTCTTCTTCTTCTTCTTCTTCTTCTTCTTCAGATTCTTCTTCTTCTTCTTCTTCTTCTTCAGATTCTTCTTCTTCAGATTCTTCTTCTTCAGAATCTTCAGATTCTTCTTCTTCTTCAGATTCTTCTTCTTCAGATTCTTCTTCTTCTTCAGATTCTTCTTCTTCAGATTCTTCTTCAGATTCTTCTTCTTCAGATTCTTCAGATTCTTCTTCTTCAGATTCTTCTTCTTCAGATTCTTCAGATTTTTCAGATTCTTTTCTTTTCGTTTTCCACCAGAGATTTTCCCTTATGTGTGTTCTTCCTCAAGGCGAACGATGTCAGACAGAGATTACATCTCGAAAAATACTTACAGTGCCAGGCAACGCAAACGTCGAAATCGGTCGGATACAAGATGTTATTCCATAGGATTTCGGTGGTCAATGCTCCAAAGTTAACTGGGACTATAGTGCCCTGAACGTCCATCATCCAGAGGTTGGTGTATTATTGTTATTCTTAGTTCAATGATTATTCCTACCAGCTGTAACTGATTTTTTTCTGTTAAATAATAGTTTAGCAGGCTACTATTTTTAGAGAAATGCATTTCTGCTCTGACTTCCTCAGTTTGACTTTAAATGTGAGATACAACACAAAATAAAGGAAGTCGATTTTGATTGGCTGAACTAGCGTGGGAATGAAAGAGAAAGTTTTTCGGGGAGTCGAGTCTAAATCGTCATACAATGTAGACGTGTTCTCTGTTGTGTCTGGGAACTTGCCTCCCAATAAGGTGAGAGAGCGACCCCACTGGCTAGTTAGAGATGTATGCGTCGACGTAAATAAAATAGTTACGTTTAAAATTCCCTGTGTTGAAGTTCTTTCATCACTGGACTCAAAAACGTTTTGCTAGAAAAGAGAAAAGACGGGAGAGAGAAGATACAACATATAACTGAATCGACGCCATCGCACAAGGCCAACCCCACGAGAGGGATATGAAACACTTCTGCAAGAGATTAATCGACAGTAAGTTCCCTCAATACTCTAATGATTTACTGGGTGTTTCAGCTGTTTTCAATAACACCGTAATCTGGTCTCAGAGTCTTCTAATCTCCCGTTCCTCCAGAATTCTTACGTTCTTCTTCTTTTTCTTCATCAATGACCTGTTTTATGAAGAGTGTGTAGTGCTTAGTCTGCTGGTGCTGTTAAACTTTAACCTCGGATATAGATATCAGTAGATGGCTACAATCAGGTTTTTGCGAAAAATATGGATGTATAGCTTCAGTGGACACCATTGTCGCGTGTAATGAAAAGAAAAATGGTCTATCGGCACTGCCACTTCTTAAAATCTTCGAGACTGCCACCAGTGCCCAAATAATAACTGGTACTAGTTTTAACATTATATTATAAAACTTTCTATCTGTATTTTCAGTCGCCTTCAAATCTACTCACACATCTTCCATAGCGACAAAATGAACTTAATGGACACTTTCGTCTTGCTTACGACGAGTAGATTTGGTCCTTTAACTTGCATTGGACGATCAGCTTGAAGTTTCAGAAAATTTTATATGCTTCATTCACTCGGCCATATTTTTTAAGTGCATATCCCATTGAACTGTGTAGTGAACATATAGTTGCTTGCATAGTTCGCGATGCATTGCCTTTCGTATACATAGCTATTCCTCTATTCTTTCTGGGCTCACTTGCCGCATTCTTAAATTATACTGTTAACAAAATGACGTTGCTACAATATTTCTGTAACGTTATATTGGGTTGCAAAATTGTTACTGCGTAACATTACATTAACGTTTTTTTTGTAGACTTCCCTCAAAATGGCCACAACGTTACATTATTACGTTGCCTTGTTACATAAACGTTTTTTGTAGGCGTGTCACAACGTGCCTGTAACCTTGTAACATTGCAAATACGTTACCTTGTTACATTAACGTTTTTTGTAGCCTTGTTACAACGTGACCGCAACATTGTAATTTTGCAGAATACGTTACCTTGTAACTCTATATTAGCATTCCTTTTTAGACTCCCCTCAAAATTTCACACGTTGAAAAATGTCATTTTGTATACTGCGCACAGCATAGCAACATCATTGCAGACACGTTTGAAATATTGCAACCCACAACCCAGCAACAGTACAGAATTAACACCAAAAATCTAAATATTTCATATATACTCAGGTAAAAATATATTACTTTAATAAAATCTCTTTTAACAAATATATTACTTTTATAAAATCTCAGGTGATAAATAACAATAAATCTCAAGTAAAAACGCATTAATTTTATCAAAAATCAGAGGAACTGTCATTATCATTTTCCGGTGGTATATGTCTTGCCTTTTTTTTACCCTATGTAATTAAGCGCCATATATTTATTTCTTGTGCAGATAGTTTTATCGATCTTGGTGTTTATATAATTGTCTTTATAGCATTACTTTGGACTCCAGTTAAAAGTGACATATTTTCCCTTAAGGCCTCTTCTATGTAGTGATCTTTATATAGAATTATTTGTCTTCCTTTCGATCTGTCTTCTGAAAAGCGCATTGAATTACTTCTCTTTCATTATTTGAGTTCTCGTTGTTGCAATATATACTGGGTTCACCTCAGAAGAAACCGGTGTGGGCTTTGCACTTTACACCAGACCATCACGAAAGCAACTGTGAAGGATTATCCCAAGGTGGACTCCTATCCGCCGAGTGCAGACCCACCTGATCGTCTTAGTTGCACCTGGGATGAACGCATGAGAATGGTCTGCATGACAGAGATAGATACATAGAAAATTCACCCAAGCAGTAAAAGGCAGACATCGTAGACGAGAATGTAGGGCCAACATTCGAATATCTACTTTTCAGTCTTGTCTCTTTTTAGACCGGTTTGTAGACGAGGAAGTATTTGCCACGCTGCAATTCTTTTGATACTGACGAAAAGCCTTAAGCCTCTGTCTATTCATTATTTCCCTGCCAAATGTTCTGACGGGCTAAATTCCCTAGTTCCATCAGTTCAGACCTTTGCAGTTAATACCCGCCATGTCATGTCGAACCAGCCATATTCCCTTTATATTTCATTAGCAAGAAGGAAGTTCCATTCGGACAGCTTCTTCCCACGAAATTCTTCTAATATCAAACGTTATCTATCCTACATATCCTTATACGTTATCATTCTTCGGCATCATTTTATTTAAATTTATTTAAATACTCATATTTTTTTTTTGATTCAGTAAGCGCATTTTGCGCCACAGTGGTCACTACTCTCCTCCATCACACAATTAGTTGCCATCCAAGGCTATAGGACCAATTCTGTCTTGTTAGATGTGGCTATAGGACCAATTCTGTCTTCTCAGATGTGGATTTATTTTTTATATTATTTTCTTCTACACATTGCCTCAAGAGGCAGGGCCTATAAGGTAGCAAGGGAAGCCGATTTGTAGTAACGGTTTCTCTTGTCTCAGATTCGATGCTGTTATGTGTCAGGAATGCCTTCAACTGATCCTTAAAGCGCCGTGTCTGATTGAATGTTAAAATCGTTATGCCTGCTTATTTTGATCATAATCCTTTCATATTCACGAATATTTTTTGTATATTAATTTAGCTTATGTTTGGAATTTTAATTATGTATGTTTTTGCACGTGTTTGTTTAAGCGCGTGCCCAAGCATGTGCACGTATGCACGCCAGCACGCAGAAGCATATACGCACAAATTCACCCGCACGTGTATGTTCGTGTGTTTGTGTATGTGCGTCTGTGTGTTTGTGTGTGTCCGTTTGTGTTAAGTGCATTGTGCGTTTAATTGTGTGTTTGTGTTAACTCTATATGTATTTTTTACTAGTAGGTTGTATTATTTCTCTTAGTGTTTGATACTTGTGTTTCGTTGTGTGAAAGAACAGTTTTTTTGTTGAGGATGTTATTAAACCAATTGTTTCTTTTAGTGCAGCTGAGTGTTATGGGTGCGCTTCCATTTATGCTCACAAATATACGCATACATACCCACGTGCACGCACGTATGTACATATACACACGCACGGTTATGTTTTATATTCGTGTATGTGCGTCTAAATATCTGCTTCGGTTTGTGCATGCGTTTGTGTTAAATGTATTGTGTGTTTAATTGTGCGTTTGTTCTAACATGTGTGTTTTTGTTAACTGCAAATTATTTTATTATTTAACTTTTCTTAGTATTTTAACTTAGTCTTGTTGACCATGTTCACCACAGTCTATAAATATAGAATACAGCGCAGTACGTAATCGGTTCAATGAAACAACGTTAACGATTAACACTCACGAGTCAGACACTCTACTGAATCTGACTATATCGCCAATACCACCAGCAGCTGTTTCGTAATTCTTCAGTCTTCGATATCAAAGGCTGGCTGTGAATATTCGGGAAAAACATGGCCGTCTTTATACACGTCTTATTGAATATTTTGAGCCTTCTGATTGATTAATACTTCTATTGGTGAACTATAAAAGGAGTCAGCTCATTTTGGCTGGCTCACTAGTACACCAGGGTGCCCAAAACTCCTTGTTAAACTTTACTTAATATTTGATATTTGAACATGCCAATTAGTTATTTCTTTTGTATTTTTTCATTGATTTATGTTTAGTATAAACCTTAACTTTGGTATTGTTTTAACCAATTTAATTTAAGTTACGGCTGATTTTTTTTCTGTATGGATGTCTACGTGTGTGTGTATGTTTTTTGTGCAAGTGGGTATTCATTCATATTTACATATGCACATGCACATACATACACATGCGGATGAGGGTATGCGTACATGCTTGTGTGTATGTGTATGCGTCCACCACATGTGTACGCGCATATGCCCACACCTGTAAAACATATATATATACACAAACATTTCGAACCCTAAATTAAATGGTAAAAAATAAACCAGTGACCAACGAACAATGGTGAGGAAGGAACAGAAGAAAAAAATAAAAGAGAAAAAAAAACGAGGAAGGAAAAGGAAGATCAATCAACACACACCAAAGCGAAAGCAAATAAATAACACAATCACCCCAATAAAAGTACTGGGGAATCGAGAAATTACAGCAGATTAATTCCGTTTTGATGAGTTGTTATACCTAAAGAGCCAGGAAACTCCGAGATAAACATGAGTTAGGTAAAAACGTTTTTCATATTATTTCTATTAACGTTCTATCTTCGATATTGAGCATTCTACCACAAAGTCTCCTTGCCTTAAATGCCTTTTGATCTGCAAACAACTGAAAAAACCCAGCAATTTTGGCATCAAAAACATTACTTCAAATTAACACTGTGTGTGTAATATTTTCAATACTTGTTTTAACTCATTGTGATCTCTCAAAACTACATGTTGCTCTGAATTTTCTGTAATTCTTGAATTATATATACAATTTATTCAGCATTAAATAAAACTTTACGTCACCAGAAGTCCACGACATTAAGATGATTAAGATGGTTATTTCTATTTAGTGAACTAAGCACTTTGGCTGATTGGCATTTGTTTCCATTTGTAAAAACAATACGCTAGATTTAGTTGTGTAACTCTACCGAGTGAAGATAGTTCTGGCTGTCACCAAATTAGTTGTGTTTCAATCCTGGCTTGAGGCATTCGGAAGTCTAGTCGCACTGAGGAGCTGTGATACAGCGAAACAGTACTGTCTGTGAATGACATTATTTAGCTCTTGAAAATACATTTCAATTGAGCACTGAAGAAATATGGTATTAAGATGTGCTATATTTATGGGATAAAGTGCTCAACATCTGAGATAGAGCGTGTGTAAATATAAAAGTGAACATATAATTCAACACTTAGATGCGACAGTCTGTTTCATGCTAGATGCGATCGCCAGAACTGACGACTGCATCTAGCATGAAACAGACTGTCGCCTCTAAGTGTTGACTTCTATGTTCACTTTCATATATATATATATATATATATATATATATATATATATGCCTTTACTTTGATAAAGTCCATGAGAATGAAACGCCTCGCTAAGTTTTCCTTTTGTCTTGACATTTATAATATATATATATATATATATATATATATATATATATATATATATATATATATATATATATATATATATATTCTAAAATATGGCTACCTTTCCGTGATAGGCGGCTCAAGGGACTAACAAAATGGTCAATTCTATATTCGTATATTTTATATGAGTCTCTAAATTGCGGAAAAGCGGCAATATTTGACTATTTTTTATATTACTTATAATGGATGTGTTTATATATTCTACATTGAGCACTGTTCTTATAACGTCCTTATTTGTTTTATTATAACACACACATTATATATATATATATATATATATATATATATATATATAGAGAGAGAGAGAGAGAGAGAGAGAGAGAGAGAGAGAATTAATATGAAAAATCATATTGAGCACTATACCACAAAGCCTGCTTGCCTTAAATGCCTCCTGAGCAGCAAACCCCTGCAAAAACTGCAATTTCAAACAGTATTTGAAATTAACACACACACACACACACACACACACACACACACACACACACACACACACACACACACTTCCTCTCTCTCTCTCTCTATATATATATATATATATATATATATATAAATATATATTTAAAGATATTTTTGAAAGTACAAAATTTTATCACAGCAATAAACGTATGAAGCTTGTACATTTTCTGTGTTTTTAATTTAAATTAAATCTCCCGTTGAAAGCCTCATGAGCGGGAGCGAAACCGGTTGCTTCGCCCGTTTTTAATATGTCTAGTAATATCAAGCTTCATACGTTTATTGCTGTGATATATATATATATATATATATATATATATATATATATATATATATATATATATATATATATATATATATATATATATATATATATATATATATATATATATATATTGTGTATTTAAGCATTAATCCCTCTTTTATACAAGTTTAATTATAAATGACAGGCAAGATACTACGGTTACGTTTTTATTTAAATTTCCTTGTGTACTTATAATTTTCTTCTCTTCTGGGTGTAAATTCTACAGAAATTGTCAATATGTTTTATATGTTCGAGCGCTTTCGGCGATTGTCAAGGATGATTTTATTTTTAACTGAACCTATGAATTGTTTTATGCATATAACTAGAGTTATAGGTATCGCTTATTGTTTAGGAGTGAACGTAGTTATAATAGCTGTGTCATGGGGAAAAACAGTCCTTTTGACACGACGTCTAATTGTGGGCACGTTTCACCATGTTTCATGATATTAAAATATGTATTTATATACTTTATCTTACCATATGGTGATTTCCTAAGCGTAGCTTAGATGTGGAACAAGGCCAAAAGTATGAGCACCCAGTAAGGAATGATAATTTTCTCAGTGTAGCTTAGATGTGGCACAAGGCCGAAATTCTGGCGCACCGAATGAGGATCGAAGTCACTATTTAGTCGCAGTTATTCTAGACAGACAAGCTTGCTAACCATTACGTTACGACGGGGTGCCCGATACCGATTTTCTAAGCGTAGTTTAAATGTGGCACAAGACCGAAAGTATGGGCATCCAGTGAAAATCGAATCCACTACTCTATGATTGTTCTAGCGAGACAAGCTTGTTAACCATTACACTCCTTTATGTCACTATATGATAAACCAATTGATTTTATCTATAATGTTGATAATATATGTAACTTTGAACAGAGTTATCTCCCTTGAAGATTCTTTGCTTTTCCAGACAGCAGCGTCTTTTTTTTTTGTGACAAAGCTAGATTTTGCCAGGATGTTTACGTAGCTGTGATGTGAAAAGACTGATTCCATGAATGAATGGGGTTCAAAAGTAATAACAAGAAAAATACATTTAAATGCTGTCATGTTTTGACAGCGGGGGTTAAACAGGTACAGAAATAATCGCATCAATTTTTATGGGTTTTTTTTTTAAGATAGTTATTTCTAAAGGAGGCCGAATCCTAAAAAAGAATATTATATATTCGTTACTCGATTCCAACATTGCTTCAAATATTTGTGATATTTGAACGCTTACCCGGAATAAATATTGTAATACCTCACGAAAATTCCCCCCAAATAACCCTTTCTAACCGTAGTTCTTAATTTTCGGGATTATTGCTAATTTTTATAATCTCGTCAGTTCGAGAATTTCATATGGATGTCACGCATCTAACTGGGTTAGAAATATTTAAAATGTCAGCTGTATACAACTACTTTCTAAGATCCTTGGTGAAAAAGAATTTGAACGAATAAAGTTTGAGGGTCTTGGTAAAGGAGATTCTTCTTTAAACATTGTAGACAGGCGCTACAAAATCACAAAGAACTGTACCGAATTAGTTAGGACTAATAACAGCAGCAAATGCTAAAGTGGAGAGTACATCTAACTGGAAGAGAAAATAATGATATAATCAAGATGTTAGCATTCCACAACACTTTAAATAAAAGGTTAGGAAGGAAACCTCCCATCAATACTGGACAGAGCGATAACAGCTACTGGTGTTGAGAAATCTATTTTTCTAAACCAATTGTTTTATGAGAAAGATATTGTAAATTTCAGCCAAATGCTATACTGACTGTTCGAGCAATAAATGCAAAATGTTTCCTTGTAAGGAAACGGCTAATATTACCATTACCATTATAAAGTTTAAGCACATCAGTCTCGAACGACCATGAAATATACTCGAGATTAACAATCCTCTTCCAATTTATGGAAATGGGAAATCTATTGTTAGAGATTAAACTATTTAAGGGAAAATTTGACATTGAAGAAACTTTATTGAATTTGCTGCTTAATTTTTACGCTATTCTTCATTCAAAACAATGTATGAGAATCACTAAAGATAGAAGATTACTAAATAGGGTTGTTTTATGGGCATAAGAATTGTAAATTGTAAGGATATCTAGGATAGATTAACGGTGACCCGATTAAGAAACACGAAGAGGTTAAGATTATAGTGGACCGATCCCCCAAAGCAGTGGCTATGTGGAATAAGCTATCCGAATGGAACTTTTTTTAAAAAGATCATTTCGCCCCAACCAAGGCAATAAAACCACTAAGGCATAGTCGGGTCACTGAATATGAAAGAATAAAATAAAGAAAAAAATCAATATGACATTACGAGAACAGTAAAAGAAGAGGAACCAAGAATATAGTAGATAACGATTGACATTGTGTTTAAATTTAAAGATCACAGTTAACGGGAAAAACGTCCCACAAGTGAGAAGTGCTAGAGAAAAAAGGTTAGCATAGAACTTAGGGTTGCATCTAGCCATTTCATATGTAAAAGTGATGAGATCTTGTTGCCATTCTAGCACTGCGCTCAAATTCAGATACCACTGAGGAAAGTTCATCAGAACAATTAGCTTGAAGTATTTATAGAAAAGGCGCACCAGTGGAATACGAAAGAAATAAGAATGGTTCCTTCCTCTGTAAATGGTATGGTAGTTCTATATCTGACATGGTAGAACTAAGGAATATACCTCGTCAGAAAATTGTAAATGGAAATAATAGAATTACGATTGGCTTTGACATTGCGTCTGTGGGAAAGGAGTTTTAGGGTGGAAACCATTCATCGTTCACAAAGCCAGGTTAACGCTTTTCATGCCTGTCAAGCCTGGAAGTAAAGAATTTGGCAGCATTAGACGAGATCGTCTCTTTCCAGCATCGACAGAATTCACGATATTTAAAATATATATAATTGTGTTAAAAATTTCCAGAGACTTTAAAAACTGATTGTCTCTTTATATTAAATATCTTCTTTGCAAAAAGAAGGCAATGGAAACTTTTGTACACGCCTAATACAAAAAGCACAATTGTTTGTATTAATGCTTATTTAAAGTCTATAAACCTCCTTATTAACATATGTTTCTATCAATATAACGCAAAGTTTCTAAGAGACACGTGCAAAAAAGGGCATATGTAGAAACGTATCGTATAATTTAATATTTATTAGAATAAATTCCATTTTAGTCTTATCCCAACATTAAAGCATTAAATAATTATTATAACCTTGGTTCGTTGTCAAGTTTTTTGAATTCTCGTATACTTGTATTTTGATTGGTCATTCCAGATTATGTAACATCGTTTCATTTAGCGAGGGGTTTTTGATTGATTTGAACCTTTTAAAACACTTTATTCTACATTCAATATCATCACTTGATAAGACACCAGAAGTGATGAAAGAAAATGGTTATTTTTGTAGTGATTTTATAATATATTTATGTTATAATTTTCTAATAAATAATTATATTTGCTCTACTCTGTATTGAGCACTCTTTTAAGAATAGTATTTGTTGGTTATTGGAATTTATTCCGTATAAACCAATCCTATACTTGTATATATATATATATATACATATACATATATATATATATATATATATATATATATATATATATATATATATATATATATATATATATATATATATATATATATATATATACAAGTATAGGATTGGTTTATACGGAATAAATATCATTTATATATATTATTATATATATTTTTCATCAGGGTATGCTCATTTTTAGCGAAAAAGAGGCACCTACATAGACACACAAATATATATATGTGTGTGTATTTGTGTGTGTGTGTGTATTTGTGTCTGTATTTAGGTGCCTCTTACATATATATATATATATATATATATATATATATATATATATATATATATATATATATATATGTATATATATGGGTGTATGCGTGTGTATATATATATATAAAGAAATATAGTTTTAGGGTGTGCTATATTTATGGGATAAAGTGCTCAGTATCAGAGTTAGAGCGTATGTAAATATAAATATGAAAGTGATCATTGAAGTCAACACTCAGAGGCGACAGGCTGTTTCATGCTGGACGCAATCGTCAGGCCGCCCTCACTATTGCGCCTAGCATGGAACAGCCTGTCGTCTCCGAGTGTTGACTTCAATGTTCACTTTTATATTTATATTCATATATATATATATATATATATATATATATATATGAGAATAAATTAAAAAGTAAAGGCAATTTGCATACAACACATTTATTTCCACTGTTGAAGAACTTTTTGACGTCAGGTATCATTCGACGAGTTTATTCATCCATTCCGAAAATAACTTTTTCGCTTGCTTATGATGCCAAGTCTGGTCTTGCTTGACCACCCAACGCGTATATACTTTACGGTACCTCAAGTCATCATGAACTATTGGTTTCCGGAGGTTTGAACCTTTCTGCCCACAGAAAACGCACTGCAGCACATTGTTCCTCGATGGGGAGGAGAGTCCATAGATCTGTACTCGTTGCTCTCCGTCACTCAACTGAACGATGGAATGCCACGCGCAGATACGTCATCCCATGCTCAGGCGTAGTGTCGCGGGAAAGTATTTTAAGTTAAAGTTTATAAACCAAGTAACCCACTCCGCCCTTTTATAACGATACTTTAAAAATGTGTTCTTTAAAAAGTGACAATGGCATATTGAATACAGATATACAAACACAAAGATATATGCATATAATACACATAAACATTATGCATAAAACACACACACACACACACACACACACACACACACACACACACACACACACGCACACACATAAATATATATATATATATATATATATATATATATATATATATATATATATATATATATATATATATATATATAGGGAAAAACATCAACCTACAACAATCAATTCAAAAAAATTTCAAGCTTTACTTGGAGGAAGAAATAGCTATAATTATCTTCCCAAAACAAAAACAAACCACTAAATAAACGATCAGATTTCAGATACGAAAACAAAGTTTTACTACGTTACTTAAAAATCGGAGACTGAAAAGAATGAAACAAAACTAAATAAGAAAAAAAAAGTAAAATACATTAATTTCAAGTAAATAATAAACAAATTATCAAACTACTCCCGCCAAAAATAACCGTTAGAATAGACTAAATCAATCAATTCAAAAACTGCAAACTCTGAGTGGACGAAATCAATAGCTATAATTATCTTCCCAGACCAAAACAAACTAATAAATAAACGATCAGAGCTGATCTTAAAATTTTACTACGTTATTAAAAAATTGAAAAGAATAAATAAAATATATAAAATTAGAATAAATAAGAAAATACAAATAAAATAAATTAATCCAAATAAATAAATAAATTTATGATAAACAAACCACCCCTACTAAGATAACCGTTAGAACAGATTACGCACAATGCGCCATTGACTCGTATATATAAATAGTCGAGAATAACACAACACATGTGGCCTGATGATTGCGTTTAGTATGAAATAGTCTGACGCCTCTGAGTGTTGAATTTTCACTATATATATATATATATATATATATATATATATATATATATATATATATATATATGGCGTGATATGACCTATCGGGTACACAGTGTGTTGATGACAAAGCAAAGTCTGAATAGTGTCTTTACACACAAATCTTTCTCCGACTCTCGAAGTAGACATATCTTATATGTTTTGTATCATAAAACAATTTCTAAAGAAAAGAATGGATGTCACATTTATTAATCCGATAGATTTTTATAACGTCATACATACATTTATATATATATTATATATATATATATATATATTATATATATATATATATATATATATATATATATATATATATATATATATATATATATGTATATATATATATATATATATATATATATATATATATATATAGCACGTGTGGGTATGCGAATGTGTCTATCTTTGTGTATGTGGGTGCATGCCAATCTTTCCGGAAGGAGATTTAAAATCGCTAAAGTAATTTTGAACTACCCAGTAATCTCTGAAATTTAGGAAAAGATTCTAATGTTTAATCGAATTTGAGATAATTTGACTTTAGAGATACTATAATTATCACTCCTTTTTCCAAATAATGACGTATATGAACGTCCATAATTACAAAACTTGGCACGTTTATACACTCACAAAAAATAATTTCAAAATTCTTTATAAAATATTAGGTGGGTCGCTGAAGTGTAGTAAGCTTTTCTGTTTATGATCAGTAAATATAATTTTTACTTAATAACAATAGCACCAAACTGGAACCAATTAATATAGAATTTTAAAAGATTTAAATTTTTTCAATTATTCTAATTAAAATTTTAAAAAATGAAAACAGTTTTTGTAAAAATACATTATTCATCTATAAATTTTATTTTCTGAAGCAATAATGTCCATAATATATATTATTCATAAAAACAATTAAAAGTTTTTCTAATTGAATAATGTCTTACTTTTATAGAATTTTTTATTTTTAGATTCCGAGCCAATTTCCGGTAACTGATCGTTTACAAAAAATTAAATTGTTCATGGAGTCTTGCGTATAATTTGTATAAACGTAAAATTAAATAAGTGCTAGGAGGGTAACAGATATAAAAAAAAAAAATTTTTACTAAAATTTTCAAAAAAAGAAACATTTCTGAAATAATTTAATTCATTTGTGAATAAGTCCTGAAAGTTTAATTAAACCCATCAATTATTTGATTTTTGCAGGAATTTCCAAATCAATGTGTTGTTCACCGCAAAAAAGATGCTAACATTTCCTGTACTAATCTTTGGTTGCCCACTTACGCAAGAAAGTAAAGATTTTTTAGCAAGTATTTTAGGTTTAGAAAATATAATAAAAATCATTTAGTTTCTCCTCTTAATAATAAAATAAAGGTTCTGATAATAAAATTGTGTTTAAATTAAGTTTGCTACATTTTTTCATCATGGTATGCTCATTTTTTAGCGAAAAAGAGGCACTTACATACACACACAAATATATATATATATATGTGTGTGTGTGTGTGTGTGTGTGTGTGTTTGTGTATTTAGGTGCCTCTTACATATATATATATATATATATATATATATATATATATATATATATATATATTTGTGTATTTAGGCAGCAATCCTTCTTTCATGCACATTTCATTAAAAATGACTGACAAGGTGATTTTATTTAGTTTTTATATAATTTCTCGTGCGATCAAATAAAGTTTTTCTTTTCAGGGGATAAATTATATAAAAACTGTCCGAATGTTCTTTTTATCCGAGCGCTTTCGGCTATACATTTAGCCATTTTCAAGGATTATATTTCAAATGATAGAATTAGAAATAGAAATAGTTTGTTATATGTATGTTTTATAAAGTGATTCGTTTTTTTTTTGTTTTGTTTCAAAATACGGTCAAGATATTATGTCCATGTTCAAAGTTAATATTATTAAGTGTTGGTTTGTTTGTTTTTATTAGTAAGGCTTCCATTATTTTTAGCCTTTTTTTGCAAGTGGATGATGCTATTATATTAACTTTGAACATGGACATAATATCTTGACCGTGTTTTGAAACAAAACAAAAAAAAATGAATCACTTTATAAAACATACATATAACAAACTATTTCTATTTCTAATTCTAACATTTGAAATATAATCCTTGAAAATGGCTAAATGTATAGCCGAAAGCGCTCGGATAAAAAGAATATTCGGACAGTTTTTATATAATTTATCCTCTGAAAAGAAAAACCTTATTAGATCGCACGAGAAATTATATAAAAAACTAAATAAAAGCACCTTATCAGTCGTTTTTAATGAAATGTGCATATATATATATATATATATATATATATATATATATATATATATATATATATATATATATATATATATATATATATATATATATGTGTGTGTGTGTGTGTGTGTGTATACATATGGGTGTATGCGTGTGCTCGTCATATTTAAGCAGTAAGCATTCAGCTAAACAAGCTTTATTAAAAAGAACCAATGCAAATAAATAAGTAAATAAATTTCATTCTTTTTGTGAACTCGTTTCTAATAACCGTTATATATGACGTCAGCGTAGACTAATTCAAATTTGCAGCTTTCCAAAGAATCGCAGGATACAGACAAAGGAATTCTCATTAGGACACAGAGACAAGTTTAGTTCTTGGAAATGACTGTGATGGTCGAAAGCACTTGGAAAAAAAAAAACAATAACAAAATATGAACTTTGGTCAGTTTATTCACAACACTTATCACCTTATTCGAAAATTGCAAAAATGCAATAAAAAATTAAACAGAATCTGTTGGTATCTTCTTAACCAAATCTGTTATATATATATATATATATATATATATATATATATATATATATATATATATATATATATATATATATATATATATATATATATATATATTTGTGTGTGTGTTTGTATGTGTGTGACCAATGTTATCTTTAGATGTTTATGAGTTTTGCGTGTGTGTTCATAGATCTCTATGTCTGTATGTTTGAATGACTGTGTATTAGTGATTGCATATAGCCGTAAAATTTCATGAATCTTTAGTCGTGTCAATGTGGTTCAAGTTCGTGAAAAATACGGGTTCGAACGCGTCGCTCAGGCCTTAGAAGTAATACCAGGAGATGTGGACAGGAGAAGATGGTATGAACACCGAGAATGACACAGGAAGCATAACTGGGGCCAGATTAAGAACAGAGTAAACGTGGGTGGAGGAATATAAGGAAAAAAATGAAAAAGATTTCGCAAATAATAAACTAAGACGATTAAACAAATAATAATAATAATAATAATAATAATAATAATAATAAAAAGAAGCAAGCAGAAAGAGAGACAGGTGAGATAGAAAGGTTGGAAAAAAGAAGTAGAGACGGAAAATATGAAAACAGACAGTCTGGAAGAGGAAAAATGTTTTAAATTTCTTTTTTTTTACTTTTGTGTATTTATTTATCTTTTATTTATGTATATATTTATTTTTCATTTAGGATGATGAGAAAAGACAGTTGCTTCTGGTTCTACATCCCGGTCCCAGGAAAAAAAAAAGTTGCAAAAGGCTGAAGCAAAATGGGAGAAGGGGGACGGACGGACGGTCGAACAAAAGGAGGAAATAAAAACGATCACGAAAATGAAAGTGAAAGTAAAAGTAATCGAGTAGGCAGGGAAGAGACATCGGTAGCATCAGCGGCGCTGGACATGCGAGAAGTGGCGGTAATGGGACGGCGGACGGGGGGAAGAGATGTGAAGCGGCATCGGGGTAGCCATGGTGATGTTGGTGACGGTATGACGCCACCACGGACGAGACGTCGTTGCTGGCAGCATTGGCGTCGCTGATGGTAGTGGCCATGGCGTTTGGGTTACGGTGGGGCTTTTCTGGGGTAAGGATGGATGCACTGGGACGAGCCGCCTGGACAGAGGAACAGAAAGTGTAAAGGGATAGCAGGGGAGAAAGAAAAAAGTATATGTCTTAAAGATGATAAAAAAGGAATGTGAAGAATTAAATGTATCGGAATAAATAAAAAAAAAATAAAGAAGAAGAAGGTTTATAAAGAAAATAAAAAAGTTGTCTGAAAATAAATGAAAGAAGGAAATGAATAGACATATAAATTTATAAAGAGAAAGAGGAAATTTAAAAGAAAAGGAGAAAAGGAAAGGTTCTCAAACAGTAAAAAGAAAGAAAGAAAGAAAGAAAGAAGAAAATACACTGAAAAGGAAAAGTAAAAGAGAAAAGATTAAGCCTTTTAAAACAGTAAAAACGAAAGTGAGCTGAAATAAATAAGGAAAAATGAAGTAAATTAGTAAATAAATGAATAAAGAAAGAAAGAAAGAAAGAAAATCCGCTAAGAGGAGAAAGAGAACGATCGAACGAACGAACGAAAGAAAGAAAGACAAAAGAAAGAACGAAGGACCGAACGAACGAAAGAAAGAAAGAATGAAAGAAAGAACGAACGAACGAAAGAAATAAAAAAAAACAAAAAAGGAACGAATGAAAGATAGAAAGAAAGAACGAACAAAAGAAAGTAAGATAGAAAGAATGAAAGAAAGAAAGGACAATAGAAATAAATAACGAACGAACGAACTTACGAAAGAAAGAAAGAAAGAAAGAAAGAAAGAAAAAAAAGAAAATGCGATAAATAGAAAAGGAGAAAAGATAGGAAAGGGTTCTAAAACAGTAAAAAGGAAAGAAAGAAAGAAAGAAAGAAAGGAAGGAAGGAAGGAAGGAAGGAAGGAAGAAAGAAAGAAAGAATAAAAATGCAATGAAAAAGCGAAAAGTAAAGCTTCTAAAGCAATAAGAACGAATGTGAGCTGAATGTAAGAAAGAAAGAAGTAAAAAAATAAAGAAAGAAAAGAAAGAAGAAAGAAAAAAGGAAGAAAGTAAGAAAGAAAGTAAAACAACTTAGGAAAACTAAGAAATAAATAAAGAAATGAAAGTATGAAAGAAACGAAAAAAACTACAAAGAACAAAGTGAAGGAAAAAATCGGAAGAAAAATTAATTTGAAGGGACAAGAATAATAAAAAAAAAGACGTGTTCGAAAACTTTGGACGCTCTATACCAACGCCTGAATGGACATATAGATAGATGGTTGGATGGACAGAGGAAAAGATAGACGGCTGTCCGACTGGCCGGATGGTCAGAGAGACAGATGGATAAAAAGAAAAACGGGATAAGGAATAGTAAAAATAAAAAAAATAAAAAAATAAAAATGCATCAAAAGCAAATAAAAATATTAAAAGAAAACTATTAAAAAAAAATACATAGATGAATATGCTTTGAGAAAGGAGTCAACGAGGCAGAGGCGACAAGCAAATCAGTCGAGCCAAGCGCTTAAAATGACGAGAAGTGCTGGTCAGTAGAGTTTGAAAGAGAAAATGAGAAAAATAAAGAAGGAAACGTATAAGCAAAAAGAAAGACAAAGAGATAAAAAACAAAAAAAAAACAACAAAAATGTTTTTATCAAGAATGAACTAGAGAGAAAGTGTGGGGACGGGGGTGAAATATAACGAAGACATTTGGGGGCATGGTAGAAAATAGAAAAGTTTGTTCGATGTTCTTCCTTTTTGCTATTTTCCTCTGCTGTCTTTACAGTTATTGTGGGTGGGGTCTGGAATAAGGATGGGAAAAGGAGTAGGTGAATACTCGGTGGGCGGACACCTAGGTTTGGAATGCTCAGGAATAAAAAAAGAAAAAAATCACCAAACGGAATGTCATGGAGGCAAGGTACAACGTATACTAAATGGGTGGGGGAAAGTTCTCGGCCTGACAGAGAAGTCCTTCCTAGCAAAAAGTTGGATGATGGCAATTTCATTAGATTTTTGAAAGTGGGCCGATCCGTGACGATTCAGCTGGTACAATATATATATATATATATATATATATATATATATATATATATATATATATATGCATGTTTCATTAAAAACGACAGACAAGGTACTACGGTTAAGCTTTTTATTTAATTTTTCTTGTGTTCGCACAAGAGCTTTCTTTTCTGGACAAAGAGTGTGTAAAAACTGTCCAAATGTTTTATAGCTTTAATAATAAAAAAGAAAAAGCCAACTCTTAACAATATTAACTACGAACAAGGCCACAATGTGCTAACCGTATTCGGAAATTAAAAACATCTCTACAACACACTAAAACATACACATATTGCACACACTCAATTAAGCTGAAAAATTGAATCAACCGTGATAATGGCTAAAGGTATAGCCGAAAGCGCTCGGAAATATAAAACATGTGGACAGTTTTTGCACACACTTTGTCCAGAAAAGAAAGCTCTTGTTCGAACACATAAAAAATTAAAAAAAAAAAACTTAACCGTAACTACCTTGTCTGTCGTTTTTAATGAAACAGGCATAAACGAAGGATTGCTACCTAAATATACAACTATCAATATATATATATATATATATATATATATATATATATATATATATATATATATATATATATGACCATGATGGCCATGTTGGCCGAAACTAGTCGAGGAATCTAAATGAAATAATAATAATAAAAACATAAGAATATTAATCTACAACCCAGTATGTCTGAAGATTTTAATTAATTTTTTTAATAATTTTTATCGTTCAAAATATATATACATATATATATATATGTACGCACACACACACACACGCACAGATATATATATATATATATATATATATATATATATATATATATATATATATATATATATATATATATATATATATGTATTCAAACATATATTGTTAAATATAAGAGGCAACGAATGTCTATAATATTTGATCATGAGTCGTTCTAAGTTTCGTATAGTTGCATTAATTTCGGGAGAAAATTAAGACAAAACTATCCAACAATTGGATACTTTTTATTATGCTATTCCTTGATCTAAGTATTCGGCTGTCATCTTCATATTGGTTATATGGCTATTTAGCAAAGATATGCAGCATCATGTGAGCCGAAAGCTTAAATCAAGAAAGAGCACAATAAAAAAAATCCAAATGTTGGACGGTTTTTGTCTTTATTTTCTCCCGAAATTAAGGCAACCTGACGAAGCTTAGTACGGCTCATGAACAAACATAATAAACATTCGTTGTGTTATATTTAACAATATATTTCCAATAATGATCTGTTGCCCCAATACACTATATATATATATATATATATATATATATATATATATATATATATATATATATATATATATATATATATATATATATAAATATAGGCTGCAAGTATTCATCCAAGCAAGTTTGATTCAAAAGACCTGACAAGATGTATTTGTTTAATAAATTTTTATTGTACTTTACAAATTTCGAATTAGGGGTTGCATGTGTCTGTGGGGTGGTGTGGTAGATAGAAATCCTGGTATTTTTTGGAAGGATAGAAGTTTTATGTAATCTACGATAACGTTAGATGTAATGTTTATTGGGGACGAGGCTGCACAAAATTAATGGGATTTTATTTATTTTTATAATATAATATAAAATATAATTTTAAGTTATTATTCTTACTTTTTTAAAAATATTAACATAATAATATCAAAAAATTAAAAAGAGAGACATTATCGGTTCTTTTTAATTAATCTAGTTTGTTTGTGCGTGTATATATATATATTGAGCACTATTTTAAGAATAGTGTTTGTTGGTTATTGGAATTTATTCCGCATACACCAATCCTATACTTGGATATATATATATAAAAGGAAGGTTGTTGCCCAAATATTATATATATATATATATATATATATATATATATATATATATATATATACATATATATATATAGAGAGAGATAGATAGATAGATAGATAGATAGGGTTGTACGTAGTAATATAAATAAATAACAATAAGAATAAAAGTTTTTCACACTTTAATGCGCACATGAACATGGCATTACAACACAAAAGAAAAAAATTCAATAGTGGATAATTTTTCCCGTTCTAATGAACGCCGAGCATGACTGTCAACCATTGCATTTGAAACCATAAAGAAAAATTACAGTAATGGATATCACAAAACAGTTTTGTATTACTACTTGCACCCGTAAACAACACAGTTTTGTATTACTACGTAAAGCCTTGAAGATCATCTCGGAAGAAGTTCGAAAGTACTTGAGAAATGGAATGCACACACACACACACACACACACACACACACACACACACACACACACACACACACACACACACATATGTATATATATATGTATATATATATATATAAATATATATGTGTGTGTATGTATGTATGTATTTATATATGTATATATATATATATGTGTGTGTGTGTGTGTGTGTGTAAAATATTTGGGCAACAACTTTCTCCTTTGTACATGTTTTACTCAATGTAACGGATTGCGGAAATATCTTTTTTCAGTTTTCTAATGTTTTCACAGATTTGCGATGGTGACTATATATATATATATATATATATATATATATATATATATAGTCACTTTATAACTTTAACTCATATATATATATATATATATATATATATATATATATATATATATATATATATATATATATATATAAGTTCAAATGTAGATCAAATACGGATCGCATTCCGACAGGATGATAAGATAAAGGACAAATAGGAAATGGTTAACAATCTAACATATTTCAATTTTATTAAAACTTCGTCAGAGATTGAGAGTTCTGTCTTTTGGTCTGTTTTATCTCAATCTCAGACAAAGCTTTAATAAAAGTCAAAGGTATTATATCCGTTTCCTATTTTTTCTTTACCTTAACATATATATTTTTTTTTCCGTGCCAGTCTGTAGTACTTTGATTTGCTCACTGGTGAGGCTTGCCAGTGTGTTCGTGTAGCATTACAATTTTCGTACGATTCCTTGGAGTAACGTCCATCGCAGACAATGGCCGTAGGACAACTAATCGCTTTCTTAATCTGTGAAATTAATATGAAATGGCCTAAGTCGAGAAGTCCTGGATATAAAGTGTGTAAAAATTGTTCAAATGTTCTGTATATTTGAGCGCTTTCGTCTATTCTTTTAGACATTATCGAGGATCATTTTTATTTTTAACAGAACGTATTCCTATAACTCTAGATACGTACATGAAACAATCCACACATTCAGTTGAAAATAAACAATAATAATGATACTCGATAATATATATAATAATGATACTCGATAATATATGTAATAATGATACTCGATAATATATATATATATATATATATATATATATATATATATATATATATATATATATATATATATATGCAGAACATTTAGACAGTTTTCATATATTCTATATCCAGGAAAGAAAACACTTATATGAACACAGAAAATTTTAATAAAAAATTTAATCGCAGTGCCATGTCGGTCGTCTTTAATGAAATTTGTATGAAAGAAGGAGTGTTTCCTAAATACACAATTATATATATATATATATATAATATTCTCGTACTGTCGCCAAGAAATGTATACACTCTTCCGGTATATCTCCAGACGTTTGTAAATACGCATATTTTTCTCACTGAAACCCCTCTTTAAATCTTCTCTCTGTTAAATTTTAATGCCGCCTCCATCTTTGAACCTCCCTGCCTCTCTCGTCTGTTACCCCTCTATATAGATCTCATGTCCTCCCACACTCTCACACATATACTCTTACTAATTTTTTCCCGGAGTTGTTTTTTCTGTTTTCTTTTTGAATCTGTAGGTCTGATGAATTGGATCGTTTTTACGATTCCAATGGAATAAATTATGACCATGGAATATTAGTGTTCAAATCTTTTCATTATATCCTTACTCTGTCCTGGACATTGAGTTCTACCTGGATCATATCCTCTTGGAATTATTTTTATAATTTTATATACGTATGTGTATACATAATTGCATATGTATGTGTATATTTACCACGAATATTGTCTCTCTCTCTCTCTCTCTCTCTCTCTCTCTCTCTCTCTCTCTGTATATATATATATATATATATATATATATATATATATAAACAACTTAGCTAATGCACTAGTCATACATAGGAAAGTTCAACCATAATTTTGATTTTAAAAATGCTATACTCATAAAAAAAGAAAATAACTCAGTCAGAAGGAAAATTCTAGAGAGTGCTACCATAGAATATTACCCAAATATTAATCTACGCCCAGGCCTTTTCCCTATTTCACCTTTCTTAACAAAATTACTGCTCTCACAAACAAACGTACACAACAATATCGTAAGATCAAAAGAAAATAGTTGAATCTGTCAACACAGATATAATGACAATATTCTCCATACGTGACATTAACTGACGTTATTTTCAGTTAACAATATGAAAATAGCGTTCTCTACATTCCAGTTACTAAGAACATTCTGTTTTTTGTTTTTATTAATTACCTTGTTTAATTAAATTAATTTCGTTTTTTGCTTTGAGAAAGTCCACGTTGGACGAAACGCGTCAGCAATTACTACTGTTTTCCTATTGTCATTTATATTTATAAAGATATTCTTCTCTACAGGTTAATTCTGAGAAATTTTCATATATATATATATATATATATATATATATATATATATATATATATGTATAAAGGCAGGTTTCGTTAAATAATTCAGACCTGTTCTGTCTACTTATTATTGACAGGATCCTTTCATACTCACGAATGAGATTTTAGTGTGATTATTGAAAGACGAGGGAAACTCTTTGTTGGTCCATATTGTATGTATTTATTTCCGAGTACTTTCGACATACCATAATATCATCATCAGAGTATTGTTAATTATAGGATAAGTATTCTAGTGTTCATAGTTATGGAAGATTAATTTTGTTGTGTCCTGCTGTGGCTAACGACCACCGATTAAGGCAAGGTAACTAGGTATGTTATGGCAGATTTTCCGATGTGAGTAGTCGAAAAATAGAGGAAAGAACTATCAGTACGAACATCTCTATTTTTCGAGTACTCACGTCGGTAAATAGAGGAAATAACTATCAGTACGCACATTGAAAATTTACTATCTATTGTACACATTTTAAAATATTTGTGGAGTATTCATAATTAATCTTGTTAAGGTTTGGTTTCAATTTTTTGATATAGATAGTTTCGAGGAATATTAGTCTGTGTTTATTCTTTTCGCGGAAAAGTATGGAGGTGTTCTCAACTTGGATTTTCTTGAATTGTGAATGTGGACAGGTGTAGTGCTCTAAATGTTTAGAAATGTTGGAGGTGTTATTCAAATGAAGACTTAGCCTACGTGAAAGAGTATGACAATTAAAAATACAAAAGTTTCATTCTTTCTGTCTGTTTTCTCTCAATCTCTGACGAAACTCTAAATAAAGTGAAACATTTTAGATTGATATGCGTTTTCTATTTGTTCTTTATTTTACCATCCTGTCGAATTCCGATCCATATTTGATCTGCATTTGATCTTTAACTTACACACACACACACACACACACACACACACACATATATATATATAATATATTATAATATTTTTAAAAATATGATTCCTTCGCTACATAAGAGTTGTCATGTTTCAAAAGCGAGGGCCGAGACCCTTAATATAATTTATAATTTTGACGAGGAAGGCACCTTAATTCAACTTAATTTCAAAAATTATATTAAGGGTCTCGGCTCTCGCTTTTGAAATATGAGAACTCTTATGTAGCGAAGGAATCATATTTTTAAAAAAATATTATAATATAAGCTCTACTTCTGAATGGAGCACTGTCTTTTTAAAAATAAAAGCAAAAATACTAAGGAACTCCGGATTATTTACCTAACGTGTTCTTTCCTATTTTTCTGCATACCTGCACACATATATATATATATATATATATATATATATATATATATATATATATATATATATATATATATATATATATATAGATTACTTTAGGTTAATGAACATTTTCACCTTGTAAATTGAAATAAAATTTCCAATGATTTTTCAAACCAGTCAATGGATGCTATAGTTTTATTTCAATAATTTATCATCCATTGACTGGTTTGAAAAATCCTTGTAAATTTTATTTCAATTTACAAGGTCAAAATTTTCATTAACCTAATGAAAACTTAATTCTTACTGTATGAAATATGTTGCTCTGTTTTATTAAAACATTAAGCTCTATGTGCGAATCAATTTTAATATTTAATATATTATATTGTAATAATAGGATTCACTTGGATTATAGGCCAACGGATTATTACTTATATATATATATATATATATATATATATATATATATATATATATATATATATATATATATATTACTTTAGGTTAATGAACATTTTCACCTTGTAAATTGAAATAAAATTTCCAATGATTTTTCAAACCAGTCAATGGATGCTATAGTTTTATTTCAATAATTTATCATCCATTGACTGGTTTGAAAAATCCTTGTAAATTTTATTTCAATTTACAAGGTCAAAATTTTCATTAACCTAATGAAAACTTAATTCTTACTGTATGAAATATGTTGCTCTGTTTTATTAAAACATTAAGCTCTATGTGCGAATCAATTTTAATATTTAATATATTATATTGTAATAATAGGATTCACTTGGATTATAGGCCAACGGATTATTACTTATATATATATATATATATATATATATATATATATATATATATATATATATATTAGGCAGCAATTCTTCGTTTATGCATGTTTCATTAAAAACGACAGACAAGGTACTACGATTGAGCTTTTTATTTAATTTTTCTTGTGTTCGAACAAGAGCTTTCTTTACAGGACAAAGGGTGTGTAGGAACTGTCCAAATGTTTTATGCTTCCGAGCGCTTTCGGCTATGCATTTAAACACGCACACAAATTTACCGGACTCCATTAGAAACATATTAGTAGAAAACACAAATATATTAACTGCTTCCGTCTGCAAAAAAAGATTAAAAATAATGGAGGCTTTGTTAATAAAAAAGAAAAAGCCAACTCTTAACAATATTAACTACGAACAAAGCCGCAATGTGCTAACCGTATTCGGAAATTAAAAACATCTCTACTACACTCTAAGACATACACATAATGTATACACTCAATTAAGCTGAAAAATCGAATCATCCTTGATAATGGCTAAAGGTATAGCCGAAAGCGGTCGGAAATATAAAACATTTGGAAAGCTCTTGTTCGAACACAAGAAAACAAGAAAAATTAAATAAAAAGCCCAATCGTAGTATCTTGTCTGTCGTTTTTAATGAAACATGTATATATATATATATATATATATATATATATATATATATATATATATATATATATATATATATATGCGTGATCGCGCTCGTATGTATTATGTATTTGGGTAGCAATCCTTATTTAATGCATGTTTCAGGGTATATGACGGTCAAAGAATATTTTTCAAGTTTTTTTTTTCTTTTTGTTGATCTTTCAGTTTCTTTCTCGGGAGAAGCGTATTGTAAACTTATCCACGCTGTTTCTTGTCCACGGCGGTGATTCCGGCTCATTCTTTAACCATTTTCAAAGAGATGGCTAATCTTTGTAGTATCAATGATCGTTATTAAGACTCGCGATTCTTCTTCAATGTGCCGTGTCCCTCCTTCAGAAATTTCACGATCATGGCTCTCCACAATTTCCTGTTCTTTGGAACTCTTAATAGATTTTATTATTTTTGTTAGCTCTCTCTGTTCAACCGTTCATTTGCGCAGGCTCATTAAAAATATTATGCTTCGTTTTCCCCGGTTCCTCTTTAATTTATCTGTCCTATGAGTCTCAGATTTTCCAAGTCCTGTTTCCTCATTATGTTCCCTAGAAATTAAACCGTCGCTTCCTGACGTTAATCGTAAGTGTCCCTTTTGTCTCCATTTTTTCCTAAAAGTTCGTCATTGCCAATATATTCTGTCCATGGTATTCTTAGAATTCTTGTGTAGAACTACATTTCTGTTACTTCAAAATTCTGCAACACAGTTAATCTTCTATAATGAAATCTAAACGTAATGACATTAGAGAGAACTTCAATAAAAAATTTATTCCTTATATTCAATGAAACACACACATACACGCATACATACACTTGTATATATTTATATATACATGTATAATTGCCTCTGATTGATATATATATATATATATATATATATGATATATATACATATATGTATATGATATATATATATGATATATATATATGATATATATATGATATATATATGATATATATATATATGATATATATATGTATATGTATATATATATGATATAAATATGATATATATATATATGATATATATATGATATTTATATGATATATATATATGATATATATATATTTATATATATAAATATATATATGTATATATATATATGATATATATATATATATATATATATCATATATATATATATATATATAGTCAGACACACCTACCAAGGTTTCACTTAGGCAGATCGTCAGGGTCGGCTGACGATCTGCCTAAGTGAAACCTTGGTAGGTGTGTCTGGCTCATTAGGTTTGACTAGGTTTGCTCTACGCTTGTATTGAGCTCTTTAGTTAGTTGTTTACTCGTATCGGGGTTTTTTCTTTGGGCCTTGAACCTGTATCTGTGCGATTATTTTCGACAGACTTTCATGTTCCTGGCTCTTTCTTTTTTTAAAAAACTTTTTTTCCTTCGTGATTGATTTGGCTGTTGTTAAATCAAGAGTTCGAAGGTTTTTCGACACGAGTATAGTTACCTATATTTATATATATATATATATATATATATATATATATATATATATATATATATATATATATATATATATATATATATATATATATATACTGCACAATTTAATATATTTAAGAAAATCGAGCCGCAGTACATGCAAAAGTCTGTGAAGGAAAAAAAACTACTAAGATATTTTACTGTATTAATTGAAGTGTACTTTTAGTCTATGTCACTTTAACTGAAAAACACATAAAAAAACATCGTTTATTTACAACCTTACCTTAATTCAAACAAAAATTCTCACTTGAAATATTTAAATAATAACTCTAGCTTTGCGACACCGCACGTTCCAAAATTATATAACTGCCAAAAAATAATATATTTAAAAAAAAAAACATCTTTCGGTAAATACTATATTTATTTCATCTTGGAGTTTACCTGGAATGGAAAAATTATGCCCTGAGTAGGAAAATGTGAAATTTCGAAAATATTCGGCCTAGCTACATCAAATCTGACAACAACTTAAACATAAGGGTCATGTTATTCAATGAATTAATACCTTATTAAGCCATGTTAGCCTAGGGATTTAGCCATTAATTACATTAACATTGCTAATTAATTCTATGTATAATTAACTCTTTATGTTATAATATATATAATATATAAATATATATAATATATATTTTTGTCATCCACAGACAGACAGTGTGGCTAGATGTCCGGTTGCCTCTAGCTAGGATCGAAACCCGACTGAATTTGTGTCAGTCCGAACTTCTCCCACTAAGCCGTCAGCGTACGGTACGGGATGAGGGTGAATTTTAGCGTGTTTATTTTTAGATTCAGATAAACACACAGTGACTGAGAGTGACTCAATTCTGTCGAAGAGTCGTGCAGTATTAGCTTAAATAGTCACTGTTTACAAATTCACACCTCAAACCAGAGGGCTCAACCGAAATTAATTTTTCAGGAGCTAATATTTTTGTCATCCACAGACGGACTGTTTCGCTGTTTCACAGCTCATCAGTGTGTCTAGACGTCCGGTTGCCTCTAGCTAGGATCGGATATATAATATATATGTAGGTAATATATATATATATACTACACAATTTAATATATATATCTATTTATGTATATCTAAGAACGTTTATATTTAATATAAATGTAATAATAATTGTATTAATTATTCTAAAATTATTAATACAGTAATTATTATCTGAATCATGACGAGTGAAGAATTACGAAACTCGGAGTTGGCCTTTGATAAGAATTGAGAATTTAAATTATTGAAACAATTATAATTCTTTTCGCCTTAATATACGTTGACTTACATAATTTTACGTATATCAATAAGTGGTATTATTATATTTTTTTTATTTATATGTTTTTTTTTAATCATTTCGCCCCAAGCAAGGCAATAAAGCCGCTAAAGCAAAAGGGGGTTACTGAGTTTGAAAGAATGAGAAAAAGGAAAACCTCATTAAGGAGCGAGAACAATAAAGGAAGAGGAATCAAGACGAGGGTAAATAACATTGACATTGCATTTAATTTTGTTGAAGATCAAAGTTAACTGAGAAGCAAGAGAGTTCCACAAGCGAAAATTGCAAGAAACGAAACCGTTAGCATAAAACTTACAGTTACATCTAGATATTTCAACTGTAAATTGATGACATCTTGTTGTCAATCTGTTACTGCGCTTAAATTCATAAAGTCTAAGTACCATTGCGGAAAGCTCGCCAGAACAATGCCAGGTCAGGACCAATTACATTGCAGATTCTTCTTTGGATTTTATCAAAGAATCCCTAAGTATCTTGTAGGAGAAATAGACCATATGTGGCAGCAATATTCCAACAAGGATGAGACAGTGAACCTACTTCCCTAGCAGCAGACCTAGCAACTGATTCAATATAATCATGCCAGCAGAGTACGTTTATATATATATATATATATATATATATATATATATATATATATATATATATATATATATATATATGAAGAAATATAGTCTTAAAGTGTGCTATATTTATGGGATAAAGTGCTCAATATCAGAGATAGAGCGTGTGTAAATATAAAAGTGGACATGGAAGTCAGCACTTAGAGGCGACAGTCTGCTTCATGCTAGTGCAATCGTCAGGCGACTGACGATTGCACTAGCATGAAACAGACTGTCGCCTCTAAGTGCTGACTTCCATGTCCACTTTTATATATATATATATATATATATATATATATATATATAAGATGATCCTAAAGAGCTAGACAAACCTACCTTTCTAAACGAATCTTCAAGGTAACCCTGAGATCCGTTTAGGTGAAACCTAGGTAGGTTTAATTGGCTCCTTAGGATTATCTTAGGTTTTGCTCTACTTAGTGTATTGAGCACTTTACGTAGTTGTCTTTTTACTCGTTTTGGGTTGTTTTCTTTGGACTTGGAGCTTAAACACTGGGCGATTGTTTTCGCCTTGTTCTAATATTCTTGGCTCTTTCTTTTTTTATTCCCCATTTTTCCTCGGGTACCGATTAGTCCTACAGCAAGTTGAGCTATCCGAGTTTTTTTCCAAATGAGTACCGTATATATATATATATATATATATATATATATATATATATATATATATATATATGAAGAAAGAACACTAAGATATATAATCCGGTGTTCTTATTGATATTTTTTTTTATTTTTACAAAAAAGTGCTCAATGTAAATTTACAGAGCATAAATATTATAAATTAACTGATTTAAAATACGGTTTTTTCGCTACACAGTAATAACCATGTTTGAAAAATGGAAGCCTAGAAATTCAAATTTAATTATATATTGCGCGTCTATGTGTATGTGTATGTGTGTGCGTGTCCGTGCGTGCGTGCGTGTGTATGTGTGTGCGTGTGTGTGTTTGTATATGTGTGTGCGTGTGTGTGTATATATGTGCGTGCGTGTGTGTATGTGTGTGCGCGTGTGCGTGTGTGTGTGCGTGCGTGCGTGTGTATGTGTGTGCGTGCGTGTGTATTTGTGTGCGTGTGTGTATTTGTGTGCGTGTGTGTATTTGTGTGCGTGTGTATGCGTGTGTGTGTATGTGTGTGGTTGTGTGTATGTGTGTGTATGTGTGTGTGCATGTATGTGTGTGTGTATATGTGTGGTTGTGTGTATGTGTGTGAGTGTGTGTATGTGTGTGCATGTGTGTGTATGTGTGTGTATGTGTGTATGTGTGTGCGTGTATGTGTCTGTGTGTGTATGTGTGTGCGTGTGTGTGTATGAGTGTGCGTGCGTGCATGTGTGTGTGTACGCGCGTAAACTAGAATTATATAAAAGCGACACGTCGTTGCGACTAAAGGTTTCACTCAAAGAAATGTGCTCATGCGGATTTAGCATAAATATATATTTCATAGAATATTTGAAGTCTTTTGGTTCCATTTTCTTAGTGGCTCCGGATTTCGGGAATTAACAAAAAAAAAAACAAAAAAAAAAACAAAAAAAAACATACAACACGGGCGGACGTCACCCAATTTAAAGAAAACAATACTAATCAATAAATCCGTGTGTTCTTGCAAGTTAAGATACGTTACTTTGATTATCTTTATTCTTTACACCCCATCGAACGTTAGATCTTTGTAGATAATTCATCATCCCATCAGTTTAAATTTAACGTGTGCACGTAAAATTGATGGGAAGCGCAAATTACAGTAGTCGAATTATCTCCAAAGATCTAAACTTCGGAGGCGTGGAAAAAAAATTACCATTCCAAGTGAGGATGTGTTAAAGCCACTGTATGTGCGAGTGCTCATTATTCTGTTTTTCTTTCCTTTTAGGGGGCGTAGTTTGCCTCGGTTGCTGCGTTTTTGTTGGCTTGTGGGTTTATACAGCTTTTGGTAAGTTTGTAAATACTGGACACAGACACACACACACACAGAGACACAGACACATTCATAGACACATGCATATCTCTCTCACACTTTCTCTCTCTCTCCCTCTCCCTCCCCTCTCTCTCTCTCTCTCTCTCTATATATATATATATATATATATATACTTCTTTTACAAATAGAATTAAGATAACTTTAATCTGAAGGTAAAATAAACTAAAGGTATCTTAATTCCAATTGTTAAAGGATATTTGCTCTGTTTAATGAAAATAAACATCGAGCACTCTTTTGTGAGTTAGTTTCAATATATTTCAAATTCGATGTTATGTTAATAGGACTTGTCTGGATTCTAGCAACAGATTACTACCCATATATATATATATATATATATATATATATATATATATATATATATATATATATAATTATTTATTCGAAAATTATGAACTAAATATGTTATAAAATCACTACAAAAATAGCTATTTTGTTCAACACTTCTGGTGACTTATCAAGTGATTTTATAACATAATTATGTTATAATTTCAGAATAAATAATTATATTTGCTCTACTCTGTATTGAGCACTCTTTTAAGAATAGTATTTGTTGGTTATTGGAATTTATTCCGTATACACCAATCCTATACTTGTATATATATATATATATATATATATATATATATATATATATATATATATATATGTGTGTGTGTGTGTGTGTGTGTGTACACAGTTGTGGACAAAATTATTTGCCACACTGAATATTTGTATATTTTCTAAGGAAATGCAAATATATTCAAGTATTTACTGAATTTACCATAAATAGTTGATTCCGTATTTAGTTTTGAATTAACCAACTGAAACCAAACTGTAACACATGAACACCCGTTATGTCTGAGAGAAAGTAAATGAAGCTCACGAACCAAGAAATACCCTCCCTACAATTAAGCATGTTGGTTGGAGCATTCTGCTCTGGGGATGTTTTGCTGTTTCTGAACGAGGAGAACTAGTGAGTCTACAAGGTATCATAGACAAAGAGCATATATTTGGCTACTCTTAAAAATAATATAAAACAAAGTGCACGAAGGCCCTTTGGGGGCGCCACTGGACGTTCCAAAATGACAGTTACCCGAAATACATGGCACGAATTGTTACAAAATATAGAGATGACATCAAAATTAAGTTATTGGCGTACACCGCACAAATTCCTGACCTAAACCCCATTGAAACATTATAGGGATATTTGAAGAAAATAATAATAGAAACTCCTTCTAATTTGGCGGAACTAGAAGCTATTGCCAAGGAAGAATTGAACAAAATACCTATCAGTGTGCATAGTGTTCTTGTAAGGAACTATCAGAAATAATTAAAAGGCAATAATCAAGAATAAATGTTACACGATTGATTATTAAGCCAAGAAGGCCAATACATTTGTTCTACGTTAGATGTTTTTTGGTATTTTGTATTATTGTTTGACAATAAAATAAAAATATCGTTGTGGGTATCATTGCGCATTCTTTCAAATCTATTATTTCATCATTAGTGAAAAAAGGCACATGAAGTTTTATTACAGCTTTATTTGTAATTATAGAAGGAGTGGTGGAGAATAATTCTAGCCACAAATGTATATATATATATATATATATACATATATATATATATATATATATATATATATATATATATATATATATATATATATAATCATTTGACCTTCAAGCAAAGCGAGAATGCCACAAAGATGCAAGGGGCTACTGAGAGTGAAAGAGAATGAGAAAATATTAGAAAGAACTGGAAACTCAATCCTAAACAGTAAACAAAGGATAAACCTCTATCCCTGTTCAAGCAACTGGGGAGGATATATATATATATGAGTGTGTGTCCGTGCGTGTGTGTGTGCGTGAGTATATACATATATATATTTACGCATATATATATATATATATATATATATATATATATATATATATGCATTACTCTTCAATTAAGAATTGAGTTCTCTTAGCCGCTGGCGTATTTTGTATAGAAAACGATAAAGTTTTCCTTTCTCCCAACCGTCGGCTGATGCCAAATCGGTCTAGTTTCTATCCTGGCTTGAAGCAATCGGACGTGTAGCCACACTGATGAAGAGCTGTTATACAGTGAAACAGTCTGTTTGCGAATGGCTATATATATATATATATATATATATATATATATATATATATATATATATATATATATATATATACATATATATATATATATATATATATATATATATATATATATAATAATTTTCCAGACCATAAAATAAAGATAAAGAATAGTAAGTTTTATAATCCGGTGTTTTTATTAATTATTTTAATTTTAAAAAACTGTGCTCAATACAATTCTGCAGATCATAAATATTATAAATTTACTAGTTTAAAAATATGGTTCCATCGCTACACTGGAGTTACCACGTTACAAAAACAGAAACTAAAATCTTCAAATTCAATTAAAGTTTTATATATATATATATATATATATATATATATATATATATATATATATATATATATATATATATATATATATATATATATATTCATTTGCTGGTGGCGCCTGGGGTAGCGGTCCCGCCATAGCCACCGAAACCGTGAGATCACTCGTGGTCGGCGGCTGATGAAGACAGGGTATCGCACGGGCTAACACATGTATGTTAAATATATATATATATATATATATATATATATATATATATATATATATTAATTTATAAAATTTATATATAAATTTATGATAATTATATATATATATATATATATATATATATATATATATATATATATATATATATATATATATGCGTGGTACTTATTGGAAAGTGCTCATTATCAGTGATAGAGCTAATATATTCATGTTTTATGGATATGAGTTTGTGTCCCTAGGTTTTACGCTTTTGGGATCATCATTTTGTCTGAATATATATATATATATATATATATATATATATATATATGTGTGTGTGTGTGTGTGTGTGTGTGTATATATATTATTTTGCTGCTTATAAGTCGGTGTTTTTTTCTAAAAATTATCTCTAAAACACACCCTACATCCGATAAATCGATAGACTTTTCTTCTGATTATCACATTCTTAATAGTTACCATCAATTTGGTGCCTCTTCTAGGTCTGCAATGAATTAGTCATGATTAGTGAAATACGCTATTCACTGGGTAAAATATGGTACAACTCATTTTGAATACTACTTCATTATCACATACCCTTCCCGTCAGCTACAGGCTCGTCAATGATCTTAAACATGTTAAAGGTATGTGAACTCATCTGAGGTTTCTGTTTTCGTAAAATCTTTTATCTATTCCAATGTTATCAGGTGTATATACACTATGAGAGGTTTTCGTTTATAGGTTCGAATAGTGATAACATCTGAAAAAATATATAACTTATGATGCAAGTTGTGTATCCGCTGCCTACTGATAAATATTCTACGGTTCGGGGTTATTACTATATTTTTCTACTGATAAGACGCATTTCTTTTCCTATAAAATATCTAAAAAAAATTCACCCTGCGTCCTATAAATCTATGGTCTGTGCCGAGAGTTAACTTCTCTTTTAATGCCTACATTCTAAATAGTTACCATAGATTTAGTACTTCTTCTCGGTCTGTGATGAATTTGTCATCATTGGTCAGGTTTTCCTGCTGAAATATTCTATTTAGTGGTTAAATTGGGGATAGTGGAGCGAGCTATGAAGTACAAGGAAAACATTTTTTCCATTTTTCGTAACTTTATCGTTGCTTACATATTCAATCAATGTCAATTAACTATAAAGTGAATTTTAAAAAAAGATTTTTTTTTTAATGAGCAATGAGACGAAAATATGGTACAACTCATTTTGGATACTACTTCATTATCGCATACCCTTCCCGCCAACTACAGGTTCGTCAATGATCTTATACATGTTAAATGTATATAAACTTCAAGTGCTACTCATGGGTGGGGGTTCTGTTTTCATAAAACCCTTTATCTATTCTCATGTCATCAGGTGTATGTACACTACGGGAGGTTTTCTTTTATAATTTCGAATAGTGATAACATCTGAAAAAAAAATATAAATCATGATGCAAGTTGTGTATTCACTGGCTACTGATAAATATCATTACCGCTAGGGGTTATTACTATACTTTACTACTTATAAGACGCATTTCTTTTCCTATAAAATATCTATAGAAACAAAAATCGCCCTGCGTCCTATAAATCGAAGGTCTGTGACGGGCGTTAACTTCTTTTTTTTATGATGACGTTCTAAATAGTTACCATAAATTTGGTTCTTCTTCTCGGTATCTGGTGAATTTGTCATGATTAATCAGTGGCTAAAATTGGGGATAGTGAGGAGGGCTATGAAGTACAAGGAAAACATTTTTCTGATTTCGTGTTTCAAAATTTTGTGGGGGGGGCGTCTAATGCATCAGAGCCTTTTTCTTAAGTCATGTGCGTGTGTTTGCGAGTATGTATAAAGAGAGTAAGAGAGAAAGAGAGAGAGAGAGAAAGGGAAGGAGAGGAAGAGTAGCTCGTAGTATCATCGTTATATTTGATACGAAATAATAATAAAAAAAGATATAAAGATTTGTAAAGAATATTATATCTGACTAGAAAACCATGAACATACGACCTTTGGTAAATGTGATGAACTCCGCACTCTTAGAGGATGTTCCCTTTGCTTTTTTTTTGTTTTTATTATTATTTAGAAATAATTACATCGTCGTTTTGAAAAGTAGCAGCTTAACACTCAAGTTACAGATTGGAGATACGGAAATTAAATAGGTGCCACAATTTAAAAATCTGAAAGCGCATTGGCATAGAGAAAAGTGCTTTCCAAAAGCTAAGCAAAGTATTAAGAAATAGGTAAATATCGTATACACAGATTACTGAAATTCTATGTAGTGTCAATCCTCCTATATTGCAGCAAATGCTGGATAATCTCCATATAGATGAAGGAAAGATTTGAAGCAACAGAAATATGGTTCTACAGATGAATGCTGAGAATACCATGGGCCGAACATGTGAGCAACGAAGTTCTAGAGACAATGGCAACAAAAAGAAAACTTGGACTTAACTTCAGGAAGAGGTAGTGGAATTTCTGGGGCACGTAATGAGGAAGAAGGGCTTGGAAAATCTTATATTCACCGGACAGATTGAGGGAAAGAGTGACAGGGCAAAGCAACTGAAAACCTATCTGTGTGCTTGAGTGAATGGATGGCGAACAAGGTTTGAGAGAGATGGTAAAAAACAAAGGTTATTAAGAGCTACAAAAGACAATAAATTGTGGAGAGCCATGATCGCCAATGTTCTAAAAGAACAAGGCACAAAAGAAGAAGAAGAAGAAGAAGAAGAAGAAGAAGAAGAAGAAGAAGAAGAAGAAGAAATAAACTAATCTCTATCTATAAAAGGCAGGATGTGTGTGTGTGTGTGTAACGAATGGACGGCCGCAATTTTCGATGGATTTGCACCAAAATTTACATGCATATGCTCCAAGTTAGTAAAAAGGCCAAGACCGACTTTGCATTTCCCAACTGCCATCGATAGTGGAAATAATCGATTTTTTCATGCTACTACGACAGTTTTCATGTAGTTTGCGGCCATTTTCTACTGGCCAGAGTGAGAGTCTATAGCTGACTGCCATGAATAGGCAGGAAGATTCTATTGGCCAGCGTGAGAGCCAACAGCTGACTGACACGAATGTTAACTAGCATGCTAGCATGCAAAAAAAAAAGATAGCTGCATTCGTCACAGGTGGGAAAAATTTAAATCTGCATGGCACTTTACTCCAATTGGCTCATTCGCTTGCTTAAACTCAACGTTGATTCTGATTCCGCAGAACTGGGTTGGGTGTGAAAAAATATTTGTTGTTAATATTCTTTTTTCATTCGATTTTTCCAGTTACGAGTCCTTTTTTAAAGCTGATCGTTTTGTGTTCATTTTGTTTAGTTCTTTTTTCCGTAACAGATTTAATGTTTAGTATAGAGCTTAGAAAAAATTCGCAGTGTCAGATAGGCAAGAAATAAGGCATGTAGCAACATCGGCACGGCAAAGGGCACTCCTTTAAAGGCAAGGAAGGGAAAAAATATTTTAAATCAAGTGATAGCGATTGCTGTATGAGTCGTACGATGTTTGAATTAAGCACGGGTAACGCCGGGCGATGCTGCTAGCAATAGATAAGACGCAAAGCATTTTTATATAATAACTGAGCATAACTCTCTTCATAAAATATACCGCACTTCGTTAAAAATTTAACATTTTCTTTGGTGTGTGTTTAAACATATTCGTTTTTATATTTAAAATAAAACAGTTTTCTACTGTACATTCAATCCATGCCCCCCTCCACCACCAAAAAATAAAAAAAATAAAAAATAATACAAAATAGAACAATGGGTACTTTAATACGCACCTTAGCGTACATCAGTGGGCATGGGTTCATACAGTACGATAAGTTATTCGTATCCAGTATGATGTGTCTTTTTTTTTGTTAGGTAGCATATTTCAATTTTGCTAACCAGTGATAAGTCTTGGGTGAGGAGAAGACATCTTTAATAGAACGATTTATTATTTATTTCTAGCTTCTGCGTGCGAAGATTTTTTTTTTTTTTGATAGCAGAGCCAGTGGATAAATCAGAGTTTTCTTCTATGGAACATACGAGAAATTGATTGGATTTTTATTGGGTGATCTTTTCTTTTTTTTCTCTAGTAAGGAGAAACGACAGAAACGTATTTTTTATGTGCGCCTTTTGAAGCATTTTATTATAGGGGTTTTTCAGGCCCGAAGAAGCTGCTCGTAGAATTTGGGAAGATGAAAGAAGTAAAACAATATCTGGCCGTACAAGTGAATGATCACAAATTGTAGATTACAATAACTGAAAACACAAGGTAGGTGAGAACCCGACCACTAGCATTTGAAAAGATTCAACAGTGCGATGATCATCGAAATATATATTAGGGTAATCTACACACACACACACACACATATATATATATATATATATATATATATATATATATATATATATAAAGGCTAAAATGCCGGCCAACCTCGCTACCTGGGTTTCGATCGTAAGGATTCCTCAGGCAAGTGGATGTAATCCTTTCACTTGCCTAAGGAGTCTTTACTGTCGAAAGCTGGGTTGCGAGATTGGTTGGCATTTTAGCCTTTTCTTAAATAACTTAGCTCTACATATTCGATTTTGAATGTTGTATTCATCAATTTTTTGTTGTCTATAACTTTTAGGCGAGGCTGTTTTCAGTCTTCCTTTTGCTTTTACTATCCGCACATATATATATATATATATATATATATATATATATATATATATATATGTATATATGTGTGTGTGTGTGTGTGTGTATATATATATATATGTGTGTGTGTGTGTGTGTATATATATATATGTGTGTGTGTGTGTGTGTGTATATATATATATGTGTGTGTGTGTGTGTGTGTATATATATATATATATATGTGTGTGTGTGTGTGTGTATATATATATATGTGTGTGTGTGTGTGTGTGTGTATATATATATATATGTGTGTGTGTGTATATATATATATATATGTGTGTGTGTGTATATATATATATATGTGTGTGTGTGTCTATATATATGTGTGTGTGTCTATATATATATGTGTGCGTGTCTATATATATATGTGTGTGTCTGTGTGTCTATATATATATGTGTGTGTCTATATATATATATATGTGTGTGTGTGTGTCTCTCTCTCTCTGTATATATATGTGTGTGTGTCTATATATATATATGTGTGTGTGTGTGTTTGTGTGTGTTTGTGTGTGTGAGTGTGTGTGTGTCTATATATATATATATATGTGTGTGTGTGTGTGTGTGTTTGTGTGTGTGTGAGTGTTAGTTGACTGTTGTGAAACAAACTCCCGAATGGATACTACCGCGATCACTACGATCTTAACCTCTCTTCAAGTTTTCAAGTCTAGGATAAACCGTTATCTATCCTGCATATCCTTATATGCACTTCTTACTCCTTCCCTTTACGCACTTACAACAAGCCTATTCTGTAATCCTCTACTTTGAGTGGTTCTTTGGCCTTGTTTTGGGTGTACGTTTAGCAGAAAAATGTCACACTGCTCACTTCCATAAGGATGATGTAGTACTCGCAGGTTTCTGTAAGTTCTTCAAAAATTTATCTGAACAACGACACAAGTGAACCAGTTGAAAGTGCGCCAAAACAAAGATCCTAATCACCAATCATGGATTTCGGGACTTCACGGCATGGAAGAAGCCCTTCCATTCGAGGAAAAATATTAATTGTTGTTTATTACGTTTGTTTCGGTAATGCCTGTTGTGTTTATACCGAAAACACGTATCTCCTGGTATATTTTCCCGTAATAATTATTGCTGACTCGAATGTGAGTCCGAGTAATAAATGAATACCACAAAACAATATATAAAACTAGCAGTAATGCAAATATGAGCAAAATCATATAAAGATAATTGGTGAAGCATACCTACGGACGATAATGTATATGTCCCCATTCACATAAATAGAGTAGTAAATACTGTATGTTGGTCTGCAGTTGGAGATTCGTTTCCAGCAGTGCTGGTCAAACTTTCTGCCTCCGGGCAGACAGGATCCCCAGACAAAGCTATGGCGAAAGGCAGAGTCTCGTCTCAGGAAACAGCTACTCGAACCCGTTTTATGGAGGGCTACGAGGAAAATTTAGCCGAGCCTACGGGTTTGGATACGCCACATTAAATTCGGGCTTGTGCCACATCTGACCGTGTGGGGTAGTTGGTCGGTATCCCGCAGTTAGTGATTCGTCTCCAGCACTGCTGGTGAAACACTCTGCCTCCCTAGACGAAACTCTCTCGAAGGGCAAAGTTTCGTCTCGGGACTAGAACGCCACAGTGCGAACCCCCCTCGAAAAAATTATGAAGGAAATAGCCAAGAAAACGCGCACATGCAGGCAAACAATCGGGCGTATTGTTAATCTGAATTTATAAATCTTATGTGCTCAAGAGACGCCACTTTCTCACCGTACCACCGAGGGCCTGACTTATGGCCTCCTCATCGGCAAACTGCAATATTCACGACTATTTAGTTTGTGGCGTCTTGGAGAGGGAGTTGAACAGCAGGCCTGCACCAGGTTTCGGACCAATCCGGAGGTATGTAGTAGCCGCTGATGTTGGCCTAACTGTGTAAGTTTCATTGAAATATATTGATTTGTTATGCATAAAACTCTGTTTTTATTATCCAAATATCCATTAAATGTTTCCTGATTTATCTGTACTACACTATATATATATATATATATATATATATATATATATATATATATATATATATACATATATATATATATATATATATATATATAATTATGTTATGTTATAATATTTAAATAAATAATTATATCTGCTCTCCTCTGTATTGAGCACTCTTTTAAGAATAATGATTGTTGGTTATTGGAATTTATTCCGTATATGCCAGTCCTATACCTATATCCACTTGCAAAAAAAGGCTAAAAATAATGGAAGCCTTACTTATAAAATTAAACAAACCAACCCTTAATAATATTAACTTTGAACATGGACATAATATCTTGACCGTGTTTTGAAACAAAAAAATGAATCACTTTATAAAAAAACACACACAAACTATTTCTAATTCTAACAGTTGAAATATAATCCTTGATAATGGCTAAATGTATAGCCGGAAGCGCTCGGAAAAGAACATTCGGACAATTTTTATATAATTTATCCTCTGAAAGGAAAACTTTATTAGATCGCACGAGAAATTATATAAAAAACTAAATAAAAGCACCTTGTCAGTCGTTTTTAATGAAATGTGCTTGAAAGAAGGATTGCTGCCTAAATACACAAATATATATATATATATATATATATATATATATATATATATATATATATATATATATATGTATGTATATATATGTATATATATATAGTGTAGTACAGATAAACACACACACACATATATATATATATATATATATATATATATATATATATATATATATATATATATATATATATATATGTATGTATGTATGTATATAAAATGTATTTGTTGAGTCATAAACAATTTCCGTTTTTGTTTATCTCGGAAAATAATGCAGAAAAAATGTATCCAGTTATATGTACCTCCAAAGATTTGATTAAAAATGGCATTATGTAAAATGCCCTAAACTTAATAAAAAACAAAATTTTATCGTCAAAATTTTCAAATTATGCCCCACTCATTTAATTTCGAGATATTCATTTTTCAGGAATTAATATTTATATTACTTATAAACATGTCTTTGGGGAATTTCAATTATCAATTTTTCTTTGTAAAACAGGACACCAGTTACAGAAAATCTGCTCTGAATCGTAAGATAAAAATATAATAAAACTAAAACATTATATAATTACAAAGTCTTTTAATTGCGTTTATGAATAAGATATGTTATAGACACTATTGTCTTAAGAAAAAAATTGATGAATAATGAATTTTTACAAGATTTTTTTTTATTTCTTTTAAATTTAATTTTTAATAATTTATAAATTTTTAAGTCTTAAAATTCTGTATTAATTTGTCGCGATTAGGTGATATTATTAAGTAAACACAATATTTACTAATCACAAATAGAAAGGCTTACTACAGTACAGCGACATCAGTATTGTAGAGAAAATCTCAATCCAAGATTAAAAAAAAATCCGTTACGATGCAGGCTAGGGAAATGAACAAAGGTACTTACCTAAAATTGCGAAAAACATATCCACTTCCGTCGCGGAAGCTTCTCCGTCAGATTACTTGCGTCGTAACAAATGTTTAAAAAAAGAGGGAAAACATTTGCTTTATATAACCACTTCAGTGATCACGTGTAAAAATTGGTAAAATAAGGTAACAGCTTTTAGTCGACCAGGACAACAAACCTTACTTCTCCCACCTGAACCGTCAATTTTTCTACAGTATTTTAAAAAGAATTTAGGATTTTTTGAATGTGTTTTATGTGTGAATAAACTTGGAGATTTATGTAATTACGAATGTCCATACACGACATAAGAAAATAAGAGCAGTAACTATAATAAATTTAAAATTTATTGATAATTTTCTAACATTTCCTCAACAAGCGTTTTCGTAAGCAAGACTGAAAAGCCGAAGTACTAAAAATTCAATGAAATATTAGATTACTTAAAATATTTTCCTAAATATTTTGGATTACTAGGTAGTAAACATACATATAAAAAAGGCGTTCACGTTATATTCATCTGTTAAAATTTATAAAATCTTTCTATTAAAACAAATTTTCAGGAAAATAGTTTCATCATGTACAGACTCGGTTTTCGCTCATTCTATTAGTGATGGGTGTTCCTTCCTAACCTTCTATTCGAATTCTATTTGATTTCTGTTATCTGGTACATCTCTTTGTTTGTGATTCTATAGCGCCAGTTTACGTGGTTCGAAGAACCATGGTCCTCAGTAAAACCTACATGCTTCATAAACTCAAAGTTTTGGTGTTATTTTTATTTTTGTCTTTTTCTTCACTATGGTCTTGGGTATGACGATAAATTGTATCTGACAGCAAGGTCTCTGATCGGGAGAGTGGAGGTCTTGATTTTCCAAGGCCCACTCTGATCCAGGATGGTAGCATCTGTTAGGGCCCCAGCTATGGGTAAATAGTGACCCCCCCCACAAACAAAAACAAAGGACTATGAAGGCATAAAAATATATTTTTATAGTAAAAATACCAGTAATACATTTTTATATATAAAAAATTAATAACAATACCTATTTATACTAAAAATTACCAACAATACATCAACCAACATGAAAGAACTCTTTCATGACATTAATCCATTTAATCCATATAATATTCTAAACTTTCTTAAAGAACTCGAACTGTATTCCAATATAAAAAAATTACCAACAATATATTTTAAAGCAAAATTGCCAGTAATACATTTTATAGTAGAATGACCAACAATACATTTTATAGCAAAATGACCAACAATACATTTTTTAGTAAAATGACCAACAATACATAGTTATAATAGAATGACCAACAATACATTTTATAGCAAAATGACCAACAATATATTTTATAGCAAAATGACCAACAATACATTTTTTAGTAAAGTGACCAACAATACATAGTTATAATAGAATGACCAACAATACATTTTATAGCAAAATGACCAACAATACATTTTTAGTAAAGTGACCAACAATACATAGTTATAATAGAATGACCAACAATACATTTTATAGCAAAATGACCAACAATACATTTTTTAGTAAAGTGACCAACAATACATAGTTATAATAGAATGACCAACAATACATTTTATAGCAAAATGACCAACAATACATTTTTTAGTAAAGTGACCAACAATACATAGTTATAATAGAATGACCAACAATACATTTTATAGCAAAATGACCAACAATACATTTTTTAGTAAAGTGACCAACAATACATAGTTATAATAGAATGACCAACAATACATTTTATAGCAAAATGACCAACAATACATTTTTTAGTAAAGTGACCAACAATACATAGTTATAATAGAATGACCAACAATACATTTTATAGCAAAATGACCAACAATACATTTTTTAGTAAAGTGACCAACAATACATAGTTATAATAGAATGACCAACAATACATTTTATAGCAAAATGACCAACAATACATTTTTTAGTAAAGTGACCAACAATACATAGTTATAATAGAATGACCAACAATACATTTTATAGCAAAATGACCAACAATACATTTTTTAGTAAAGTGACCAACAATACATAGTTATAATAGAATGACCAACAATACATTTTATAGCAAAATGACCAAAAGGAAAAAAAAGAATTTCAAGAAAACGAGAGTCTAACATTCAAACCCAGTAAGCATTCCCTCTGTTTACAGTCTGAAGACCCACGGAATTTGATATACAAGGACTCTAGAATCTTGAGGTTATTTGAGGAATGGGACCTAGATAAAATCGAGAAATGGTCCGCTCTAAAATCAAACACACAATTCCTGCTATATATTATATGCTCTACAATAGAAGAGCCAGAAGTATTGGTTAGTTGGCTTTTCCTGGCATCCGAATTCAAAATCCTTGAGGGTAAGTGTTGTCTTATTTTCAGATCCAAACGCTGGGACGTCCTCCCTATGTAGTCGAGACCACAGCTATATTTATATTTATAAATCACTGAATTAACATGATGGGGGGAGACGCCCTTCCGAATGGAAGAGAAAACAGGACGGGTAACAAATATTACCCGAACACATTTTATCTTTAGTTGAAGACATAGAATTGCGTTCAAAATATATTGAAACCATAAAATTATGTTAAAAATATTTTCATTTCAGCATTAAATAACCCATAGAGGTGTTGATATGTCACTAAACAAAATCAACTAACCAAACAACCACCCAGCTTATATGTAAAAACTTTCTCCTGACTTTATTCGACATATCCTATGATTTCATAAAGAAATCAAACTGTATTCAAAAATATAACTTCAACAGAACTATAACATAAAACACTCATATCACTGCCTTTAGTAATGATGTTCACATGTATATGCAAAAAATCTGAGTATCATCTGCCATGTATTCAATAGTGAAAACAGAATAACTTATACTTGTATTACTTCAAAGGTCCCAAGAAAATTAAATTTCGGTATTAAATGACCCGTAAGGAGTTTATATGCCGTTAAAAACAAATCAAATTTTAAAAAGTCACTCTGATAAACTCAGTAAATAAGTACCTCTGTGGATTAATGATTACTGCAACACTACTCTCATAGTCTTTTGGTATATTGGATATTGTTTCTGAATACCATTCTACTGTTTCACGCGTAAGTATGACAATCGACACAAGACAAAGAAAGAAAACAGTGTGGAGAATGCACTTTCATTATTTTTAGCATAATAAACTTTATATTTGATTTATCATTAGCCTTACATAAAAATTATATCTAAATATATATTTTATTAAACATCGCTATATCCCTAAAGGACGTAAATTGAAGACTCTCTCCATATCGTCCGTTGCTTTTATATCTGTAAGCTCTACGTTGCATTATCGGTTCTTGGGAAATAAAACAAAGTCGTTTTCAGTCTGTTCGGAATTCAATATTGTTCTTTAAGACTGCTTGCTACAAACAATACTAGAAAGTGCGATGACAGTTAGTGGACGTGAGAAATCTATTTTCCCGAAAAATTTGTTTAATAGAAAGATTTAATAAAATTTCAACCAAAAGTAGCAGAGACTGCTCTGTCAATGAATGCCGATTGTTTCCTCATAAGGAAACGGTTAATATTTCCATTACCATTATCATTAGAAATAAGAACAGATCCTACACTTGGTATCTACTTGACCCCCCATTGAGTCAGATTGTGACACAAGGTCGGTTTTTAACGTGGGGAGGGAAGGAGTACCCGAGTGTTTCCACCCGGGCCGCTGGACTTTGCTGGTCTTAGCTTGTCCAAACTGGTCAGAGCTGGTCATAGCTAGTCTTGGCTGGTCCTAGGTTGTCCAAGCTGGTCAGAGCCGGTCATAGCTAGACGTAGCCGCGATACCACCTGCGCCCGGCATGTATCAGTGATCGAATCTCAGCCAAAAGGCGATCATTAAGCGAGCGATCTGAGAACAGGTCCTACACTTTGATCCTAGTTTGATGGCCAGGGAGTGACGAAAAGCGTAACTTGAGTAGCACTGACTGCTCGATCAGTGAGTGCCGAATGTTTACTTAAAAGGAAACGTCTAATATTACTATTCAGTCAGTTATGTGCCATGCGTGATGCACGCTTAGGCGATCATTTATCTTTCGATGCATGACTGACGAGGCAGATTTTTTCCCGCAGTAGGTTGCTATTTCTTTCTGCGGTAGACCAGTTGTCACCCGGTGTGTCCTGCTATTTACACATAGCTGGGGGAGGTAGGAAGAGGATTCATACCCTTTCAAATGATATTATCACGTTAGTGAATGAAATGGATTCGTCTGGAATTCGAACCCAACCCGAACTGCTATCCAATATTCAACCGTGCCTCTAGAGTGCTTAATCAACAATAAAAATGAAAAAGAAAATATAATTTTTTTTATTAGTTTTTTTCAAACGCCAGAAGATGCTCAGTCAGTTATGTGCCATGCATGATCCACGCTTAGGCGATCATGTATCTTTCGATACATGACTGACGAGGCAGATTTTTTCCCACAGTAGGTTGTCATTTCTTTCTGCGGTAGACTAGTTGCCATCCAAGGCTATATAACCCGGTCTGTTCTGCTATTTACCCATAGCTGGGAGGGGGGAGAAGAAGAGGATTCATACCTTTCTCAAGGGTATTATCACATAAGTGAATGTAATGGATTCGACTGGAATTCGAACTCGGCTCTCCGATTCCTCAATCCGAGCCGCTGTGGTTTTGATGGAAAGCGTAACTCGTGTAGCACTGGCTACTTGGTCAATGAAATGTGAATGTTTCCTTATAAGGAAACGGCTATTATTACCATTATCGTTACCAAATGAGGATTGAGCTCAGTGGATTTATACAGCTGGTGGGGCTGGTAGAAAATACGAATGATCACCATGACTACAGCAGTGACAACAACGACGATGATGACGATGATGGCGATAATCATGATTTTTAATGAAAATCTCAGTAACAAAAACGGGTGTTATGGCGAATCCGATGATAAGAAATACAATAAACATAGATGCGCATATTTTTTGATGCCTTTCGTCAAAAAAATCATATCGGCATATTTCATTGGTGTCATAAATGCTTGACACCTTCAGAATCCGATAACACCACCCTTTACCTACTCACCCTGCTTGATAAAAAAAAAAAAAATAGATATCCACCCACCAACCACTCACACCTCACGAAACCGCAACCCTTTATCCAGTCAGCCCGTTCCTCCGTCCGTCTGTCGGCCAACGTGTCCAGCGCTGGCGCGAGGCTTTTTACAACGCCCCGCACTTACGACCAAACGTATCTGCCAATTTATTTTGTTACTTCTGACAGCGAAACCCGGGAGGAAAAATGAAAAATTCTTTTCTAAGGGGAAAAAAATTAGGGACGGAGCGGCGATAGGCCCGTTTACACTTAGGTATACACGCTCGGAGCGTTTGAAAAGGACGTTGGGTGTGATCAGAAAAGGCTTTTGATAAGTAGATAGAGCGACAGACAGGCTGACAACTAATTAATGACCTGCGAGATAGATATTTATAAAATATTTTTAAGGTTGATTTATTGGGTGCCTACTGTAGCGTAATGCTGTGCCAGGTCGTTTCGCAGACAATATTACAAGTGCAGTGAGTTCGAGCCGCACGCAGTGTCCAGTACTCTGACATTGCACCAGTGTTAGTAAATCAACTATGTATCGTGTCCCTTCAGGAGATCATGGCTCTCTACGACTTCCTATTATTCGCTGCACTTAACAATTTTTATTTACAATACGTACCCCTTCCTGTTCTGATATCCATCTATACAAACTGCTCTTCTTAATTTTCCAGGATTTCTTATATGTCCCAGAAATTTCAACTACTGACACTTTTTTTTACAGTGAGGTTTACCCTTTACAAAGCCCGGTGGCACTCGGGGTAGAGTTTTACGTGTAGGGGCATTTTGTTTGTATAAGAGTGAAAGACAACGGTTTACCCCAACCTTGAACAAGTTAAGATTGTAGTGATCAGGGAAGCATCCTATTCGGAGTCGGTTCCACGGGGCAGTGGTTCGTGGACACAGATAGAATACGGAGGAATATGGCTGATTTTATACTATGTAAGGAACATGACAAATAGGAGAGGCACGGTGGAGTAATGGATAGCTGCTAGGATTGAGGAAACGGAGAGCCGAGTTCAAATTCCAGTCGAATCAATTACATTCACTTACGTGCAAATACCCTTGGGAAAGGTATGAATACTCTTCTCCCCCCCCAGCTATGGATAAATAGCAGGACAGACCGGGTTATATAGCCTAGTCTACCGCAGAAAGAAATGTCAACCTACTGCGGGGGAAAAATCTGCCTCGTTAGTCATGCATCGAAAGATACATGATCGCCTAAGCGTGTATCACGCATGGCATATAACTAAAAAAAAACTGGCATGGCGTTTACTTGCTTTGAAGATTTACCTTGGCTAAACCAGGGAATGTAGTCCGTACGAGCAATTTCCGTTAGAGTAGCATTAGAGCAGTCGGAAAGAGGTTGAAGGGTGGAGAATGGTTCGTCACTCACACACGGTTTTGAAGATGCTTTTGAAGCCTGGAGAATGAGATCTGGGCGGCCACAACCCAAATATTATAACAGTACTCCATTTTTTACCTGACCTGGCTCTGGTAAAGATAGAGGATAGCAAGAAGGGTCAGGTACTTCTGGGGCCCTACAGGGAACCGACCACGTTAACTGCATCCTTAACAATGGATAGTATGTACGAGTTCCAACTGAGATCGGTTGTGAGTCTGAGGCCCCAAAATCTTTCAATTCACGGTGCTTCGCCGAGAGGATCTTCGTTCATACAGAATGGTGGTAGTTCGGAGTCAGATTGGTCTAGCTTGGTCTTCGAAGCAGTGAATGTAACCATCCAATATTGGGTCGTTTGTGCAAGATTAGAAGATCTCTGACCATCGAGAGTTTTAGAGTTGCGCCCGTTTTGATTTTATACATAATTGTCATTTTTGGTTGATATTTTTCTTGAATATTCCTCGTTGTTCCGTCCATAGTATTCTCATCTTCCTTCTGTAGAATCACATATTTGTTGCCTCAAAGTCAAATCTTATCTTCATCGGTGTCCACCGAGGAACGGAGATTAGGCAGCCGTGCAGCGATGATTTCTCTGTTTTTAATGAATATTTCCCTGTTTCTTAATACTTTGTTTAGATTTTTTGTTAGGCATCTTTTGTTATTCAAAATCGCCTTCGAATATCGGTGTTACAATATCCGCCCCTGTTAAAACACTTCCCAGATATTTAAATTTCTGTACTCTTATGATTTTTTCAAAACAAAGAGGTCACTGGAATTTTAAACGTTTAAATTAATTTTTTAATGCGTTAGGGAACATAGTCTAGCCAAATTGATTAGCTTTTTCTTTTTCTTCATGTTTTTGTCCGTATTTTTTATTAAGTCTCCACGTTATGATGATAAATAGATGATCTGCCAAGAAAGGTGAAATATACTAAGAACTTGAACAAAATTTTTTTGTAGAATATCTAGTGCTTAAAACTCATCCTATACACTTTCGTCTGTGTAAATTAGTTTCTGGCATTTAAAGAAATAATATTCCAATTTCTGCTGCTTAAAGCTAAGCTCTTCATTATGAATTGAGCCCTCTGGTAGCCAGTAATACTTATGTGTCAAAAATTCCCATGCTTTCTAGCGTGCGCTGAGGGAAGAACTGATATTAAATTGATCGTGTTTCGGTCCCGGCTTCAAACAGTTGCATGTCTAGCTACACTGGTGAGTTGTGATACAGCAAAACAGCCGATCTGTGGATGGCTATATATATATATATATATATATATATATATATATATATATATGTACTGCGTGTAACGGCACAATTGTCGCGTAACAGCATAATTGTCCATCTCATAAAATTTAATATCTTAAAAACCACTAAAGTAATTGAGAGTCCTTTTTTCAAAATATTCAGATAAGACGTTTAGCAATCTTGATACCATTTGTCGTCAGAAACCCTGAAAAACCTTTTGCATTATTCACCTAGAAAGAGAACAGGATAAAATCGTTTTGTGCCAGCACCACTGTTTTCCAAACTGAGCAATGATGAGAGGAAAAGATCATTCAGGTCTTCAGTAATGGTACCAGCATTCATACTCTGGCTTCCATCATCAAATTTCATTCAAAAATCATCAAGAGAACGGAGAATAGGCTTTAAAAAGAGGGAACATTAGAGAGAAAATCAGGAGGTCACAGCAGGATGAGCGGTCATCATTTCAACTTAGAGCTAAAGAGATCAATTAGAATAGATCCAACTCAATTCATACGAAGTTTGGCACGTGAGAGAGAAGTTTCAGCTATGACAGCCCAAAGAGCAGTGAAAAGAGACTTGAAAATGAAACCGTACGTGAAACCTGTGAGACACGTTGTTACTCCAGGACAGAACGTTAGAAGATTAGAGAGGGCGAAGATCATTTTGAATAAGTTTGAAAATGATCCTGGAATAATATATATATATATATATATATATATATATATATATATATATATATATGTATGTACTTGAACTTCATATCAATCCTTAATGAGCTTCCGATCCTTAGCTATGATTAATTAATGATGAACATGTCATTTTTATTTATGATCGACGATTTCATCACGATATTTCTGTTAAACTTGGAGAGAAATTAGACATTTTTATAGCTACAAAGTAGAGTCCAATAGTGTTGTAAAAACCTCGGAGAATTCTAGTAAGATATCTTTAATTTAATTATTTCTGAGATACAACAGCTCAGAGCTTAATCTAACAATTGGACAATTTTGCTGTTACACCCGATATATATATATATATATATATATATATATATATATATATATATATATTTAATGTATGTTTGGGCTGCATCATTCGTTAAATTTGACGAACAAGGAAAATGCTTAGATTTTCCCGTTTTTCGTGAGTAAGAGAGAGTAAAAAAGTGTCCATATCGTCCATTGCCCCAAGCGCTTTCGGTCACCCCCCTCTATGCCTTGCAACTCATAACAAGTTCCTTCCCTCTACCATCTTCCTCAGACCACGTTCTGTCATCCATCTGCTCAAACTCGCCAGGTATGTTACGCGCTGATTTCCATTGTCTCTCTCTCCTTCTGTTCGACACGTGAGTATCATATTCTACAGACCCCACTTCCTCATTATGTGTCCCAGAAACTTCACCTGCTCCTTCCGATATTAAGCATAAGCCTCCTTCTTGTTTGCATCCTCTCTAAGGCCTCATCACACGCTCAGTCCATGATATCCTTAGCATCCTTCTGTAAAACCATATCTCCGTCACCTCAAGTCTCTTTTTCACTACTTAACCTATTTTGAGGTGAGAAGTGATGGGTTCAACGCTTCCACAACGATATTTGCACGGTAAGTGATGCAACGATCTCGGGGAGGGCGAATTCGGACTCGAATCACTGATTATTCGTTCCGAGCCTCTAATCATTGCACTATCTGCACATCCATATCTAGCGTGTCCGAAACTAAAGGCAAATTTGTAATTACGCGTTAAAACAATATGGAGGTGCTGACACACGACACCGCGCATGCACATGGGATGACGGGTAGATAGCCGCGTGAGGCATTCCATCATTCATTGGTGTGGCAGGAAGCAATGAGGTCAGACATATAGACAGTCCACTTCTCAATTGCACCACCGAGAAACAACGTATCAGTGCGCTTTCTGTGGGCAGGAGTCAAACCTGAGGAAATCCAGCCCCCGGATATTGGCGCAGTATGAAGCACGCACCATGATTCAACGAATGTTGTATCATTGGGTAGAAAGCTTTAAAGCGGGAAGAAAAAAAATATAACGGACGAAAGCCAATCTGGTCGTTCATCAACTGTTTTGGTCCAGGTTAGGACCAAGAAAGAACGGCACGAACACAAGAGTAGAAATAACGAAGATATATTACACGGAATAATAATACAAGATGTGGAAGGTGTTAGTATGACTGTCAGTCTGGTTTGGAGTGAACTACTATCGGCTCGACTCGGTTCGTCTCTCTCTCTCTCTCTCTCTCTTGAGAGGCGTAGTATACATAGTGTTAGGAAGAGTTCATTCTGTAGTTATAGGTAAGGACCCATAACATCAATAATGCGCACTGAAGAAGGCATCCAGCTGGTGGAAAGCCGACGTGGGATTCGGTTATGGATCTGCACAAAGTGCCACAGTGAAAGATCAGTTGGGGTAGCGCAAAGTGTGTGCTTTCGTTACGTGGCCAAACAAGCAAGTAGGTGCAAACGTGGCTTCGTGAGCAACCGAAAAGGTTCTTTGCGGTAGGGATGAAGACGCTCTTTGAACGATACCGGGAGCGCCTTGGCGTGCATGGGGGACTATGTCGGACAGGGACATATGCATTTGTTCTTCATCAGTGGAAATAATAGTGTTGTATGAATGTTGCCTTTATTTTTTGATTTACTATCACATATATAATTTTTTTCCCTACAAATGGAGACACTTTTTCAAACCCTATCGTAGAATACATTGTCTAGAATACCCAAGCGGGTAGGCGTAATTTATACTGTTTCAGTAGCAAGACGTCTACTCAAACAAGGTGTATTTACTAAAATAATGTTTACAATAACATACGCGCAAACACATATATATATTTACATACACACACACACACACACATATGTATATATATATATATATATATATATAGTGTGTGTGTGTGTGTGTGTGTGTGTGTGTTCCAATTAAGTTTAAGCGTATAATGAGTTTTTTCTTTTTCTTTCACATTTAGCAACTAAAGTCTTCGACAATTTCAACCAAGCTTATCAATCAAGCAACGTGTTAAAGTTATCGAAGCCTATTACGAAAATGGACATTCAAATTTATAAATATACGGCCCAATGATTCCGCTTGCAAAAAATGCACACCAAGCAGTGACCTTTTGTGGATGCAGTGGCTTTTCAACAATCTTCCTTAGAGTTTCATCAGCTCAAATGCGACAATTCAACTTATTAACGAATCCACCAAGATGAAAATGGACTTCATCACTAAAGAGGATTTTTTGCGAAAAATCTTCATCAGCTTGTCTTTGCTCGTGCACCCAATTGACGAATGTACGGCGCTCCAAATGGTCAACAGCTTTTAGTTCTTGTGACAATTGAATTTTGTAAGAGATAAATTTTGTAGAGACAAATCTTTTGTCAAAATTCGATATAATGTTGTTGTGGAGAGGTTAAATTCTTGCGCTCAATGACGAATAGAGGTGTCTGGATTTTCGGTCACATTCTCTTGCACTGCAGAAATGTTTTCAGCTGCACGGCGTAAACGAGCACGCAATGGTGTTTTCACATCTGCCACCGACCCAGTTTGTTTGAATTTACGAACAATTTTTCCAATTGCACTCTCGGTTGGTCGATTATGCTGACCAAAAAAATCGCAAACTGCGCGAAATGCATTTCTGTTTGAACGTCCATTTTTGTAATAGGCTTCGATAACTTTAACACATTGTTTGATTGTTAATCTTTCCATGGTTGAAATTGCCAAAGTTGTTAAATCTGAAAGAAAATGAAAAAAATCATTAGACGCTTAAACTTAATTGACATTTAAAATCGGTCCAGGTTATTGGAACACACTATATAAGTGTATATTTGGACAGGAATATTTATTTTATTATATTTCTTTCTTTCGTACAATTTTATAATATTTTGTAATATAACTTTATTATATTTTATAATATAATTTTATTATATTTTATTATATTTTATAATATAATTTTATTATATTTTATTATATTTTATAATATAATTTATTATATTTTATTATATTTTATAATATAATTTTATTATATTTTATAATATAATTTATTATATTTTATTATATTTTATAATATAATTTTATTATATTTTATTATATTTTATAATATAATTTATTATATTTTATTATATTTTATAATATAATTTTATTATATTTTATAATATAATTTATTATATTTTATAATATAATTTTATTATATTTTATTATATTTTATAATATAATTTATTATATTTTATTATATTTTTTAATATAATTTTATTATATTTTATTATATTTTATAATATAATTTATTATATTTTATATTATATAATATAATTTTATTATATTTCTTTCTTTGGGATATAGAGTGTGTAACAACTGTTCAAATTATATGGATTTTTTTTCTGAATTTGTAGATTTTTTTATAGCATATTTTAATTCCCAAAGACGGTCAGCGCATTGTGTCCGTGTTCCTAACTGACATTGTGAATATGTGTCCCGTCGAGGATAGATGTCATAGTTAATTATTTTGTACAATTGTTATTTAAACCCTGAAAAAACGAGAAAATCCAGAGCAAATCTCCAGGACTGGGAGGAAACTACGTGAAGTTGCATGTGACAAGCGTATCATATGCAACACAATTGGATGTTTTCAACCGACAAAGTCTGCTAGTATTATGAGACAGAAGCTTGGGCGTCATTGGTTACTTGAAATGATGTTCCAAACTTGAAATCATTCTTGACCCCAGGATGACTTTTGGAAGAACTATCGAATACGCATTTCGCCAAAGTGAATGAGTATACATTAGATTTTATATGCGTCTGTGTACACCTTGTGTACACTTTTGTGGGGATATGTGTAAGGACACGAGCGTTGGTGCGTTACAGAGTCCATCATCGTGTAAACATCCATTCCCCACACAAACTGGATTTCACAGCTGTCGCAGTTATTGAATGCTGACGTTTTTGACATGGTGAAAATTTCCAGAAAAGTCTAGAAGCTGGGCCAGTTTTGAGGTCGAATGAAAAGGAGGGAGAAGGGCGGAGAAGAAGGGTCATTTGTTTGAGCAAGGGACTGCCCAGCTCGAGTCAAAAATTCCTCTGGCCATAATTAGAAAAGAGAGGGAAAGAGTATGCCTGTGTATGTGTATGTGTGTGTGAGAGAGAGAGAGAGAGAGGTGGGTGGAGGGAGAGAGAAAGAGAGATGGAGGGAGGGAGAGAAATGTAGTGTATCTCGATGAGAGCGTTGGGGCGGGTACAGTTGTCCATTTATATTGGTTGAAATTTCTTTGCGAATAGAATTCAGTATGATGGCGTTACAGTCTCTTAATGCGTGTATATATGTTAATGCATATTCATTAAGCGATGCCACTTTGCACACATGCGCATTAATTTTCTGTATATACGTATGCACTTATATATAAGTCTATACATATGCATATGCGTATGTTTGTGTGCATGTCAGGGTGACGATCCGTTTAGGTGAAACCTAGGTAGGTTTACCTGGCTCTTTAGGTTTATATTAGGTTTGCACTACTTCGTGTATTGAGCACTTTACGTAGTTACTTTTACTCGTTTTGGGGGTTTTTTTTTTTTTTTGTTTTTATTGGACTGAATTCTGGACGATTGTTTTCGCCTCCATTTCATGTTCTCAGTTCTTTGGTTTTTATCTTCCTCATTTTCCCTTGAGCATTGGTTTGTTCAACTACAAACCGAAATACCTAAGATTTTTCCAAGCGACTACTATATATATATATATATATATATTTAAATTGTGTGTATTTAGGCAGCATTTTTTCATTAATACATTTATTTAATAAGTATTGCATAAATATATTGTGTAATTGTCATCTTTGATAATGGCTTATGTAAGCCGAAAGCTCAGATTGGATTAAAAAAAAGTATGTATCAATATTGTGATTTTCTTTCATTGTTTAATGATAATGTTATTAAGATTATCAGACTATATGAAAAAAACTTACATAAAATATATAGACAACACTTATCTATATTATTTAATGAAACATGTATTAATATATATATATATATATATATATATATATATATATATATATATATATAGAGAGAGAGAGAGAGAGAGAGAGAGAGAGAGAGAAATAGATCCCAATTGAGGGTCATCAGGTTAATATCCGGGTTGATTTTGTGGAGCCTCTTCCCTTTAAGACTGATACCTTCCGTCCCTTCCTTGCCACCAATTCGGGCATTTCGTCTGGTGGAGATATCGAAATGGGTAGGACCTGTATTAATTTTTCAACTACTGTCAAAGTTAAATTTTAAATCTCCAATTCCGACATGAATACAATCCATGTACTTGGCGTTGGTTGAAATAGATCTATCCCCATATGACGTAATTTTGGATTTTGTTTTGTAATTCATATATATATATATATATATATATATATATATATATATATATATATATATATATATATATATATATATTCAGGTACGATGAGAACGAATGGAGTACACTTCCAACTTTCGTAACATTTAATTTAAAAGAGGGCTCTGTACATATTATTTAGTAATCGACAACCGACTGAGGAGACGACTGCAATTGATTAGCCATCCTAACATGTTTCTGTTGTAATATCCTAAATGATATATATATATATATATATATATATATATATATATATATATATATACTTCCTTTAATCGCTAGATCATCCACAGAAATACCTACAATATAATCATAATACAGAAGACTTAATAAAAAACTGACAAAAACCTGAAGAAAAACAAAAAGAAACTAAATTAAATCAGCTAGATATTATACCTCATCTTTGTTGCCATATTTATTTCAACGTTTTGGCCATTGTACGCTCCGGCCTTCTTCAGGTGGTTGGAATGTCGAACTAAATCCTTTATTTCGGTCACTAGGATATATTGTTCTAGTTACACGTGCCATGTTTAATGGATGTCAGCTATCACTTATCGCCTGTAAATTCCCCTCTCCAAGTTCTCCACTGCCTTAACCAGGTATTGAACTCACACTCTTTGGTTCCTATCACTGGATCTAACTAACGCCTTCTTCCACTGTGTCATGTGTCTTTGAGGACAATACCTGGTTAAGGCAGTGGAGAACTTGGAGAGGGAAATTAACAAGAGATAACTGATAACTGACATTTAAACCCGAGCAACACCAACAGGCGGACAAGTGGACAGGCGCTTTCTTGAGTCTTGACATTGGAGGTGATAACATATATAATTTAATTTGAATTAAGGTTAGTACTTGAGTAATTGATAGCGGCTTGGATTGAGGAATCGGAGAGCCGATTTCGAATACCACTCGAATCCATTACATTCACTTACGTGCTAATACTCTTGGGAAAGGTATGAATCCTCTTATCTTACCCCAGCTATGGATAAATAGCAAGACAGACTGGGTTCTATAGTCTTGGATGGCAACTGGTTTCCTGCAGAAAGAAATGGCAAACTACTGCGGGGAAAAATCTGGTTCGTCAGTCATGTATCGAAAGATGCATGATCGCCTAAGCGTTCATCAAGCATGGCACATAACTGACTGACATATCCTCAGAGATCCAAGACAATTTCCCTTACGCACAGTTTTGTCTTTCTTTCATTCTAAACTGAAGAAGCCGAAGATAGCAGACGCTATTGTCGAAACGTGTCGTTAATAAATTTTACAATTTGTCTTATCATCTTCACCTCTGTTTCTCCCAGTATTATACATCCTAAAAATACACACATTTATACATATCAGGTGCCCCAAAAAGTTTTTGCCGATTTTTATAAAGAAAATTAAGGATACATATTTAAAGTTTTAAATGTATTTATTCATCAAAATATGAACCATCACATTCTATCACCTTCTCCCAATGGTTGCAAAAGTCCTTAGTTTTACTTTGGAAAAAAGTTATGCCCTTTCGTTTTCAAGTCATCTTCAATATTAAATGTCCTGTTCGTCATATGATTTACTAACCCTATAAACAACTGAAAATCTGTTGGGGAGGGGTCTGGTGAATACGGTGGATGAAGCATAATCTCCCACTTTAGCCCTGCTATCTTGGCAAGGGTCATTATTGCAACGTGTGTCCTGGAGAAACAAAACTTGTTTTCTGTTTACTAATGCAGGCTGTTTCTTCAACAAATTTTCCTGAACTCGTTCAAGTTGCTCGCAATATTTGTTAGCAGTAATGGTTTCACCTGTTTTTAAAAAACCCATAGTGAATTATTCCTTGATATGTCCACCAAAAACACAACAAAAGTTTTGTTTTTAGAATAATGGTGCTTTTGAAGTTTGTGGCAAACCCGGCGATAACCAATGATGTTTCCTCTTAGAATTTGTATACATGATCCACTTTTCATCACATGTCATAATTCGATCAAAAATAGGTTCTTTTGTTAGTCTACTGCGATGAGAAGAGCATATGGTAAGCCTCTGCAGTTTGTTTGCTGGTGTTAAGTCATATGGCAGCCATTTGCTTAATTTCCATTTCTTCCCCAGCTGGTGCAAATGAAGTCTTATAGTTTCATCGCTTACATTAAACCTCGAAGCTAGTTCATGACATGTTAAACCTGAATCTGATTCTATGGCTGCCTTTAAATCCTCATTGTTTAGGGATATTGGTCGTCCAGCTCGAGTTTCATCATCGAGGGTTTCATTGCCACAACGAAACTTCTGAAACCAGTTACGTGCAGTTCGTTCACTTACTGCACCTTCGCCAAAGGTTGTACAGAGCTTAGGAGAAGCACATGATGCACTTGTACCAAGTTTAAACTCATTCAACAGACAAGCACGAATTACCAATTTTTTATCAGTCATTTTGAGGGCTCTGAAATTAGAAATAAAATGATATTAGTTATGTAATGAAATAATAACTGAATCATTAAACAATGTATTTGTCAATACGAGTTGCTTCCTTGTATAATTATGCTTGTTAGTAACTAAACAGCTGGGCCAGAAATAAGTTAACAAAAATCGGCAAAAACATTTTGGGCACCTGATATATAGTGGTAGACTCTCCCATCGATTTCGACGTATGAGAACAGGACAACCTCACTCAGTTTTTATATGTGTCGTATGTGGCATTTCAGTCCCGCTAGTGACTTGCACACAAGTCCACATATTGTGCAACAGCGAGGATCTAGGGACATACCAACAGGAAAATTTGCCGAGGCTTTTCGTCGTTTGATTTTCGTCTTTCAGCCGGTCAATACGACTGATTTCAATGTTAATATATACATACATACATACATATATATATATATATATATATATATATATATATATATATATATATATATATATATATGTATGTAGGGTGTCTTAAAATAATGTATACACTCTTTGAATCGTTATAATTTATTCAATTTATGTATTTTGACTTGTAAATAAGATTAATACAAGAGAAAGAATACACATTTAAAGAATTTGAGAGTCATATATAAAAAGAAAAACACGGAGAAAATTAACTTTAATAAGATGAAAGCTACTCGCGGCAATGGCAGAATGTTCGTATAATGATGAGTTCACATCAAGTGCTCAAACTGGTTGCCGTTCTGTTCAATACTCTTTTCATATCTTGAAGAAATAGACCTACAGACTTCCAGAATCATTTCCTCTGGTATTTGAGTACATTCTTCTTCAATTGCTACTCTCATTTCAGCAATTGTTTCAAGTTTCCGGCTCTAAATTTTGTCTTTTAGAAAACCCTACAAAAAGAAATCCAAGGGTGGCAAATCTGGTGATCTAGGTGGGTATTCAAATGTCCCTCTTCTTCCAATCCATCTGTTTTGCATATTTTCATCCATATAAATACTCACACCACAGTAATGTATTAAATATTAATATTTAAAGAGTGTATACATTATTTTGAGACACGCTGTATATATATATATATATATATATATATATATATATATATATATATATATATATATATAAAATAAAAACGTACACCCCCTACACGCATACACACACATATATATATATATGTACATACATACGTACATACATACATACATACGTATATATATATATATATATATATATATATATATATATATATACACCTATGAAAGGGTGGCTCTAGTCGTAATATGAGTTTCATACTCACATCATGTTCAGATGACTTGAATGCAAATAAAACAAGGGTGGAACACTTTTTCTAACTCATGACCGGAAATTTCATACCTTAAAGCGTCCCGGGCAAAAATAAAACAATATTATTTTATTAAAAAAACAAAACATGGATAACCACACCCTCACAAGTGAAAAAGAATATAAGCAAAGATTAAAAAGCCATGTGGGCGAGCTTAATTACTAAAAGCTACACTAAAGAGCCAGGCTCAATAAAAAAAAACTCAAATAAAGCGGTTTTGATCTGTCTATGTAATCTAGGCATTGAGCACTTTTCTGAGTAGCTAGTTGTTTCACTTTAGGTCTTTTCCTTTTATTTATTGCTGTCCTTGTTCGAGATTTTATCGTGTTTAAGGGTATTAAAGTATTTGGCAAGATGTCCGTTGGTTCCAGCAACTGTTTTGGTTTTCTTTATGTATTTTGGCTTTACACACACACACACACACACACACACACACACACACACACACACATATATATATATATATATATATATATATATATATATATATATATATATATATATATATATATATATTATAATTTTATCATATAGACAAAACCATTTTACTCACAACAAAGATGCAACTTGGTTTCAGTGCATTTTAACTGCACATCTACAGGTGACGGTCGGAAATGGTTATGAACGATCCTGTATGATAAAATTATAATAAATAAATAATTATCGCTCTACTACATGTATCGAGCTCTTTTTTGAATGAATGCTGCGAACGTTAGAATTTATATATTTATATATTTTATATATATATATATATATATATATATATATATATATATATATATATATATATATATATAAAAGTGAACATAGAAGTCAACACTTAGAGGCGACAGTCTGTTTCATACTAGATGCACTCGTTGGGCCACGACGATTTACATCTAGCATGAAACAGACTGTCGCCTCTAAGTGTTGACTTCTATGTTCACTTTTATATTTAGCCACGCTCTATCTCTGATATTGAGCACTTTATCACATAAATATAGCACACTTTAAGACTATATTTCTTCATGTATATATATATATATATATATATATATATATATATATATATATATATATAAAACGCAGTGTTTCTGAAAATTTTAATTTTTTAACATTTTTTGTTGTACAAAACATATATATATACATATATATATATATATATATATATATATATATATATATATATATATATAGTCACCATTTGCTAGAAAATCGGAAGTATGCGGTAAGATATAGTTATGATTCGTTAACTTTCCTGTGCGAATCTCGGTCCGCTCAGCATCTCCGCATATTAGAAGCGGTGATTATTAGATTACATCAACTGTCTCTGTGCAGACAGAAAGAGCATTTTGTTCGTTCTCTCGGTCTTTTAGGTGATATATAAGTGAATTTTTTTTTTACATATTCTGCTCACTCGGAACCATTTATATTCGCTTTTTTGCCAGTAATTTTTTCTTTCCATTCGTTTTTATGAATAAATTTGTATTTTAGTCATGATTCTTTTTTTCTCCTCCTTATATTTTTCTTTTCTCGCAGTGCGAATTGTTATCCTGTCAATTTAATATTTAGCAACGTATTCTTCTGACGAAGATTTGGTTGACAAGGAAGAAGGCTTTCCTGCGTATTCAAATCACTATTTCTATATATGCATATACATCCACATGCACGCACACACACACACACACACTCACCCACACACATACATACATACATACATACATACATATATATATATATATATATATATATATATATATATATATGAAAATTTCTCAGAGTTAAACTGTAGATAAGACAATCTTTATAAATATAAATGACAATAGGAAAACACTATTAATTGCTGACGCGTTTCGTCCAATGTGGACTTTCTCAAAGCAAAAAACGAAATGAATTTAATTAAACAAGAAAATAAAAACAAAAGACAGAGTGTTCTTAGCAACTGGAATGTAGGGAACGCTATTTTCATATTGTTAACTGAATATAACGTCAGTTAATATCACGTGTGGAGAATATTATCTTTATATCTGTGTTGATGAATTCAACTATTTTCTTTTGATTTTACGAAATTGTTGTGTATGTTTGTTTGTAAGAGCAGTAATTTTGTTAAGAAAGGTGAAACAGGGAAAAAGCCTGGGCGTAGATTAATATTTGGGTAATATTCAATGGCGGCACTCTCTAGAATTTTCCTTCTGAGTGAGTTATTTTCTCTTTTTTTTATAAGTATAGCATTTTTAAAATAAAAATTATACTTTTAAAAAAAGAAAATAACTTCCTCAGAAGGAAAATTCTAGAGAGTGCCGCCATAGAACATTACCCAAAAAACACAGATTGATATATTTTGCAGTTAACGTTTAACAATAATTTTTTAAAAACTATCAACAAAATAAAATAGGATAAAAGGAAAAAATTAATATATAATGTGAATGAGTACTATGTATATATATATATATATATATATATATATATATATATATATATATATATATATATATATATATATAGCTACATATGTCAGTTCAAGAAAGACATTTGGGCCACTAACACAAAAAAGAGATTGTCTACTATCGAGAATATTTAACATCGAAAAACATAAGAAAAATTAATTATATTTTATAATATGTGGAAATATTCACTCTTTACCTGATGAAGGTCGCGAGGCCGGAAACACGTGTAGCCAAATTATAGAAAATAAAGCATAATATATTTTTTTAAAAATTCATATTACAACCAAAAACATTTGCGGTCTCTCTTTTTCTTTTATATATTGTTATGGGTCCTTACCTGTAAATACAGAATGAACTCTTCCTAACACTATGTATACTACGCCTCTCAAGAGAGAGGGACGAATCGAGTCGAGTCAATAGTAGTTCACTCCAAACCAGACCGACAATCATACTAACATCTTCCACATCTTGTATCATTATTCCGTGTTATATATCTTTGTTATTTCTACTCTTGTGTTTGTGTTGTTCTTCCTTGGTCCTAACCTTGGACCATAACAGCGGCGACGAGGATATTGATATTCTACGCGGAAAATAAAAAACATTTTTGCTATCGGTCGTCCATAACAGAGGCGACGGAGGTTTGAGAAAAAAAAACAAGTTCTACGCGAAGATAAAAAAAAAAAATTTTGGACACCAACCTTAACAGTGGTAACGAAGACACAAATTTTACCTGTCAGCCAGAACAGAATCGAATTCTACGCAGGAAAAGTTTTCGTACTAAGGTTCCAGAACAACAGGCGACAAAGACCTGAAGTCTACACTGAGAAAAAGGAAAAATCGTTACACAAAATTACGGTGTAAACATGGAAGACTTTAAGGCAACCATATTGGAACTAATGAAAATGCAATTCGTGCAGCAACTAAAAAACGAAGAAAATGTATTGGAAAATCAACAGAAAAACGAAGAGAAGCAACTCGAACTACAAGAATTACTACTACGGGAAGTAACAAATAAAGGACAAAATTCTGGAAATGATGCGGCATTCTCGCAAAATGCTATATGAAGCTCTATGAAAGACTTCACTTATGCACCGGACGAAGACAAAACCTTCGCGGCTTACTTCAGAAGATATGAAGATTCATATGAGTTTGATTGCGGGAATTGGTCAAACGCGAAAAAAAGTACGTCTACTACTGTGGAAACTAGAATCAAGCGAATACACTAAAGTCGTAGACTACATCCTACCGAGGAAAACGAATGAATTAACTTTCAAGGAAGCCGTGAAACTTTTAACGGAATTATTTAGTCCGAACATTTCACTATTCCACAAAAGGTGAAAATGTTTAAATTTAACAAAAAGGATAGCGAAGTCTATATAACATTCGCTTCCGTAGTAAACACTGCGATGACTTTAAGTTATCTGAACTCAGCCCTGACAATTTTAAATGTTTGATATTCGTCCAAGGCCTGGTTTCGACTAAAGTGGCGGAGATCAGACGGAGAATTCTAACAAAAGTTGAGAGTGAACCAGAATTGACGCTACAAAAATTGGCTGAGGACTGTCAGAGATGTATAAAAGGACTCGTAAGATATCGAAGAGTCTGGCGTCGCTCACATACGAAAAGTACAATGACAAACACGTTTTTCTCCTTCCTCAAAAACAAACCAAACCAATTATTTTACTACAAAATGTCAAATGAAACCTCAGAAGAAACCACCACCCAGTCCATGCTATCGCTGTGGAACTTTGCATTGGTACAAAGATTGTCCATACCGCTATAAGACTTGTCTGTCGTGCAATAAAGTGGGACATAAAAGTTCGCACTGTAGAACAAAGAAAGAAAAACAAAAGCCGAGTAAGAGTCACTAGAACTGACCAAGCGGACGGGATAAATATACGAAAATACGTACAAGTAAAAATGTTAAACAAAAAAATCAGATTACAATTAGATTCCGGGTCAGATTTAACCATTATTAGTTTACAGACGTGGAAGAAATTAAACAAACCGACCATGTTGAGAACAGATAGAATAGCCAGGTCGGTAACAGGACGAAAAATCAAATTTGAGGGGGAGATTATCACAAATGTGACGTTCAACGGGATGACCAAGAAATTAAAGATGTATGTTCTTAAAAAATACTGAAAATTAATTAGGAAATGACTGGATGCAGAAATTAGACCTCTGGGATTTACCAATAAATACGTTCTGCCAAAAAGTGGAAAGGTTATCGACCGAGGCAGAGAAATTGAAGGAGAAATTAAAGGATATTCCCCCGACGTATTTTCAGCCGGCCCCGGGAGGTGTAAAAAAATGGTGGCCAAAATCGAACTAAAAGAAAATGTACAACCCATTTCCAAATAGAAAAGAAATGTACCTTTCGCATCATTAGAAAAATAGACGAAAAGTTGGATAGACTCGTGAAAACCGGTATATTGACAAAGGTGGAATATAGTCAATGGGCCGCACCTACGGTTTACGTGAAAAAGAAATCGGGTGAGATATGAGTATGCGCTGATTTCTCGACAGTATTGAATGCAGCGATTAAGGATTATCACTATCCTCTCCCTAGTTCAGAGGAAGTTTTCACAAAGTTGAACGGCGGAAAATTTTTCTCAAAGATAGACTTGAGCGAAGCATACTTACAAGTACCAGTAGATGAGGAAAGCTCGAGATTGTTGTGCATAAACACACATAAACAGTTATATATGTTCCAGAGATTGCCGGCTTAGTGTTTTAAAATCATTCAGTGTGCCAGCAACATACGTATTTTTTTTATACAAGTCAAGGTTAATATACCTGTTCTACAATATACGAGGGTCATTCAATAAATAAGGTGAATTTTTCGGTATAAGGACTTCTAATACAGATAGAAGCTTACTCTTTTTTTTTTTTTTTTGTTTTACTTCTTTTTCACATGGATTTAATTTCTTTTGCAGATTAAAAAAAAAACTTTGAGAGTTTTGGCGATTAACAAAGATGGCCGACCAAGAAGGATGCTCCAGGATTGAACAGCGGTCAGTTATCAAGTTTTTGCTTGCTGAAGGATGCAAACCAGTTGAAATTCATAGGAGAAGGTCAACTGTGTATGGTGACACATGTTTCAGCCAAAAAATGTCTACAAGTGGGCTAAATTGTTTAAAGAAGGACGGAGCAGTGTTGAGGATGAAGACAGGCCTGGGAGCCCTACAGAAGTGAAGTCTACTGAGGTGATCGAATCGGTCAATGACCTTATTCAGTCTGACAGAAGGGTGACAGTGGATGACATTGCAAGGACTTTGAGCTTATCTGTTGTGACAAACGCGGGGTTATCAGTCAGAAGGAGTCATCGTGCATCATGACAACGCAAAGTCTCACACAGCTGCCCAAACTGTGCAGACCATCAACGAGCTGGGCTGGGAACTGCTCCCTCATCCCCCTTACAGCCCAGATCTTGCCCCTTCAGACTTTCACCTGTTTGGTCCCTTGAAAGCGTTCACGAGAGGCACGAAGTTTAAAAGTGACGATGAAGTCAAAAGCGTTGTGAGCGACTGGCTGAGACATCAGTCCAAAGATTGTTACGCTGAGGGAATAGGGAAGCATGTACACAGATGGGAAAAGTGTGTGACAGTGCTGGGAGACTACGTTGAAAAAAAAGTAAGGTTCTATCTGTATTAGAAGTCCTTATAGCGAAAAATTCACCTTATTTATTGAATGACCCTCGTATTATATATAGTAATATATAGTATATATAATTTAGTATATATTAAAATTGAAACAGCTAAATATTTTCTTTGTGTTATAGTAGTCATTGTTTCGGACATCGTGATGTCATTTGCGGCTGCGCGCCACTGGAAATGTAATCTAGAAATTCCAACTGCTTATTTCTGATACTATGTATCAATTTCCTGTTTTTTTACCATTTCTCTAAAACTTCGTCGTTGCTCACGTATTCCGTCTATGATATTCTCACCATCCTTCTGTAGAACCATTTTTTTCCTGATTCAAATCTCATACCAAGGATAAAAATGATTTGATAAAAAAAATATCTAAAATACGACGGGTACTGAAAAGCTGTCGGCCTACTCGTGTTCCAAAACTCGATTAAAAGATGAACCATCAGGTTTTGTTTTGTTTTTTTTGCTGTTTTTTAAGGGCTTCTTTATCTGACCGAGAAGTTTTCAATAACCTTTAGTATAGATTTTTAAACTCAGTTGTAGCGCAAGAGATATATAACAAAAATATATATTTCGTAAAAAATATCTTCATCTGTATAAAAAGTGTAAAAAAAAACCAGCTGAAAAGGGCCGGACAAAACATTGCTCGACCCATCAAAACCTAACAGAAACAAATAAAATAAATGAAAATGATTGATATCCCAATTGTTTCTTATGGACTCAATCGAAAACTAGAAGCTTTATCGATTAAAAACTACCAGGCGAGAAATTCTTTATCAAAAATATTGTCTCGAATAATCACCTGCACAGAAAACCATAAAATCTCTAACACAAATTGTAACGAAGGGCACTTTCGAGTGAGGTTATTGTTAACGAGTTAATCTAATTAATTATTAATACTGAATAGTGAAATCGATCCTCACGGAGTCTCTCGTACTCGTGGCCCTGCACAAAAAGCTAACAAGTAAATAATAAATTACACCGACGTGATGAAATGGCTAGCAATGTCATCACTGGCGCTCCATACTTAGGGCCTTTTTTTCCAAAACTGATCTAAGCTGAATAAATAACACTGAGACTCACTGCGACTCACATGATCATGAGACAAACTGTGTGAATTTCTATAAAGAACGCCCCTGCTTCAAATAAGTTAAATTTAATGTATCTGGTTAACAATTATCAAACTAGATACCTTGATGGCGTTTTAGATATTTATACTCCAGTTTCACGGTTTTTTTTTGCATGTTGCCACCTTACTCAACAACAACAAAAGCAATAGTAATAATAATATCAAAATACAATGAGCTTGAAATCGAAATCTCAAAAATGTGGCGCATGAGGACATTAACAATACCAGTTGTAGTTGGAGCACTCGGATTGATTGGAAAAGATTCCAATAGACTCGTTGAAATACAAACAAAATTGTACTCACAAGTTGTCATGGACAACCGATTGCAAAAAGTTTTTTTTTTCTTTTTAGATTCTTCGCCTAGAATTCGTTTCTTCAATATCCTCGTCGCCACTGTTATGGTCCAGGTTAGGACCAAGGAAGAACAGCACGAACACAAGAGTAGAAATAACGAAGATATATTACACGGAATAATAATACAAGATGTGCAAGGTGTTAGTATGACTGTCAGTCTGGTTTGGAGTGAACTACTATCGGCTCGACTCGATTCGTCTCTCTCTCTCTCTCTTGAGAGGCGTAGTATACATAGTGTTAGGATGAGTTAATTCTGTAGTTATAGGTAAGGACCCATAACACAAGTACAGCCCACATCTTACAAAGGGCTTTATCTATGTAAGATATGTGCGATTTTTTTTCAAAACTGCTCATGATGCCATTTCTGACCTTAGGTCTCTGGTCGGGACCCGGAAAAAAATGAGTATACACCAGAAACCAAAGGAAATGAAACAACATCAATAATAATAATAATAATAATAATAATAATAATAATAATATTAATAATAATAATAATATCGTTGGGTAAATAATATTCTTAAAGAGCTGGGTTAGGCTGAAGTGACGGTTAAGATGAAATTATATCTGACGATATACTTTAATAATTTCAATCCATTGTTTTCATCTTGGTTTTCATAGATGTTATTGTAGACAAAGCGTTTCGACTAAATACTATCTTGGCTATCATCGGGTACTTATTACTTGGTTGGTATGAAATATCTGTTGATTACTCTGTTAGTTTGTCCTTTTGATGTCAAGTATTGTTCGTTCCTGCTGAGTCAGTCTTTCACCACCTGACTTCATGGCCATTAGATGCAACACGTGTCTAAGCAACTCCTATAACAACTATGCGCCCTCCCCGACCAAGAACATCAGTGTTGTATTTTTGGAGCCTTTTATATTCAATATCTGATTAGTTCGACAATGTCTGATTTGTGCTGATTTTCGTAATTTATATATTTTAAATTTAATTTATTAAAATTTGTAATAGATATGTTCAACGTTAGTAGGCTTTTTTGGCTAGAATTATCCTACGGATGACTTGTAAGATACAGGGCGATTTTTGTCTGTTAGTAAAGAAAAAAAATATCTTGTTTGACGTCAAGTACGGTAATCTACAGATGTTTCTTTGTTAATAAACAAAGAGGTATCAGTTCTTCCACGGTCGGTACTTGAAAGCCGAGAGGACAATATAATCGTGAATTTTCTATTGTGTTTCAGCGGCGGGTGCGAGATCCGTGGATGAGCTGGCGAGGGAGCCAACCTAGGCGATGTGTAACTGTTTGTTTGATCATTGCTGTAGAGTGAAATTAAGATATGAGAATCGACGAAGCGGACAGTTAATCTAGTTTCCAGCAACAACAGTGCGCCGGGGAGAAAGCAGGTGTTCGGACATTGTTGTCAAAATAAAAAATAAAGAAAAATAAACACGCCACTACGCAATTACATTTGGGATTGATTTCTGAAATCAATTCATTTCGTAACAGCATTAAGGGAATAGAAATCGACTCCGGTCAAAGGTCACTTCTGTTGAAATTTCGGGTATATGATATAGTTATTGTTTATCGATAGTGTTCGATTTGATTTCTTTTAGCAGCATGTTCATTTTTATAGTTCTATAGGTTTGCTGCTTCAACACACACATACACACATATGTATATATATATATATATATATATATATATATATATATATACATATGTGTGTATATATATATATATATATATATATATATATATATATATATATATATACATATGTGTGTATATATATATATATATATATATATACATATGTGTGTATATATATATATATATATATATATATATATATATATATATATATATATATATTTATATATAATAATAATAAAAAGAAAGAACAGTAAGATGTATAATCCTGTGTTCTTATTGATATTTTTATTTTTACAAAACAGTGCTCAATGTAAATTTACAGAGCATAAATATTATAAATTAACTGATTTAAAATATGGTTTCTTCGCTACACAGGAATTACCATGTTTTAAAAACCGTAGCTAAAAATTTCAAATTTAATTATATAATTAAATTAAAAGCATTAGTTCTGTTTCATCTTCAAGCGAATTTTGAAATAACTTATTTTTAAATTTTAAACGCACATACAATTCATAATTTTTCGTTTCCAAGGACACAGAGAAATCCAATCATTTAGACAGGGGCGGTAGCGTGTTCATTTTTATTAACTATTATTGTATCAATTATGAGTTATTTTCAAAAAAAGAGGTTAATTCTAGGTAGGGTAGGGGTGCATTTTTCAACGAATTTTGACATCCGTTCAACGCATGTCGTCTGTTTGTTTTTTTATCAACGAGAAAAAGGTTTTTTGCATTTTTTCCGATAAATTCGTACTTGTATGCATAAAGATTCTTTCTAAAAGAGATGTTTGGGTCAGAATACGTTATATACATATATATATATATATATATATATATATATATATATATATATATATATATATACGAGGGTCATTCAATAAATAAGTTGAATTTTTCAGTATAAGGACTTCTAATACAGATAGAAGCTTACTCTTTTTTATTTTTGTTTTTGTTTTACTTCTTTTTCACATGGATTTAATTTCTTTTGTAGATTAAACAAAAACTTTGAGAGTTTTGGCGATTAACAAAGATGGCCGACCAAGAAGCATGCTCCAGGATTGAACAGCGGTCAGTTATCAAGTTGTTGGTTGCTGAAGGGTGAAAAACAGTCGAAATTCATAGGAGAATGTCAACTGTGTATGGTGACACATGTTTCAGCCAAAAAATGTCTACAAGTGGGCTAAATTGTTTAAAGAAGGACGGAGCAGTGTTGAGGATGAAGACAGGCTTGGGAAGCCTACAGAATTGAGGTTTCCTGAGGTGATCGAATCAGTCAATGACCTCATTTAGTCTGACAGAAGGGTGACAGTGGATGATATTGCAAGGACTTTGAGCTTATCTGTTGGGACAAACGCAGGGGTTATCAGTCAGAAGGAGTCATCTTGCATCATAACAACGCAAGGCCTCACACAGCTGCCCAAACTGTGCAGACCATCAACGAGGTGGGCTGGGAACTGCTCGCTCATCCCCTTACAGCCCAGATCTTGCCCCTTCAGACTTTCACCTGTTGGGACCCTTGAAAGCGTTCACGGGAGGCACGGAGTTTAAAAGTGACGATGAAGTCAAAAGTGTTGTGAGCGACTGGCTAAGACATCAGTCCAAAGATTTTTACGCTGAGGGAATAAAGAAGCTTGTGCACATATGGGAAAAGTGTGTCACAGTTCTGGGAGACTACGTTGAAATAAAAAAGAAGTAAGCTTCTATCTGTATTAGAAGTCCTTATACCGAAAAATTCACCTTATTTATTGAATGACCCTCGTATATATATATATATATATATATATATATATATATATATATATATATATATATATATATATATATATCATTAAAAACGACAGACAAGGTACTACGGTTAAGCTTTTTATTTTTCTTGTGTTCGAACAAGAGCTTTCTTTTTTAGACAGAGAGTGTGTAGAAACCTCCCAAACTAGGCCACAATGTGCTAACCGTGTTCAGAAAATAAAACACCTCTATACCATACTAAAAGCATAGACATAACACACACACTCGTTTAAACTGAAAATAAAATCATCCTTGATAATGGTTAAAAATATACCCGAAAGTGTTCGGAATTACAGAACATTTGGACAGTTTCTACACACTCTGTGTTAAAAAAAGAAAGCTCCTGCGCGAACACAAGAAAAATTAAATAAAAAGCTTAAGCGTAGTATCTTGACTGTCGTTTTAATGAAACATGCTTAAAAGAAGGATTTCTGTCTAAATACACAATATATATATATATGTGTTTGTGTGTGTGTGTGTGTGTGTGTGTGTGTGTGTGTGTGTGTGTGTGTGTGTGTGTGTGTGTGTGTGTGTGTGTGTGTACTAGCAGCCATACCCAGCTGGTTGATCTGAAAAAGCGTTCAATTAGAATGGAGGAAAAACAGCATCATCTTTAGATGTAACAGTCTCTCTCCTTCAACTGATTTAAAGTACTTTCGTTAAAAATATTTTGAATCAATGCAGTTACTGATATAATAGAAGTAGTCTGTATGTATTCAACAGAAGTTAGCCGAGGACATGAAGGGGTAAAACAGGGAACATGAAGAGCCACTTCAGACCACAATTATTTTGGAGTTTTTGAAATTCAATTCGTTAGTGTACTACCAGGGATGTAAAAGAGGATACATTTATAAAGCAATTGTTAAGTTTGATGAAAATTGGTTGTAAGATTAACGAAAATAAGAAAAAAAATCAGTAAAGATCGACATTTTTCTCTATTTTCGCGTCTTTTTACTATATGGGTGGACTCAATTATGAAGTTAAATGACTGTTAAACGATCAACTTATTGTTGGCTACAATTGAGTGAAGTTTGTATTAGATTGCCTGAAAATTAAGGGACTTTTTAGTTTAAAAACTGTGTTGAAATCGATTTTTCGTTTTTCGCGGTTTTTCACTAAACGCAGTGGCGTAGAAATAAAAAATGAGGTATTGTTGAGCTCGTCATGATGTAATTAATCTATATACATAGTTTGAACGAAAAAAGAGGAAAAAATTGAATATATCGATTTTTGATCGGCTTTACCGATTATTGATTTTTTTTAAATTATCGATTTTTTACGCTATTGTAGAATGTATGTGCCAAGTTTGGTTAAAATCGGTAGGATGGATCTCGAGTGAAAAGGTATCACCCAGGCAGACAGACACACAGACATCCTTTGTTTTTTATATATATATATAGATGTTCATTTTCAAATTTTTTATCAATATATTTCTGTACGTTCTTTTTTCCATCTTCTAGTGTAAGTTGCATCCAGTCATTTTCAGAAATAAATTATTACTTGTATTATTTACATTATTCGGACTGTTATCCTCATCTTCATTCCCCTATTCGCAACATTTCGGCCGTTGTATGCTTCGGCCTTCTTCTGGTTATTGGAATTCCGAACCGAAACCATTATTTCGCTTTCCGGATGTTTCAGTTATCTCCCTTTAACTCAACTCTCAAAGTTTTTGGCTTACCACTGCTGTGGCCTGGTACTGAACTCAAAACTCTTTGGATCTAGTCAGTGGATCAAACCAACGTTTTTATCCGCATGTTCTCTTAGTGGGTATAATTTATTCGAAATTTCAATCACCCGAAGAAGGCCGGAGCGTACAACGGCTGAAACGTTGTGAATATGGCAATGAAGATGAGGATAACAGTTCGAATAATGTAAATAAAACAAGTAATCATAATACCTCATCTCAGAGATATAGACAGATAAAATATTAATTTATATTTATTTATTTTCCTGTTATCCTTATCCATATATTTAATTGAGCCGTGTATTACACCGTGTCCATTTAGGACATAGGCGATTATGGCTCTCAACATTTTCCTGTTGTTCGTAGCTCTTAATAAATTTTGTCTTTTTGTTATTTCACCTAAATCTTGTTCCGCCATCTGCTTACTCAAGCTCACTAAATAGGCTATGCCTTGTTTTCCTCTATCTCTGTTGTCTTCAATCCGTCCTGCCAGTATCAGATTTTACAAGCCCGCTTTCCTCATTATGTGCCCCAGAAATTTCAAATATCTCTTCCTGATGTTAAGTATGTTTACTTTTTGTTTGTATTTTCTCTAAAACTTTGTTGCTCACATGTTCAGTTCCTGGTATTCTCAACATCCTGCTGTAGAAACCGCATTTCTGTTGCTTCAATTCTTTTCTTCATCTGAGATGAGATTGTCCAGCATTCACTGCTATATAGAAGGACGCAACAGTTCAGTAGTAACAATAAAGATTGTTATTAATTATTACTGTAGTTATATTAACATCCAGAGCGACGGTGATGGCCTATGAGTCATTTTTGGTGTGGCTTCTCCAATTGCAGTCCTGTACCGTTTTTATTAC
>OZ038487.1:42658559-42733559 GCA_964036315.1 Acanthosepion esculentum
CTTGCCATGTTTCACGCAATAATCTTAAAAGTTTGGGCTTAGAAGATGGCTTTCTGTTCTTTTTGCGGAGTTTTCGATCTAATATGCCCCAAAGGTGTTCAATAGGGTTAATATCCGGGTACTGACTTGGCCATGGAAGTTTATTTATCCCATTTTGTCTCAACCAATGTTTTGTTGCTTGAGCAGTGTGACATGGAGCTCCATCTTCCATAAATAGAGAGTCAACTTTGCTCATTCTACTACTTGAGAATATTGGAAGGAGCCCTTACTTTAATATAGAAACATATTTGGTTGAACTAATGTTTCCTTCACACTCCACAAACTCTGGGCAACCATTACTCCAAATTGCACCCCATAACATTACTGAAAGGCCCCCATGTTTCACCATTGGCTGCAGTCTTTTTAAATCAAACTCTTGACTACAGAGTCTCCATACCCATACTCGTCCACTGTCGGAAAATAATGCGAATCTTGACTCATCAGAGAAAATGACAGTGGTCGAAAAGGTCACATTTCTCTCCACCATCTCATGTGCCCAATCCTTTCTGCGTTTGATATTTGCTGGGCGGAGAAGTGGTTTCCTTCTCACAGCTCTGCCATAGTAACCCAGCTTGTGAAGATACCTGACAGCTGTTCTGGGACTGACATCAACTTGTGTTGCTATGTCAGAGGCCTTGCAAAGTGGATCCTGTTCAACATTTCTTTTGACAAGACGCATGGTTCTTTCAGAGGGCCCAGGGCGGCCTGGATGAGGTTTTGTGCACTTCTTGCTCTCTCTGGTGAATTGTACGATCACTCTATTGACAGTAGAAAGGAGTATTGAAAGATTTTCAGATATTTTTCTTTGACTAAGACCACCTTCATGTTGGCCCACGATATGTCCTCGCTGAAATTCGGATAGGTCTGATGCTCCTTTGGTTCGTGGCATGTTCCAGTATTGTTATCTGCAATTTTAATCAAATAATCTAAGTTAATTTATATTGGTTATTAAAAAAATCTAAGTTAATTCATCTTGATTATTAAAAAAAATCAGAAAAAAAATTTATCTTGGTGTCTATTCAATTCTGTCATGTCTGTGTATATTCACGTGTACTTATTCGATAGTAATATATTTGAAAATAGCACTTCCGATTACATTTATTTTAAAATCACGGTGCGTTTGCCTATTTCGTTTCGGCTTCCGTAAGAGAATTAGTTTACAATGAATTTGCATAACAGACTTGCCCCCGCAAACAACTTTTATAAAATTGAAAAGTGTCTTAATTGTTTTAGTGCCTGTTGTACAACTCAATAGCCACACATGTTCATGACTTTAAACTAGTATATGAAATGGAAGAGTGGATAATTTTTCATTTAGATTTCTTATGATTCGATATGAAATCGAAATAAATTCTACAGCAACAGTGAAAGTTATAAAAACAAGAGCACAAAAAAAAACATTACAATTATTACATCTCTAGGTGAACATGATAAATATATAAAGATATGTACCTCCACTGATTCGCTAAAAAATGAGTATACCCTAATAAAAAATATGTCCAAATATAATAATAATATTTATTATTATGAGGGAAAACCAAAGGATTTCTTGATTATTAAATTATAATTTTTATCCTTTTTAGAACGTTTGAAATTATGGTTAAAATTCTTGTTTTTCTTGCGTCAGTATTAGTATTGGAAAATTTTGCTGTTAAAAACACACTGATTTGGAAATTCTGGCAAAAATCAAATAATTCTCGGAATTAATGAAAGTTTCAGGATTTATTAATAAATGAATTAAATTATTTTTCATATGTTTCTTTTTTAGAAAACCTTGGTAAAAACATTTCATAGTTCTGTTAGAACTCCCCCTCCCACACCCACTTATTTAATTTTATGAAAATTCTAGAAATTAAATAATTTTGTACCGCTTAATGTTTATATTAGTTATAAGCAGACGTCCTTGGAGAATTTAAACACCTGTTGTTGAATGTGTTCAGTCCTTAGACTTTGTTTTTATTAAAAGTTCCGAAATCTGGTCTTTCTTTTTTTATAACCATATATATATATATACATATATATTATAAATTAATTGATTTAAAATATGGGTTTTTCGCTACACAGTGATAACCATGTTTCAGAAATGGAAGTTAAAGCTTTCGAATTTAATTTTGTTATTAAACCAAAGACATTAGTTCCATTTCCTCGTCAAGCGATTTAATCCTCTGTAAATTTACATTGAGCACTATTGTGTAAAAATAAAAATATCTATAAGAACGCAGATTTTATATCTTACTGTTCTTTCTTTATATATATATATATATATATATATATATATATATATATATATATATATATATATGTATATATGTATATATATATATATATATATATATACACACACACATATATATATATACACACATATATATACATATATATATATATATATACACATATATATATATACACGCATATATATATATATATATATATATATATATATATATATATATATATATATATATATATGCATGCGTGTGTTCGTGTGAGTATGTGTATTAGAGCTGTTGGTGCCACTGAAGCCAGAAAGTGTTTGTATGTAGAAACAAATTATATTTTGTTTCTTTGAGACGACCAACTCACCATCAATCGTTTTTATTGTCCTAATAACAAGACTTGGACCGACGTTGACGACTACTTCAGCTAGTAAAGGAAATAAAACAAATTACGAATAGCTGGAGCGACTCAAAATCTTGTAAATTCAAACACTTTCGCTATGAATCAGATTAAAAGGCCCATATTTTAAGTTAACACAAGCCGACTCGAGAATTTCTAAATAAAGAAAAAGAGTTTCGTGCTGTGAATTACACATTTTAAGGGTCACATGCAAATATGGGCGCGTATAATTTCTCATGCGCAAAAGAAGGTCCATATGGTATGTTGCCCGAAAGGTCAGTGACACGTAACATGCATCCACAAATATAGAGAAAGTCATGAGTCACCATCGACAAACAGTGGACTTGTGCTTGGCGGAAGCCCGCAGTCATGCAGAAGAAGTTACCGAAATCTGAACACGAGGGAACCCCCTTCTTTATATAGATTTTTGTTTTATAATTAATTTTTAGTTTCGGTATGGTCACCATTATTTTTATTTTATTTTATTTCATTATGTCTTTATTTATTGATTTATTTGTTTTTCATTGTATTCTTTCATTTTTTTTTCAGTCTTTGGGTCAGTCATTAATTCGTTCATTCACCTGTTTTCTTTCTTTTTCGTATTTCCTTTCTTAGTAATGTATTCATCTTTCATTATTTCCTTCCTTCGTTCTTTCCTTTCATTCGTTACTTTCCTTCCTACATACCTTCCTTTCATTCATTCCTTCCTTCCTTTCATCTTATTTTTGTATTTCTTTTCTTAGTAATGTATTCAGCTTTCATTATTTTCTTCCTTCGTTCTTTCCTTTCATTCGTTACTTTCCTTCCTACCTACCTTCCTTTCATTCATTCCTTCCTTCCTTTCATCTTTTTTTTTGTATTTCTTTTCTTAGTAATGTATTCAGCTTTCATTATTTCCTTCCTTCGTTCTTTCCTTTCATTCGTTACTTTCCTTCCTACCTACCTTCCTTTCATTCATTCCTTCCTTCCTTTCATCTTTTTTTTTGTATTTCTTTTCTTAGTAATGTATTCAGCTTTCATTATTTCCTTCCTTCGTTCTTTCCTTTCATTCGTTACTTTCCTTCCTACCTACCTTCCTTTCATTCATTCCTTCCTTCCTTTCATCTTTTTTTTGTATTTCTTTTCTTAGTAATGTATTCAGCTTTCATTATTTCCTTCCTTCGTTCTTTCCTTTCATTCGTTACTTTCCTTCCTACCTACCTTCCTTTCATTCATTCCTTCCTTCCTTTCATCTTTTTTTTTGTATTTCTTTTCTTAGTAATGTATTCAGCTTTCATTATTTCCTTCCTTCGTTCTTTCCTTTCATTCGTTACTTTCCTTCCTACCTACCTTCCTTTCATTCATTCCTTCCTTCCTTTCCTACCTTCTTAGTACTATATTCGTATTTCTTTATGTTGTTTCCTTTGTTCATTCTTTCGTTCGTTCTTTCGTTCCTTCTTTTCATTCTTTTCATTCCACCCATCCTTCCTTTCATTCATTCCTTCCTTTTATTTTTTTCTTTCTTTTTCGCATTTTTTTCTCAGCGAGTTATTAATATTTCATTGTTTTTACTTTCCTTCGTTTCATTCAGTGCAACTATTTTCTTCTGATTTTCTTATTTCTTTTCTTATTCCTTCCTTCTTCGTTTTCGTTAAATAACGTCCTACAATAATAAAGCTGACCGTACATACATTTATTCATTCACTGGACTGTTTGCTTATTTTATTTCTTATTTTATTCTTCATTTGTTAATGCTTTTTTCTTCATTCACATTGTCTTTCCTATTTTTTCCTATTTATTTATATTTATTCGTTATTTTCTTCTTCTTCATTTAATTCTTCATTTTATACTTCATTCATATTTATTCTTTTTTCATTTTTGATCTTTCTTATTTATATTTTTATTTATATTCTGTTTGTCCCTTTCTTTTTTCATTTTCTCGTTTTTTTTTCTCTTAATTCATTAACAATTAACGTTTTTCTTTCCTTCCTTCTTTCTTTCCGTTTTTCGGTCATTCCTCCTGCCTTCTTTCTTTCCTCCCTTCTTTCTTTCTTTCTTTCTTTAATTTAATAATTTTTCTGTATATTTTATTAATCCGTTTCCTTTTTTTCTTTTTACAATTATTCACTTAGTTTCAATTATTTCTTATTCATTAATCTCGTCAGTTTTTTTAAAAGCAGACGATTAAAATCGCTCACTTCATTTTGTCCTCAATTCACAGGGGTTTACATTCAAGCAAAATGTCTATCTGTGCATAAAGGCGAGTTCGTGGGTAAGCAAATAGGCGTGTGCGAACAGGAATTAACTTACCAGTTTGACTTCATGGATTTTACAAATACGTCAATATAATGGCTGTGGGAGGAATGGGTTTATTAAAAGAAGTGACTAAAGTCTTGCTCTCCAAATGTAGAAAACACAAAGACAAACTTGTTTAAGAATTCCAGTAATATTTAAAAAAAAAAAAATGACGCCAACGTTTCCATATATGCATGATTATCTGTCTCTTTTGGATTTTACAAGGATAGGAATAAACTTATTAACATGAAATCAAAAAACCCCGGGTTCTGTTACATTCAAAAAAGGCCAGTCTAATTTACGAAAATAATATTTCAAGTATCAGCAAATTTTAAACCATAATCGGTGAATATATCTCTCGAAGACATAGTTCTTCAGTATTTAGTAAAATTTCGTGCGTGACTTACATATAAAAGTACAATTCGGTTATGTTTTGCTACTTTTGTTAGCTCAGTTGGCCAGCGCGTATCGGGGTTAAGATGGCTCCCTCTGCCCAGACGGACGCAGGTTCGGAGTCCTACCAGACAGCTTACATCTTTCTTTAATAAGATTTCTCGAACATTCAGGCCGGTAGAAGAAAATAAAAAAATATAAACGGAGGGCTTCCTCAAATACGAGTATCCACGAAAAATAACGTTTGAAGTGATTTGTGTGTGTGTGTATGTATATATATAACACAGCTATGGAAATCAAGCTCCGGCATGTCAGTCGATACTAATGACTTTGTGGACGCGATTCACACACACACACACACATATATATATATATATATATATATATATATACATACATACATACATACATACATCCATACATACATACACTGGTTGTAACAGCAAAATTGTCAAAATCGTATAACAGCAAATTTTGCCAATTGTTAATAAGATTTGAACCGTTGTATCTTAAAAATGATTAAAAATATATTACTGGAATTTCCCCCGATTTTTAAAACCCTACTGCACTCTGAATTGAGAAATTAGAATGTATAATTACTCTCCAAGTTTAACAGGAAAATCGTGATAAACGAAAATGACATGTTCATCATTAATTAATCATAGCTAAGGATTGAAATAAAGTTCATATACATATATATATATATATATATATATATATATATATATATATATATATATATGAAGAAATATAGTTTTAAGGTGTGCTATATTTATGGGGTAAAGTGCTCAATATCAGAGATAGAGCGTATGTAAATATAAATATATAAGTGAACATTGAAGTCAACACTCAGAGGCGGCAGGCTGTTTCCTGTTAGGCGTCATATTCAGGCGGCCTGACGATTCCGTCTAACATGAAACAGCCTGTCGCCTCTGAGTGTTGACTTCAATGTTCACTTACATATATATATATATATATATATATATATATATATATATATATATATATATATATATATATATTCCAGGATCATTTTCTAATTTATTCAAGATTATCTTCGCCCTCTCTGACATTCAAACTTTCTGTTTTCGAGTAACAAGTTACCTCACAGGTTTCACGTACGATTTAATTTTCACATTTTTTTGTTCACTTCTCTTTGGACTGTCATAGCTGAAACGCCTCTATCATATGCCAAACATTTTATGGATTGAGTTGAATCTTTTCTAATTGATCCCATTAACTAAGTTGAAATGATGATCCCTCTTCCTATTGTGATTTCCTGATCCAGTTTTCCTCACTACAGTTTTTTTAAAAACTTATTCACCGTTCTCTGGATGGTTCTTGAATGGACTTTGAAGATGGAAGCCAGAGAATGAATGTTGGCACCATTACTGAAGGCCTGAATGATCTTTTTCCTCTCACCATTGCTCAGTTGGGAAGACATAGTGGGGCAGACACAAAACGATTTTAAACTGATCTATTTCTAGTTGAATAACTCAAAGGGTTTTTCAGTGATGCTTACGACAAATGATGTGTGGCTAGACGTCCAGTTGCCTCTGGCTAGAATCGAATATATATATATATATATATATATATATATATATAATCGGTCCTGATCTGGCATCTCAACTTCAGTGACTTCCTCGCTAACATGACGTGATTCCAGCTGTTTTTGTACAAATATTTTCATGGAAACTGTTTGATGAGCTATTTTATTCTCTCTAGTGGCTCATCTACATGAATTCAAGCGTGCTACTAAATTGGCAGTTAGGTCTCACAGTTTTATTGTTAAAGGAGATAGATACAACCGTCACTTCTATTGTAACAGGTTTTTTCCTGGACTTCTCACTTGTAGAACTCCCTTCCGCAATCATCAGTCTTCCAGAACCCTGTTCCTTTATTGTTCTTTACCTCATTTCTTCTCCCCACTAAAGTCCTTCTCATTCTCTTTCACTTCCGCTATCTCCATGCGTCCTAGTGGCATTATCGCCCTTCTTCATATATATACAGGGGCTGGACAAAATAATTGAAACACTTGTTAAATTCAAACAAAATTTATTTAATATGGAGTTACTCCTACTTTAGCCTGACATACAGCTTTAATACGTCTAGGAATGGAATCATACAGCTTCCTGACTTCATCCAGAGGAATTTTCAGCCATTCTTCCATTAACACCTGCTCTAGCTCTTTAAGACACGACGGTGAAGGATAGCGGCTCCTAACTTGTCGCTCCAAAATGCACCACAAATGTTTAATAATATTGATATCTGGAGATTGGGGAGGCCACTCCATATGTTCTAGCTCACTTTCATGCTCTTCATACCAATTATTAACCACTCAAGCGGTATGTATTGGAGAATTATCATCTTGGAAGATGCAGTCATCATCAGGGAATAAAGTCTGGGCCATTGGATGAACATGATCGCCCAAAATGTTCAGGTAATCTTTGCTGTTGATTCTACCACGCAGTGCAACTGTTGGACCGAGACATTTCCATCATATAGCGGCCCAAACTATCACTCATCTGCCACTATGCTTCACTGTTGGAAGAAGGCAGTCAGGATTGTAAACTTCCTTGGGCTGCCTCTACACATAAACTCGCCCTGAAGTTGGGAAAAGAGAAAAACTGGACTCGTCTGAAAATATGACTTTCTTCCATTGGTCTGCAGACCAGGCATTGTGATCTCTGCACCACTTCAACCACTTCTGAACGTTGCGAGTGAAGAGAAGAGGTTTCCTTAGGCGGCTCTTCCATGATATCTAGCCTTATGGAGCTCACGACGAACAGTTTTAGTAGAAACTGGACTATTCAGATGATTATTCAACTCATTAATCACTTTGGCCGCAGTAGTCCGATGATTTTTCGCCACATTGCGTTTCAATGCACGTCGGTTCCTGTCAGTAAGTTTGCAAGTCCGTCCCGAATGGCTATGCTTGCTAGAGGTTTTACCCTGTTTTTTGAATTGCATCATAGTTCTTGATATGGTAGCTCTTGAAAAACCAAACAGTTTAGCAACCTTAGTGATCGAGGCTCCAGCCATACGAGCTCCAACAATTTGCCCTTTTTTGAACTCAGGGAAATCAAGCATTTAGCTTACATTTTACTAAATTCTAAAAGTAAATAAAACAAAGACAGTAAATTAGATAAATAAACGTATTTACAATAGATATAACCTGCAATTACGAAGTTTTAGTTAAAGTTCTTAATATAATAGGTCTTTGAAATATAGGAGTGGAATTTGCAACCCTTGTACACACACACACACACACACACACATATATATATATATATATACATATATAAAGGGTGTTGGAATAAATTCGACCGATTTTAATGTGAATTAAGTTTAAGTGTCTAATGATTTTTTTTCTTTTTCTTTCAGATTTGGCGGATATTTGGGCAATATTATTTTTCACGCATAATTGCCATGACTTAAATAACATGATCTAAAAGAGAAGTAAATAAATGTTTACCAATAACAATGATGTATTTACTGCTGACTTTGATCCGTCTTAATGAAACACCCTTATATATAATCCGTCTTAATGAAACACCTTTTATATATCATAAATGCGAATGTTAGGGTTTCACTGTATCACATTTTTTTATATACTTCTAGAGGCTGTAGCCCAACATAACATACCATTTAGGAATCAGGCCGATTCTGTGAGCAAATTAAAAAGATTTCGGGCCTGATCTGGACCTGCAATCCTGAAATTTTGGATTACCAGATTTTCATTACTACGATTGTTTTAGGCGATTTTTTACTTGATTTTTGCAACGAATTTTTTGTACGATAACAATTTATATAACTTGGAAATAAATTTGTGAATAATCGAAATTAATTTGCGAAATCCAGTGAAAGTCACCCATGAAATAAAAATTATTGTTTGTACGGAAAGTAAGGACCTACAGACATCAAATTGTCTTTAAATTAAGTGGTGGCAGAAGAATTATCATTGAACTTTTAAAAGGTAAGCTTAAATATTAATGGAATACATAAATTCAGCGATCATATTTTAGTTCTTTTGAGTTCTTTTGTAGTTTATTGTTGCCTGTCGTATCATCTATTCCTTACCTATTATGATGAAAGCCGAATAAGGAACCTTGCGCAGGAGCTAGCTTAAATGCCGCCGGGTAGGGCGGCTTTCAAGCCAGTATATATATATATATATATTAAACCTGTTGTGTTGAATGTCAAAGACAACATAGTCTTGCATATTGTCTTTTGAATTTTCTCATGTTTTTTAATTGCTAATTTTTATATGTCACATCTTGAAGATAACATTTTTGGTATTATTGAAACACCTACCATATACCTCCGTTATGTTGATGATATCCTTATACTTGCTAAAAGTTTCGGTGAATTAACCTTTTTGCAACAATCCTTCAAAAATAATTCAGTACTTAATTTTACACATGAACTAACTAAAGATAATAAAATTCCTTTTTTGGATGTTTTAATAGATACTAGTAATGACACTTTTACCACTTCTGTATACAAAGAACCTACAAGTGATAACAATTGCACCCTCAACTATCTTAGTGAATGCCCCATTAAATATAAACGGCCAATTATTTCTAACCTAGTTACTAGAGCAAAACTTATCTCTTCTACCAATAAAATATTTCATAAGCAATTGACTAACAATCAAGCAAACCCTTATCAATAACGGTTTCCCTATCTATCTAGTTGATAATGAATTTGATAGATACTTCTCAGACCTAACAAGAAATACACGTAGAAAATTATCCTCAATTAACCTCTTTAACAGAGGACAAATGCATAGACAATACAGCATGGATGAAAAATGTCCCCTAAGTCTATAATACACCATAATGTGTTTCCTGTTGATTCTAACAAAGCCTTAAAACTTAATATATATTATAGTAAAATTAAAACCTCTGACCTGATAATGAGCAATAACCCTTCTCCAGTTGCTGCGGTTGTTGATAGAACCAATGTGGTGTATGAGTTTAAATGTCCTTTGGAAGAATGCTCTTCTAATCCACATACATACATTGGATTTACAACAACCCGGCTCTCCAGACGATTAACTGTGCATTTAAATAATTCTAGTGCCATTAAACAACATCTTATGTCACATGTTTCTCTTCTGCATTCTGACATTCGTAAAATCCTTATAAACTACATAATTAGATACACCACATAACCATTTCCTTTGAACTTTTTAAATTTCATAACATATTTTTCGATCTTTTGGCTTGTAGAATAAAAAAATCTTTTTCACGCCTTCACATGATTAAAAGTCTTCGTCATGCACGTGATAACATCATCGCGTCTTTTGAAATTAAAATGATTTTGTAACGTTTATTTAGTTTGTAAAAATAAAATGTAGCAACATGATTCCGCTACAAGACAAGTTGCAAATGTTTTAAAACATTTGACTCTACGTATATATAAAACATTGTAAAAAAATTTTGACCCTGAAGATGAAAAATGATGTTCGAAAGTACTCGGTTATCTTACGGACAATATTTATTTCAATATAATTTTCAAATAAAAAGTCTCATTAGAAAATATGAGAAAATTCAAAAGAGAATATGCAAGACTATGTTGTCTTTGACATTCAACACAACATGTTTAAAAGAAAAGTTGCTGCCAAATTACACACACACACACACATATATATATATATATATATATATATAAATATATATATATATATATATATATATATGTGCATGCTGCTAAAACAACAATGTCTAACTATATCGTTTAATAAAATGAATGTTAATCAAAAATATTGGACGATTAATTTTCCTTTATAAACCTGTCTTTCTACAGAAAGAAAATAAAGTTGAAGAAAGAAGAAGAAAAAGAAGAAAAAGACGAAAAGTAGAAGACGAAGAAGGAGAAGAAAGAAGAAAATAAAGACAAAGAAAAAGAAGAAGGAATACGAAGAAGAAGAAAGAAGAATATATTATTGTCTAATATCTAATCATCATCTTTTTTTTCTTTTTCTTCTATTAGCGTTTGTCCAATAAGATTTATATACGCCATTAATTGACCTCCGAAAGTGTTGCTATGTCGTTTAATAATCCAATAATATCATTCCAGTTTGGCTTGGAAATGTTCCATTATCCACTGGTTTTGAGCTGATTATTTCATTTTCAGATTACCATTAATCTGCATAACACCATTTTGAAAATACATCTAAACTACAATTGTAAATTTAACTGAAATATGTTTGAAAGTTTACATCTGAAATCAAGAAATTCCTACGAATAAGATCATTTCATTGGCAGTGAATAATGGACAATCTCATGTTATGTGCAGAAACTTGAATCAACAGAAATATCATTCTACAGAACGATGCTGAGAATGCTATGGACCGAATATATGGACAAGACATAGTTTTCGAGAAAAGTGAAACAGAAAGGACATTTATTCTTAACATCAGAAAAAAAAACAGCTGAAATTTCTCGGGAAAATAATGAGGAAGGAGGGCTTGGAAAAACTGATACTTACAGGACAGATTGAAGGCAAGAGGGACAAAGGAAAACAACGTATCCCCTACCTGGGGAGTTTGAGTAAATGGATGACGGGGCAAGTTTTAGGAGAAAGAAACAAAGAGAGATAACTTATTACGAGCTACAAAGGATAGGAAATTGGGGAGAGCCATGATCGCAACGTTCTGAAGGGAACACGGAACAAAGAAGAAGACGACGACGACGACGACGACGACGAAGAAGAAGAAGAAGAAGAAGAAGAAGAAGAAGAAGAAGAAGAAGAAGAAGAAGAAGAAGAAGAAGAAGAAGAAGAAGTAAAATGGCCTAAATAGATGAAAATGTAAAGCTGTCATTTTACACTGACGGCAGAAGGATATGGGTTTTAAAGAAAATATTTAATCGTCTGGAAGGTTCTTTGCTCTAAACAATAAAAAGTTCTGTGTGGATTAAATTATCAGGTGGTCTTAATCATAGCTGAAGACAGTGTGACAAACAGTAAATATAGTGTTTAATAAAGTGAATGATGAACAGAAAAATAGGGGAATTTATTTTTCTTTATAAACCGAACGAACTTTTTCCGTTACCTAATATGATTGATTGTCTTATCCGGAATCGCCATTTTTTCTTCTCATTTACTTTTGTTTAATGTTTTATTGCTTTTTTATTATTACTAACATGATTTTTTATTCTTCTCTTTTCGTTTTTTTTTTTTTTATTTGTTGATGGTTGCATCCTCCTTGCCATTGTCGGCTTCTTAATTAAACTATGAAATTCAAGTTGAAATTATCATGAGGCACACAGAAATTGCAACATGCTGTTTAATCATAATAAAACGAGTAGGAAGAAGCTTGCAAAGAAGAATAAGAAGAAAAGAAACAGAACAAAAACTGGTTCAATAAAGTCATAAAATCAATCAAAGAATTCAGTAAAGTGAAGCGGATATACCGCGGAAGTGACGGGATATAAGAAAAGAAGAAAAGAGACAGCAAGTAATGGAATAAAAAAAAGCGGCAGGAAGAAAAATAAAGGAGAAAAAAGAAAGTGAAAAGAAATAACGAAATAAATGAATGAAAACCGCGAAAGAAAGCTAAAAAATAGAAAGAAAGAAAAGGAAAAATAATGTAAGTTAATAGAAAGAAGAAAGCAAAAAGGCGTAAGAGGCCAAAGAAAGGAAGAAAAAAGAGAAAATGAAATTAGGAAGAAAATAATGAAAGGAGGGGATTGAAAAAATAGAGAAGAGAAGAGAAGAAAGAAAGAAAGAAAGAACGAAAGAAAGAAAGAACGAAAGAAAGAACGAATGAAAGAAAGAAGAACGAAAAAAGAAAGATAGAACGAAAGAAAGAAAAAACGAACGAACGAAAGAAAGAACGAACAAAAGTAAGAACGAACGAAAGTAAGTAAGAAAGAACGAACAAACGAAAGAATGAAAGAAAGAAAGAATTTCTTTCCTTCTTTCTTTCTTTCGAAAGAAACGAAAGAAAGAACGAAATAAAGAACGAAAGAAAGAAGGAAAGGACGAAAGAACGAACGAAAGAAAGAAAGACAGGAAGGAAAAAAGAATTAAAAATAAGGAAATCCAAATGTAGAGAAAAAAGAAAAAGCAAAGAAAAACAAGAAAATGCAGTGGAAAGAAAGAAAGAAAGAAAGAATACATCAGGAATAAACGAGTAAATAAATGGAGGACGAAATGGGGAGTCTAAAGAAAGAACGAAAAAAGAAAAAGTAAGAAAATAAAGAAAGGTAGAAGGAAAGATAGTAAAGTAAGAAGTAAAAGAAGGTATGAAAACAAAACAAAAAAGAACAGAAAAAGAAAGGACAAATGAAAAAGAACAAGAAATTCAAAAAGAGAAGAAAGTCAGAAAGAGAAGAGGAGGAAGAAAATATGACTTTTACAGAAAGAAGGAAAAGAGGAAACAGAAAGTGAAAATCAATAAATATAATAGGAGGGTGAAAGTAAGAATTAAAAAAATAGAAGGAATACAACGATATAAAAAATGAAGAGAATGAAAGAAGTAAATATATGCAAATAGAAAGAAAGAAAAAAACAGAGGAAAAGAGAAAAGAAAAAGAAAAAAAGAAAGCATAATGATAAAGAAAGGACAATAAAAAGAAATAATAAAACAAAAGTAATGAATTGAAGGGCGAAGGACTTAAAATAAAAACAAAAACGAAGCAGAGAGGGAAAAGAAAGAAAGAAAGAACGATAGAAATAAACTAAGAAGAGTCATGGAAGAAAAGAATAGAAAAATCATTTAAATGAAAAGGTTAGATCGCGAAAGAAGTTATAAATAGGGAAGAATTAAAAACCAAGGAACAACGAAGGAAGCAAATGAAAAAGAAAAGTATTTACAAGTAAGAAATAAAGAAAGAACGAATGAAAGAAAGAACGAACGAAAGAAAGAAAGAAGAACGAAAAAAGAATGAAAGAACGAAAGAAAAAAATGAACGAAAGAAAGAAAAAACGAACGAAAGAAAGAAAGAACGAAAGAAAGAAAGAACGAACGAAAGTAAGAAAGAAAGAAAGAAAGAACGAAAGAAAGAAAGAACGAAAGAAAGAAAGAACGAAAGAAAGAAAGAACGAAAGAAAGAAAGAACGAAAGAATTTCTTTCGTTCTTTCTTTCGAAAGAAACGAAAGAAGGAACGAAATAAAGAACGAAATAAAGAAGGAAAGAAAGAAGGAAAGGACGAACGAACGAAAGAAAGAAAGAAAGACAGGAAGAAAGAAAGAAATATAAGGAAATCCACAATGTAGAGAAAAAGAAAAGCAAAGAAAAACAGAAGGAAATGCAAAGGAAAGGATTAAAGAAAGAAAGAAAGAAGATAGAAAGAAAGAAAGTAAAAGAGGGAATAAGTATAATTCAACTAAAGAGAAAGAAAGAAATGAAATGAAGTGAAGCAAAAGGGAAAGACAGAAGTAACGAGACAAAAACTTACGAGAGTGTTTAGCAAAACAGAAATATAGGAAGTTATAAGTAAGACAAAAGATAAAACTTGGAAGCAAAGAAAGAAATGCCAGAGAAATGTCTTTCAAATAAAAAGAAAGAAAGAAAGAAAGAAAGAGAGAACGAAAGAAAGAAAGAAGACAAGAGCAAGATGAGAAAAGTAGATGTAAAAACAAAAACTGTAACGAAACGAAACGAAGATGTAGGAGGACTAATGAAAAATATGCTACGAAAAAAAAAAAGAAAGGTAAACAAAAATGAAAAGTAGAAATTGACGGAAAAAGAAAAGGAGAAAATAAACCCTAATAAATCAAGAAAGAAAGTAAAAGATGGGATGAGTATAATTTAACTAAAAAGTAAAAAATGAAAAGAAATGAAACAGAACGAAACGAAATGACGAGCGGGAACCAGGACAAAAAAGAAAGTCCTTAGCAAAAAATAAAAATAAGAAGATAGATTCCAAGATAGAAGCAAAGAAACAAAAGGTGTAAATTCAAATAAAACGAAAAATGGCGAAAGAAAAAAAGAAAGGAAAGACATGGGAAAGCGAATGAAAATATATAAAAAAAAAACTCTAACGAAAAGAAATCAACCAAATCTTTAAAACAAAAGATTTTAATTGGCCATCGAGCAAATAGATAAACAGACAGTCGGTTCGACGGGCAAATAGACGAGCAATCTTGTGGCCGGTCAGTCGACTCCATTATTCAAGCAGTAATTAAAAAAAATTAGAAAAGAACAGATAAAAAAAAAGAAAGAAATTTCAAATAATGCACAAAAGACGACGGACCCTTTTAATGATGACCACAAAAAAGAAATTTGAAACAACGACCCAATGCTTTATGTTCCCTTGTAAGCACGCATGTCATGATCAACGCCTGTGTCACTTGAGCAACGGCCAATGGACGTGCCTGACCTCTAAGTGAACCGTTGCTAAATGTAAAAGGTCGTTAAATTCGCCCGGCTGTTAAATATTTCACTTCTCTCTATTTTTTGTTTCTGCAGTGTTATTTGTTTCGCCAAGCTCTCGCGACATGTTTGAAGATATCAGTGTATAAGTTTTGAAGTGGGAGATGTTGATACGCTTTTTGGGTGTTATCTTGATCTAGCTAAAATTTGCTAATATGATTATACGCGACATTAGTATCAGAAACCTTTTGCTGAATGTCTAGGTGTTCATTTTTTTAAACGATGTAATGAAAGAAATATAGTAAGGCATAGAGAGAGAGCGGGAAAAGAGAGAGGGAAAGGAACCGGGGGGTGGTGGGTGACAAAGCGAGAAAGATAGAGAGAAAGAGAATAACAGAGGTAATATATAATGGACATATCGATGATATAGAAAAACCAGATAGCTTATCTGTTCTTTTACATTCAAGTCAATTGTACTTTGTCTACTTAATTTCTATTCTTTAATCTCACGTCTAGATGCCCCTTCCCATTCGCCGTCAGTCTTTGTTGTCTTTCTGTTTTCCTTTCAGCTCCTACAATAACGTTTTCTTTCATTCAATTAGGAGTAGATAATATTTTTTGTAATACTCTTGACTTTATTGATTTTGTTTTCACTTTCACTAACTTACACAATTTATTACTTCATTGTTTTTTTTCTTTTATATTTCTTTTTGTCTATCTTTTTCTCTTTCCGTACTTCTCTCTGCTTCTTTCTTTCTTTCTTTCTTTCGTTTTATTTTCATTCATTCTTTATTCTTGTGTTCTTTCTTTTCAGTTTTTCTTTTCTCACATTCTCGTTCTATTGAGATTTGTCATTCAATTTTTTTTGTTTTCCATTTTTTTTGTTTTTCATTTCCTTTTGTTTTTTTTTGTTTTTTTTGCTAATTTTTCTTTTCAGTCCTCTCCGTCGGATTCTTTTTTCTTTCTTTCTTTCTTTCTTTTCTTTCATTCTTTCTTTCTCAGTTATTTCATTCTTTCTTTTTAACCTCTGTTATTTCCTACTTTCTTTCTTTTCTCGGTTTTTCTTTCTTTAATTCATTCATTCTTTTTTCTTTCTTTCATACACGGTTTCTTGGATTTTCCTCCACTCTTTCTTTCTTTTTATGACTTCCTTTTACGTCTTTTTACATTTTATTTGTGTTTTTTGTTTGTTTCGTTAGTTTATTTTCCTTTTTTTAATTCTTTATTTCTTTGTATCATTTCCTTCCCCATTTCTAAATTATTTTATTTTCTTTATCATTTTCTTTCGTTGCTTTATTTTTCTTTTACTTAGTTCTTAGTTTTTTCCTCACTTTCTTTCTTTCTTTTCCTTCTTTACATGATTTCTTGAGTTTTTCGAGTTTTCCATCCTTCATTATTTTCTTTCTTTTCATCTTTTCATTTCTTTACTTTATTCCTCCATTTATTTATTCATTTATTCCTGGTGTATGCTTTCTTTCTTTCTTTCTTTCTTTCTTTCTTTGTAATTGTGTTCCTTTCTTTTTTTATTTTCTTTCAAATCCGGGTCTACGGTCAGATCACGCTGAAAATACCGGTTCCCGTTGGCTCACAGACGGTAAGAAACGTCGTACCCGGTCAGTACTTATATGGAGGGCCGCTTGGGAACACCGGTTGCTGAAAGCAACCTCCTACAACGCGAAATATGTTTCGGCTTTAAATAACCCACCGTAAAAATCAATCATCTTTTTTGTCTATATCCTTTCTTTCTTTTTTCCTTCTGCTTTTTTCCGTCTTATTTTATCTTGTTTTTCTTCTCGTTATGCTATACAACTCTATTCATTTCCCCCTTTTTTCTGTTTTTTTCTTCTTTTCTCCTTTCTTATTTGTAAGTGTTTTCCCTTTTTTTCTTAATTCCTCTTTCTCATTTCTCTTTTTTCTTCTTTCTTTACGTTGTTTACCTTCTTTCCTTAATTCCTTTCTGTTGTGAAGCAGTGAGTGACTGAACGCGAGCCGCCAGATCAGGGACCAGTTAAGAGTAAAAAGAAAAAGAAAAACAGGAAAAGTTTAACAAATAAAAATAAATCTTATGCCGTGATGCCTTGAAATACGAGCGTACCGAGATACGAGCGTACCGAGATACGAGCGTACCGAGAGACGAGCGTACCGACATACGAGCGTACCGAGATACGAGCGTACCGAGATAAGAGCGTATCGAGATACGAGCGTACCGTGATACGAGCGTACCGAGATACGAGCGTACCGACATACGAGCGTATCGAGATACGAGCGTACCGTGATACGAGCGTACCGAAATACGAGCGTATCGAGATACGAGCGTACCGTGATACGAGCGTACCGTGATACGAGCGTATCGTGATACGAGCGTACCGATGTACGCGCGTATCGAGATATGAGCGTACCGAGATACGCGCGTACCGACATACAAGCATACCGACTTACGAGCGTACCGAGATACGAGCGTATCGAGATACGAGCGTACCGTGATACGAGCGTACCGAGATACGAGCGTACCGAGATACGAGCGTATCAAGATACGAGCGTACCAACATACGAGCGTACCGACATACGAGTTTTTGTAATAGTACCCGGAGTAAGACAATAGAGTGCGGTTCCGTCAAAGGAGAGAGGTGCAACTGGAGAACAGCTTTCCGAGGCTGCACCCTGTCATGGCACTAGAGAGCGGGGATCTGTGCTCGCACCGAGGCCAACGCAAACGAAGGTTGCTAGTGCTTGTGGAAGTTTTGACCTTGGTCCAAGTGTACGCGCTCAGGATTCTGAATTTAAACTCTCGACCCAGATGTAGTTTATCGTCTTCCCTAGGACGCGGATGTAGTTTATCGTCTTACCCAAGACGCGGATGTAGTTTATCGTCATACCCAGGACGCGGATGTAGTTTATTGTCAGACCCAGGACACGTATGTAGTTGATCGTCTTCCCTAGGATGCGGATGTAGTTTATCGTCTTCCCTAGGACGCGGATGTAGTTTATCGTCTTACCGAGGACACAGATGTAGTTTATCGTCATACCCAGGACGCAGATGTAGTTTATCGTCTTACCGAGGACACATGTAGTTTATCGTCTTCCCCAGGACGCGGATGTAGTTTATCGTTTTACCCAGGATGCGGATGTAGTTTATCGTCTTACCCAGGACGCGGATGTAGTTTATCGCTTCACGTTATTTTAGTGGATACCCACTCAGCACTTAACCAACTCTGATTACGTTTTGCGACCTGTCAGCAGGCCTGGATTATGATCTTTTGTGGTACATACTCTAATGAAATTAGTTGGAGCCACCATTAGTTGGAGCCACCATTAGTTGGAGCCACCTTCTAATCTACCTGCACCCGTTTTGAATATATTTAACTCGTGATATATTTCAGCGGCATTTACATAGCTTGAAGTAAAGTTATTGCAAATTCTTTAAATAAACTTAATAAAGGTGAAACATGTCAGATTTTGATTCATTTACTGTTTATTTCATTTTATGATCTTCTCAGATTTCTAGCCATATCTGATCTACATTTGATCTCCAACTCACACACACACACACACACACACACACATATATATATATATATATAAGGTGAACAAAAGAAACTTAATAGAAAGTAGAACTAACAACGAATAAAACGAAAAACCTATATAAGAAAAAGAGGAAAAGGAACACAAACAAAACTAAGAAAAAAGACAGACATCTACTTAAGTTTCACGCTAGTGCAATTGTCAAGCGACTAGAATGATCTAGTCGCGTTAACGTAAAACTTACGTAACCCTCTGAAGTTTGTTTCTTTATGAGGTACATATATATATATATATATATATATATATATATATATATATATATAGGGAAGAGTTTATAGTTGTTCCAACGAGAGAAAAGTGTATATATTTAAAAGAAGAGGGAAATGGAAAATAAACCATAATATATTTAAAAAAAATATATATATTACAACCAAAAACGATTGCAGTTTCTCTATTCTTTTTAATATATATATATATATATATATATATATATATATATATGTATGTATGTATGTATGTATGTATGTATGTATGTATGTATATATAAGCCTCATCAAAGACGACTGACTAATTCCTGCGAATTATTTTTTGATTTAATGCTTCTTATGTTCGTATAAGTGTTTTTCGTGTAAGGACATAAAATGTGTAAAAAATTGTCCTAATGTTTTATATATCCAAACGCTTTCGGCTAATCTATTAGGATATATTTTGTTTTATTTTTAACAGAATGTATAGATTTTTACATATGTTTCTAGAGTGATGAGAATAGTTTTTTATTATTATTTTCCAAACACGGTCAGCACATTCTGGTCGTCTTCATAGTTGATGTTATTGAGTGTTGGCTTTTAATATTTTATTATTACGGCTTCCATTATTTTTAATCTTTATCTTACACGTGGGTGAGTCTATTATACTTGTATTTTGTACACGTATGTTACGTATGGTGTTTGGTAGGTTTCTGTGTGTGTTTAAATCCTAATTCAGTTATGATCAGAGAGGTGCAATGTGAGTCTTCCTGATAGTCATGTAGTGGTATGTCCCATATAACTATTCATTAATTTGATTTGACCAGGAACATAATTCCTTAAGGGACATATGAAATCATCTCTAATATTGTTTCTTTGTAAGTCAGATCTTGCAGGTGAGATTTGTTGACAATAAGTTTATATGCTTTAAATTTTTTATAGTTGATAATTGATTAAATTCTCTTGTGATCGACTGGGGTGGTGTATTTCTTCATTATATATATATATATATATATATATATATATATATATATATATATATATATATATATATATATATATATATAAAGATATTTTTGTAGGTACAAAATTTCATAACTGAAATGAAGGTGTTAAGCTTAATATTACTAGACATATTAAAATACTAAAGCAAAGAATAAAAAGGAAAGTGACCGGTTTCGCTCCCGTTCTTCAGGCTTCTACGGGAGATTTTAATGTAATTAAAAAACACAATATGCAATTAAAAAGGAAATGAGTGTGAATTTTTTTCTTCCCCTCATACTCATTTCCTTTTTAATTGCATATTGTGTTTTTTAATTACATTAAAATCTCCCGTAGAAGCCTGAAGAACGGGAGCGAAACCGGTCACTTTCCTTTTTATTCTTTGCTTTAGTATTTTAATATGTCTAGTAATATTAAGCTTAACACCTTCATTTCATATATATATATATATATATATATATATATATATATATATATATATATGTAAAAACTTATGTGCCAAGAAGGTTAGAAGTTAATTTCTTCTTCTGCAGTAAGAAGGTTGATAGTTAAAATAATCCCCATTTCTTGGTGTGTAATAAAGTCTCTGATTGAGTGAATATGCTGCAGTTTTACGTTCTTTAAGCTCAGAGTTCCGCGTGCGATTTTCTCAAAAAAAAAAAAAAAAAAAAAAAACAAGAAAAGAAAAGAGAAACAAAAAAATTAGCGATGTCCTCATTAAAATATAACGAACTCATGTTCGGCTTCCCTCTGGCTTTCCTCTGAACTTCTTCTCCCACCAATATAGTTTTTTTTTTTCTTTTTCTTTTTTTACAGAAATGAAATATGAAGTTAATATCCAAGGATTATTTTATTTAATTGTTGTTTTCTTTAATTTTATTTGTAGATTTTAATATTTTTCTCTCTTTTTTCTCTCTTTTAATTGGTGTGATGAAAAAAAAAACTGTTTATTAACGGAATATAGCTTGGTCAACCACGCCAAGCGTTTCAAGCCGATACTGCCCCGCATATCGCTGGGTGACAAAGTGTGCATAACATGGCGAGAAGTGGCGATTCATATTTTGAGGGTGACACAAATTAGAGACATTGGATCGGGTGGGTGGAAACAAAAAGAAAAAGTCTGAATGGGTAAAATAAAGAAAGAAAGAAAACGATGTAAAGAGAGAAAGAACGAACGGTAGAAAATAAAATAGAAAGGAAAAGTAAGAAAAAGTAATACAAAAGAGAAAGTAAAGGAGGGAAAAATAAACGAAAAAGAGAGGGAAAAAGAAAAGAAGAATCGCTGTTAAGAGAGAAAGAAAACGCAAAACGAAAGATAAAAAAGAAAAGAAAACGAGAGAAAAAAGTGAAATAATGAACGGTAGAAGAAAGGAAAAGAGAATTAAAATAAAAGAAAACGGAAAAGAAGATAGAAAAACAAAAAAAAGAAACAAGAAAAAGAAATGAAAGTAAAGGGGAAAAAATAAAGAAATTAAAGAAAAGAAAGAAAAACGATAAGAAGTAAAAAATAAAATAACGTACAACCAAAAAATGAAAAAAAAAGAATGAGGAAAGTGAAAGAAAAAAGATATAGAAAAAAGAAAGAAAATGAGGTCAACAGGAGAGTGAAAAAGTTGTCACAAGAGTAGAGACAATTTAAGAAAAAGAAAGAAAAACGAAAAAGAAAGAAAAAGTAAAGAAGAGGTAGAAAGAAAAAGAGAAAAGAAAGAAAAAGGGATATAGAAAAAATAAAAAGAAAGAAAGAATGAAAATGAGGTCAACAGGAGAGTGAAAGAGGAATCGTAAGATTTCTGCGAAATTTAAGAAAACGGAAGAAAAAACCGTAGAAAAAACAAACAAAAGAAAAAATAAAGAAAATAACAGAAAAATAAAGACAACGGATGAAGAAAAAAGAAGTAAAAAAAAGATGAAAGATGAAAAGACGATTTAACAAAAAGGAAGAAAAAAACGGAAGAAAAATGAAAAGAAAAGTAAAAGAGCGAAAGAAAGAAAATAGAAGAAAGAATAATAAAGAAAATAGAAAAAGAATTTTTAAAGGAGGAATGAAAGTGAGATCAGCAGGAGAGGGAAAGAGGTGTTGTAAGATAACAGAGACTAGATTTGAGTGAGGGTCACCGGAGAGCGTCAAAATACTGCAATTTATGGGAATGGAAACAAATTATAATTAGTGGCAAGAAAATGGTATACAAGAATATGCCCCCATACACAATTACAAATAAATATACATACATACATATATATATATATATATATATATATATATATATATATATATATATATGTATATACATACACACACATTCTCTCTCACTCTCTCTCTCTCTCTCTCTCTCTCTCTCTCTCTCTCTCTCTCTCTCCATAACACACACACGATGTGTGTGTGTGTGTGCGTGCGCGCGTGAGGTATAGTTTATCGAGAACATCATCTAAGGAGACCGGATGGGTAAATATATTTCTATGCCAAAAAAAAACACACACTCACACGACTATTTTTTATAGTTTTGTAAAGAAAAATCCCTGAAGATGTTATTTCAGTTTTAAAAAAATTACGTAATATCGACCGTGAACATCTTGAAAATTTGTCCTGAAACCTTACAAAAGTAATTCGATAAAAACTCGAAAAATATTTTTTGTGGAGAGTTGGTGCTTGCGTAATTTAATAAAACGCATTATTTTCTTTCAGGAAAAAATCTACAATATTTATTTTTGAAAAATTTACTTGTAATTTTTCAGTGCAATTTTGAAATTCTTCTATTTCTTGATGGCAAAAGAGTTTGATTTTATTTTTTTTTATTTAATAAAGATGTGTTTGAAGAATCGAAAAATGTAAAGTTTAATGCCATTTTCGTGAGGGAACTATTTTTAAAAGAATTTTATATTTTTCTTTTTACACCTATTAGATCATGTTTTTGTACGGAAGATCAAATAGGAAATAATTCAACAAAATTGAATTAACTTATGAAAAACGTGACTCCTTTTTAGAGGCAATAACTTTTTACTCTACTGACGATGATAATACTTTCTCTGATTTAATTTACTTTATTATTTATGTTCATAGCAATGTTAGAAAATAATTAAAAATAAAGACTTTAATTGCATGGAATTGAAAAATTTGAGAGGGTTGCAAATTACCTGAGAATACAGTTAGCTTTTCAGGATAAATTGTATTAATCAATAAATAAACGCTAAAAATATGCAGTAACATTGTTTGAAATCTGACAGTAGAATTTTCCTTGTTTTAAGAAAGTTTGAATGATGTTTGATGCTGTTTAGAAATATTTATGACATCAGTAGCTGAATGAAATTCAAGTGAAGGCAACGTTATATTATTTTTTATGCCAGTCAGTCAGTTAGTTATGTGCCAAGCGTGATACACTTAGGCGATCATGTATCTTTCGATATATGACTGACGAGGCAGATTTTTCCCGTAAGGTAAAAGAATTACTTAACTGTAATTTTCCCCGACTCCGAAGTTTCGTGATAATATGTCCAGTCTTCAAGGTGTATATTTCTAATTGTAATGAATATCCGTAATGAAAGACGCAAATATAAAAATTGGGAAAAAAACAGATATTCATTATAATTGTAAATATTTAATATATGAATCAACCCCTTGATAAGTGGACATCTTACCACGAAACTTCGGAGTCGAGGAAAATTACAGTGAAGTAATTCTTTGTATATATATGAAAATAATACTCGCTCTGTTCCGAAATAGTTGTTCCATAGCCGGAAATCTCATGTGGAATATACTAATTCTTAGTCGAATTGTTTGCCTTTTACATTAACAGGTTAGCATTGATGTTCCTCAAGTATTTATATTAGCTTATTCAGGTAGAATAATTTGAAGCGCAAATTATATCACTTTTTCACCACATTAAAATTGTATTCTTTTTTCAGACCACCCGCTGGCAAGAGATTATGATGGGAGAAGAGAAGCCAATTGGCAGAAATGCTAAACGAAATTGCAAGAAGCACGAATTGACAAATAATGAACGTAGTGCTGTGTTGCAAGCACTGCTGGAAATAAACACAGATCGTGTCCTGAAGCGTGGTGCAATAAAACAGGTTGCAGATTAATTAAACGTAGCTGCAGAACGTCTGGGTTTGCAAATTGAATTAGTTTGCCAGCCTCCAAATAGTCCTGATCTCAATGTCCTTGATGTCCGCATGTCAGGCGATATAACGGTTCCGTATAGGATACAGTTTCGATTCCTCTCGGAGGACCCATATTTTCTATGAAAATTTCTCGGATATCCAGGCAGGTAAATGTTGTTAATACTGTTTATTATAAACAGAGCATTTACTTAAATATTTGTATTCTATAAAAAGAACGTATAAATATGAAAAATAATGTCTTAATATATATATATATATATATATATATATATATATATATATATATATATGTAGTGGACTCTCCCGTCGTATTCAACGTATGAGGGTCAGCAAGTCAGTTCCTAGGAACCGACAACCAGCACATATGATTTGATTATAGTGGTGAAGTTTTTGCGCAGAACCAACCACACTTTTTGAAGGGCTGAATACAGAGACCTGGTGCACTACGTGCAACAAGGTCCCCATACAACCTTCCGCAGGTTTTGAATTCAGAGCTGTCCTTCTCCTAGACCAGTTACCATCGAAGGCTATAGAACCCAATCTGTCCTGCTAATTACCCACAGCTGGAAGGATCTGAAGAGAAATGAAGAGGATTTATATCAAGTGTATTATTACATAAGTGAATGTAATGGATTCGACTACAAGCCCTCAATCCGATCCGCTACCCACTACTCCACCGTGCCTCATATATATATATATATATATATATACATATATATATATATATATATATATATATATATATATATATATATATATATATATATATATATATATATATATATATATATATATACAGAGGATTACATCAGTGTTCCGTACCTACGATACGTTGCAACGTGATTTTCCGTGTCAGTCGGAACGTAACCATTGTCCTCATCTTTGTCGCCATATTTATCACAACGTTTCGGCCGTTGTACGCTCCGGCCTTCTTCAGCGAAATAAAGGGTTCAGTTCGACATTCCAACGACCTGAAGAAGGCCGGAGCGCACAACAGCCGAAACGTTGTGATAAATATGGCGACAAAGATGAGGACAATAGTCAGAATAATGTAAATGGGAGACCCGATATTATGTTTGCTCTAGTCCAGAGAAGCGTTTATTTTCAGCATCCTTGACGAAGAGACAAATACTCCAAATTTGGGAAGGAATTAAAGCTATATTACCCGAAGTGAAACCAGGACCTTTACACACACACATATATATATATATATATATATATATATATATATATATATATATATATATATATGTAAGACTTGAAGTGTGGCTGTCACGCTACGCCCTTATACCAATCTCATTCATTACGCCCCTATCATGATTTAATTTTTTACCCTTGTGTTAGGTGCACAATAGTATTTAAAAACAACTTTTTAAAAGAGGTTTCGCGATGTTAACGCTGATCAGGGTCAGATAAGAATAAGTGTATTATTGAGAGAGTATATATTTTTATAAGCGGTTCTAAAATTCACTGACTAAACTTTCAGTTTTTCACATTACTATACAGCCGAGCTTATGAGCAACGATGAGATCGTAGAGAGGCTGCAAAGTTTCTGGGAAACATAATGAGGAAGGACGGGCCTGGAGAATCTGATACTCACGGGTCGAATAGAGGGAAAGAGAGACAAGGGAAAACAGCGCGTGACATACCTGGCGGACTTATGCAAATGGATATCAGAACTTGGTCTGGGGGAGGAAGCAGAGGAAGGAACTTGTTGAGAGCCGCAAGGAATAGAGGGAGGTGGCGAGCCATGATCGCCTACGTCCTGAAAAAACATGGCACATAAAAAGAAAAGATAGACACGTGTTATTATAATGCTGTTTCGCGACAGCATTATAATAACTAAAAACCACAATTATATATATATATATATATATATATATATACACGTATTTATATATATATATAAGTGTGTGTGTGTGTGTACATACACACACATATATATATATATATATATATATGTGTGTGTGTGTGTGTGTGTGTGTGTGTGTGTGTGTGTGTGTGATATTTTTTATGTTTATCTATGTTTGTACTGATCTGTGGCGTACAGGTTTTTTTAGTCCTCCTCTCTATCTGATGTGTAGTTTCTGACTGTCCCTCTGTCCATCTCTGCTCTCCTTTGGCTCTCCATTGGTCACTGAGAAGCGCTGACCACCGGGGAGTCATTACCAAAGCTCTCAACGACTATTTATTGACCAGGACATAAACGGGGGACTGTATCACCATAAAACATGTTTTACAACACTCCTGATGCACTTTCGCCAAAACGCTGTCTCAAATAACCGACACTCATCAGTCGCTCCGTTAGCGCGGCCGATATTCAGCAAATAGTAAGGAATATAGACCGGAAGGAAAAGAAAGAGAAATCCCCCCCAACCGCTCCCAAAATAAAAAAAAAATAAAATAGGAAAAGCAAAAAAAAAAAAAAAAAAAAAAGAAGAGGAAGAGGTATTGATTGTGGGACATGATAAAAATGAAAAGGAAAACAGAGAGTAAGAAAGATTAGAAAATGAAAAAGAAAAACACCCCAAAAAAAACAAAGAAATAGAAGGAAAAATAGTTAAATTAAAATCGCGGAAAGCTAGAAAGTTAAGAATTAAGGCAATATAGGAACACCAATGGAAGACGAAGAAAAAAAAAGTTACAAAAAGAAAATGGAAGAAGTGATCTAGGAACGAAAAGAATAGGTTACGAGATATGAATTATAAAAGAGGGACGAATGAAATATTTATTAAAAAAAATACAAAGGTCCCATTTGCTAGCTTAAAAACAGATTTCTATTAACCTCAGTGTAGTCTGCCACAAAGCAACGAATCTGGCGCACCTTTTGAAGATCGATTACACTACAGGAGTAACCTATATAATAAAAGGGCTTATTCTCTTTTCCTTTTACACAATCTGCGTTTGATTTTCTGTATAACTATTGTGGGTGAATTATATGCGCTTGCAGGGTTGGTGTAAGCATCTCATAGCCCTCTCCACCGAATCTATGATACGGAGACCCAACAACTCTTCTACATCTCAATTGTTATAAGGTCGTATTCATATAAAATAGAAATTTTGTTGTAACTTGTGTACAATAATGGATCATATGTAATATAAGTGAACAATTCAACTAAAAAAATTGAAAATAAATACAATGGATCTAAATATAATTTCGAGACATGTCATAATAAATCATTCCATTTTAAATTAACAATGTGTTATATAGCAATAAAGTGTCGCTGTCGACACTTGAGTTTGAACATAGATCACCAGTGAGCAAACAAAAGCGATCCCATTATTGAATTAAGTAGACCACGTAACCATAGAGGAAACGCATAAGTAGGAAGTGGCGTGAGATCTAACTGATCACCATTACTAGTCTCTATTCTATTATTATTCGGATTGCTTTTCCTATTCTATCCTTTATTACTATAAGGACCGCTATTCTCTACTCTATTCACTATACTATTTACCTATAAGAATTACTATTCGGTCGTTACTTTACGAGCGAGTATTACCGAGCAAGTACTATTAGTGCGAATGATTTTCGAAGGCGTTTGACACCAGCATTGTTCAACGGCGTATTATAGTTCTATCTGCGATTACAAAGTCTCTACTACAACGAGCATTACGAAAGTGACAACGAGTATTTGTTGGCATCACAAAAGTAGCAACGAGTGTTTGTTGATATCACAAAACAATGTTTTGCGGCAAGTTTTAGCTTCAACTTGATATTTTTCTTGTTAGAAATTCGAATAATTTTAACACATTCACCATCAAGGATAAAAATTAGTCAAATTTACGTAGCATTTTTTTAGCATGAGCTGTGAACAAATTCATAGTTTTTAACGAGAAAAAAACAACAACAAAGATCCAAGAATGACGTCAAAATCCGCCAAATTTTTTGTCATGATTATTTACCCTTGCACCCATGGACTCTCCACGCTATAAATAAGAGCAGGTACTGCCTTTTAGAGGAGAGTAGTTTCCAGCAGTCAGATCTGATAGTCGGACCGAATATTCTTGCTGTAACTATATTACTGTAACTGTATTACTGTTTTACTGTTAATATATTTGTTTAACTCAATTCCTCTCTTGCCTTTATTTCCGACTCTAACAAGGCCACGACATTTTTTCATCCTTTAATAGTTGTGCTTTGTTCAATTTGTATTTCGTAAAATAAATCTGTTGAATGCTTTGGTACATATCATCAGTGATGTTTCTAGCCGAGCTTCAATAGCAGTTTCGGGTCTTTCAACATCATACCCCTCTCTACGAAAGATACTGATCGGGTGTCGACATGTGTACCTTCCGTTAGCTACAGTTTTTTTCCATATTTATAACTTACACACTGCGACTCCCCTTGTTGACCATGTTCAGCATAGTCTATGAATATAGAATCCAGCGCAGGACGTAATCTGTTCAATGAAACAACGTTAAAGATTAACACTCAATCTGACTATATCGCTAATACCACCAGCAGCTGTTCCGTAATTCTTCAGTCTTCAATATCAAAAGCTGGTAGTGAATATTCCGTGAAAAAAACATGTCCGCCTTTATACACGTCCTATTGAATATTGTGAGCCTTCCGATTGGTTAATGCTTCTATTGGTGAACTATAAAATGAGTCAGCTCATTTTGGCTGGCTCACTAGTACAACAAGGTACCCCAAAACTTCAAGAACCCTTAGCAATTTATACCCCACTATAAATGTAGGTAGAAAAAAAGCAAATGTTGACAAGATAGTGAGAGTCACGAAGCACTGTCCGTGGTCCCCATTCAGTCTTGCCCTCTCCGGTCGGAGGGTTGAGCGTAGTACGTGCCAGGTCTGTGTGCTTGTATCATTTTATGTATACGCAGAGTACACGCACATACATACACTTTGTATTAGAAATAAGACATATCGAATCCACTGGCTTCACCTGTTATCTTTACAAGAGCCAGATGCGACCGAAAATCCGAAAATGGAATACTTCTGCCCTATATGGACAGGAGCTGCCCAGTCTTCACTTTCCAGTCTGGATAGAGCCCCAAATCGTCTCCGCCTCCTTGTGAGTGACGAATTATTCTCCCCACCCTGCAATCCCTTTCTCACAGACGAAAAGTCGCATGTCTTACTGCTCTATCGCTGTTTCCATGGAAAGACGATCCACATTGCTGAGTTCCACCATTTTTAACATTCACGGCTAAGATCCGCCATGCTATGTACATTAACTTCGTATTCCATTGGCGAGATGTAAGTTCCACTCAAGCAGCTTCATCCCATGAACCGATACTTCGTGGAACCGACTCCCAAGAGGATGATTCCCCGATTACTACAGTCATATGCTGTTCAAGTCTAGGGTCAACCGCTATCTTTTCCACATATCCCACTAAACTGTGCTTTTATCAATAACCATCTCTCTCGAGTGGCTCTTGGACCTTGTACAGAGTAAACTTATACCCTAAGCTGATCAATAAAATCATAAAGTTGGAGACAAGGAAAAAAAAATTAAGCCCTAAAAATATTATAATTATAAGATTTTATTGAACTTTTCAGAAATACTTTGGTCATAAATTTAATTTTAAAAAAATGTTGTGAAAACCAATGAAAATATGCATGTGCACATGCCAACCTGCAGATTTTGGATGAAGTTGAAATGGACATCTGCTTTGCGTAGGCTAATTTCGCTTTCTGTCTGACAACACCACCTGGTTAATAGGAAAATGTATTTGCGGAGATGCGCGGTCGTTTGAAATCATTTTTATGGCTCCTCTGTTTAAACTGATCGTATTTTCTAATAAATATAATACTTTAAATGGATAAACAATTTCAATTTGAAATTTGATTATCTGGCCTCCAGCGAAGCTAACTAGTATTATAAAAAAAAATAAAATAGAAAGGTCCCATTGACTGGCTTAAATCAATATTTACGAAGCTCAGGCTAGTCAGTGACAAGGCTACGATTGCGACACACCCAGTGAAGATCGATCACACTGCGGTAGTAAAGTCCCATATGATTAACTGGCTGAGCGTCATTTCACAGAGAGGCAACTGACTATTCGTTTAGGGATTTGCATATTATTTTTTTTTCCACAGGCGTGAGATGTCGTTTTTCGATGCTGTTAGGCCTCATGAATTTAAACGTCCTACGAGGCTGGCATCCCGTTCCCACCCCTTCAGCGTTGAAACTGTTAGATATAGACGTATCTTCTACTCCAATAGCTTCATGTCTCGCACATCTCGCCTGTGGAACTCCCTTCCTTATTCCTGTTTCCCTAACAAATACAATCTCCAACTATTTAAGTGTAACGTCAATCGACATCTACAGTTGCCTTGATCTATCCACTTCCCTTCTCCACATCCTTTCACCTTTCATTCCTATCTGCTCTCGCTCCAAATCTTCTGTAACCCCTCCTGCCTTGATCGATCCACTATCTTTCTCCACATCCTCTCCTTTACCACTCCTATCTGCTCTTCCTCCAAACCTTCTGTAACCCCTTGCGTGCTAGTGGCCTCCAGCCTTGCTTGGGGTAATAAGCTTAAAAAAAATAAAAAAATAAAAAAAACACCCAGTGAAGATCGATCACACTGCGGTAGTAAAGTCCCATATGATTAACTGGCTGAGCGTCATTTCACAGAGAGGCAACTGACTATTCGTTTAGGGATTTGCATATTATTTTTTTTCCACAGGCGTGAGATGTCGTTTTCCGATCCTTGTTTAAAAGTCAGGATTTCGAAAGCTAATTTTCTGAATAGACCTGGCCTCTCCAAACTGCAAGATTAACGTAACCTTATCTTTTTACGAACGTTTTCGGAATCGGGCATTTGTCAATAGACATTTTGGCCACTGTATTTCAACATGAGACATCCTGGCGCCGGATATTTTAGACAGTGTGAGAGAGAGAAGGGGGAAGAGAGAAAGAGAGATAGTGAAAGAGAAAGAGAGAGAGAGTGTGAGAGAGAGAGAAAGAGAGAGAGAGAAAGAGGGAAAGAAAGAGAGAGAGAAGGAGATAGTGATAGATAGAAAAAATGGAGAAAGAGAGTGTGAGAGAGAATGAGAGAGAATAGAAAAAAGAAAGAGAAAGTGAGACAAAAAGAGAGAGAGTGAAAGAGGGTGAAAACGTGAAAGAGAGTGAAAGAGAGAGAGAGAGAGCGACAGAGAGTAAACAAGAGAGTAAGAGAGAATGAAAGATAGTGATAGTGAGAAAGAGAGAGACGAAGAGAGAAAGTAAGAGAAAGAAGAGAGAGAAGTTTGTCATCCAAGGGTATTTTCTGCCACCCACTATGGCAATTTCATTATTTTTTTGTTTCATGATTCAAAAAAACAAATTTTCAAATAAACCCTTTTTTTATTGAAAGTAATTCAAATAAATCTAATAAATTTATTTATCTTCTTTTATGTACGTTGTCTCTTCAGAATATGAACGGTCATGACTCTCCACTACTTCTTATCCGTCTAATCCCTAAACAGTGTTTGCCTTCTTACCATACCTCTCAAACAGTGTTCTGCCATCTACTTATCCACTTACTCGTTAGTTAAGTTACTCCTTGTTTCTCTCGGCTCTTCTTGCTTCCAGTATATCTTATGAGTCTCTAATTTCCCAAGTCTTCTTTCCTCATTATGTGCCCAAGTAGTTTCAATTGTCTCACTGACTCTAAGTGTTCTTTTTGTTTGCATTTTCCTTAAAATTGTCTAAGTTATTCTCAGAATCTTTCTGTAGAACCACCTCATAGTTGCTTCAAATTTACACTCCATTTGGTTAAATACAAACTGTGTTTAGAATTTATTTATAGCGATTTCTGACTATTTAAATTGTGTTCAGCTTTCGAAATTTGATTAAATTAATAATTTGCTACATCCGTCTTACTAAACATTTCAAAAAGGCAAAAAGCGTCATGGCTTTCTTTTTGCCTTTTGTTAAAAATCTGGCTATTTTTAAAAAAATCAAAACATCTCAAACAAGGCGATAATGCCACGAAGACACAAGGGGGGGGGGGCTATTGGAAGTGAAAGGGAAAGAATATAATTTACAGAGAACCAGAAACCCAATAATAGAATACATTTAAGAGTTTAGGCGAAGACGTTAGAATTATAGATATAGTAGTATTTAGAAGGAACCGGAAATCCAATCTTTAACAGGAAACAAGGGATAAACCTCTACTCCTGTTCCAAATACGGGGAGAAATCTGAGCCGGACTGTAGGTGAACCTATTTAATCTTAAAAGATGTTAGAAATATAGAGTTGAAGTAGATTTTACAAGGAAACGGAAACCCAATCCTGAACAGGAAACGAGGAATTAACCATTACTCCTGTTCAAAAGATCGGGGAGGTGTGTGAACCGGACGATGGGGGAACCTATCTACATCTACTGTGGAAAAAATTAAAAAAATATAAAGGTTAAAACTAAGGAATGTAGTTCGTGTGAGCACTTTCCATGGAAATAGCGATAGAGAAGTGTGAGGCTTGTGACGTTTTGTATGTCCCAAATTGATTGGGAGTAGAAAATAATTTGTCACCCACAAGGACGCAGAGACGCTTTTAGACTCTGTCAAAACTGTAAAGTAAAGATTGGGCAACTCTTTTCTATATATGGTCGCAGTACTCCGTTTTCAGCCTGATTTGGCTCTCGAAAACGTATTTAATAGCAGGAGTCAGGTACTTGCTGGAGCGGCACAGTGAACCGGCCATTTATCGATGGATCGTATGCACGAGCTCCATTTGAGTTTTTACGCGCTATCAAGTCACTGGACCTCCCCGGGGGAACATCCGTTCATCGTAAATGGTGATAGTTCAGGGTCCGGTCGTCGGTGATGGAATGGAACTAGTTTGGTTTTCGAGGCATTGAATATAACCAGACAGTTTTTAACCCACTGAGATTTTAGTTTGGTCAGAGGAGAGATCAGCTGCCAATCTCTGGTCATCTAGAGTTTGGGAGGTGTACCCATATACCATTGTATTATCAGTATAGATATTCACAAAATATTTCCCAAGCCTCCTCTCCTAGTTACAAAAGATCAGAGCATACTCTTAGGTAGATCATTTATGTAAAGGAAAAAGATGTTTGGTCTGAGAAGTGATCCTTTGGGGACGCCTGATTGCCAGGGCCCGGACGACTGGCCGTTAACAACTAACTTCAGGGACCTACCCGTTAGGAATGACTTTATAGTTGACAAGACTCTTCAAGTGATTTTATAACTAGAGAGCTTGAACAGCAATCATTTATGCCACACCTTGTCAAAGGCCTTTGAAATATCGCATGCTGTAGTCCATGAGATGTATTTGTATTTGACATTACCAGTGGATCGGGTCGATCGAAACACATACTGCTTGTCGCTTAAGAGGTTGTTCCTGTTTAGGTGATCAACAACCTTCTTGTTGATTATAGCGTCAAAAAGCTTGCGGAAGATACTGATGGGTCTATACTGAAAGGAGGATGATCGCACGCTTGAAAACCGGGCATATGTTCGACAACTTCCACAGAATTGGGAAGGATTTCTCCTTCAAGCAGCGGTTAAATAATTTCGCTAAGATCGTGGATAATTCCGGCTTGATATTCTTAATGACAGCTACTGGGATTTTGTATGGGCTTTCTTAGCGTCAAGAATTTTGATAAGTCTTGAGACTTCCCGGATTGTAATAAAAATACTAATTATGTTCAGTCAAAGGAGGGAAGTCGGGAAGAAAATGTTCTATGTCATCTAAAACTGAGTTAAAGGCAAAGATTGAGGCGAAGATCGAGGAAGAGATAAGCAGTGTGCTATTTATAACAATCAGCACAGACGCTTTGCTTCTATTCAGAATTGGAGATCTTCCAGTACTCTCGGAATTTAATTTGCTTTCAACCTTGTCTTGGACAGCTTGTGCATAACATTTTCAAAAGCTTTCATGCAGCTATTGTAGAGTTTTGAATGTAGCAAGTGTCCAACTATTGCTCATTGTAATAGATATTAAAGTAGTGGTTGGGTGAGCGATGGCTGCAGTGCATTCAGGAATGAACCAAGGCTAGCTTTTTGGTTCTTGCTGGAATTTTTTTAGGAGCGCGGGCATAAAACTAGTAATTCCAGGGACGAGGGCGGAGGTTTTGGAGGCAGCTTCTTTGAAGAAGGTTGAGAGGTGCGCTTCCTCCATGAAAGATCGAAGACTGTTCCAGTCTGCTGATAAACATTTATGTTTTGATCGATGTCAGGAAGTCTATCTATCTTAGTCTACACATTATGTATGCTCATATTTATCTATGTTCATATATATATATATATATATATATATATACATATATATATATATATATATATATATATATATATGAAGAAAGATAGTCTTAAGATGTGCTATATTTATGGGATAAAGTGCCCAATATCAGAGATAGAGTGTGTGTAAATATAAAAGTGAACATAGAAGTCAACAGTTAGAGGCGACAGTCTGTTTCATGCTAGACGCAATCGTCAGGCCACCTGTATATATATATATATATATATATATATATTTAGAGAGAGAGAGAGAAAGAGAGAGAGAGAGATATTGGTCTGCACATTCTCTATCTATCTATCTATAGATTTTAGTCTGCACATTATGCTCATGTCTATGTTCACTCCCACACACACACACACACACACACACACACACACATATATATATATATATATATATATATATATATATATATATATATATATTAGTCTGCCATTATCTGTCCTAGTCTGCACATTATCTATTATCTTAATCTGCGCATTAACTGTATATCTATCTTAATCTGCACATTATCTATCTATCTATCTATCTATCCATCCATCTATCCATCTATCTATCTATCTATCCATCTATCTATCTATCTTAATCTGCACATTATCTATCTATCTATCTATCTTAATCTGCACATTATCTATCTATCTATCTATCTTAATCTGCACATTATCTATCTATTTATCTATCTATCTTAATCTGCACATTATCTATCTATCTATCTATCTTAATCTGCACATTATCTATCTATCTATCTATCTTAATCTGCACATTATCTATCTATCTATCTATTTATCTTAGTCTGCACATTATCTATCCATCTAGCTCGCTAGCTAGAAACTCAAATACCCAATACAGAATGGAGTCATAATAATTGGTCTGTTGAAATATTTCAATATGCAATAATCGTAGTTGTCTTAAAAGTTTAGATAAGAAAATCATTTACAGGTTCAAAACGTATGAAATTAATAAACGGGATGATTTTAATACGCCCAATTTGTCGCAAAACTTTATCTTTTCAACAATTATAAAATATCTGCCCACAATGACAACAGAACCAATAATGTGATAAGAAAACCTTATCAAAATCCAGATTTAAATCGATCGAGTATCTATGGTTCCGTTTTTAGATCCAAATCTTAGCTAATATCTAAAGGTGCGCGTTAACCCTATAGTATAGGCTATAAACTCATCGCAATGGCTACTTAAATTACGATTTTCGTAACAAGTAGATTTTTATGGAGGCGAGAGAATGTTAACCTGTTTCGAACTGTTGCCAATTGAGATGAGGTATTAAGGGTATTTGGGTGAAAGCAAATGCAACAGATCCGCCTAGCATTTGAACTCGTTACTTCATTGCTACTTTCTCGTTCGGTAATAACTACGCCTGTGCACCTCCAATGAATTCAGGGGGAGCGATAATGAATATTGTGTATTTACCAGGTCAGTTTAAGTTTAAATTCTGAATAGAATAACTAGTTATAAATTAAGTGAAAAAGAAAGCAATTGGTAGAAAGTTAACGAATTTAAATAAACTCTAGTGCAGACAAACGACGGTGTTTCACCCAGCTTTTCATCGACCGGCTAATGACGACCCCAAGTTGCGTCTCTATTCTCGTTCAAGTCAGTGTGCAAAAAAAACAACAAAAAAAACTGAAGGGTCCGTTGCGGGATCACAAGGAAATGGAAAATGAAAATAACTCCACAGCGAGAAATAAGGACTCGAAACCTGTTTACAATATATTTCGGTGTTTCATTCAGAATTCGCTCGCTTAGTTTGGGCGTGTAGGTACGTGATGCCTGGGACAACTTCTGCTATTATGGACCCATAGATCAGCTATTGCCTTCCTCCTATCAACTTGCTGCCCATTTCAATATACCGTCGCGTGGCTGGCAACACGAACGGGCGGCATCGGAACTACACGTCAGATAATCTGTCCTCCACCAGCAATTAAGAAGTGGTTCCACGCTCCTCAAAACCTCTTGATCAGAGGCCTTGCTGTTGGACGTAGTTTATCGTCTTACCCAGGACGCGGATGTAGTTAATCGTCTAATCCAGGACGCGGACGTAGCTTATCGTCTAACCCAGGACGGCCTAGATTGGTTAGCAACCAAATCTAGAGAGCTTACTCGGCGCTTTCCATAGCCGTGGAAAAGCTTATCTTTGCAAAAGCGAATACAACAGTTGAACTGATGATTTTTTAATCAGTTTATCTTAAGAATATGTATTATAAAGCAAGAACTGATTCTCGAATTTGCATGCGTGCATGTACAGGGTGCGATGAATAAATTGCCGTCTAAATGACGCAAAAATGAAAATAACACTGACATCTCATTTTAACAGATATATTTACTAAAATTACACAAAAAATATCTTGAAGCACTAGATAAAATTTATTCAATAAAACCACCATTGGCTCCAACCACGGCCTCCAGACGACTTCGAAATCTCCAGTACCTCTTCTAGACGGTCTCCTTGTTTAATTTGGTGAATGATGCCATAATTCTTGCCTTCACTACATCTTTGGTGTTACAAGGAGTTTTGTTTGTCTCTCGTTCAACTACACTCCACACATCAAAGGGGTTACAATATAGGAAGTTAGATGTCCAGATGTAAGGGGTGATATGTTCGTAGAAATTGTCTGATAGCCATGACTGGGTTCTTCTGTTTGTGTGGCATGGTGCAGAGTTCTGTTGCCAGACATAAGGTCTTCCAGCGGCCACCTTCTTGACCCAGGGCAGCACTACTCCCTCAAGGCACTTGATATAGGTCTCCATGTTTAGTCTGAGACCCTGTGCGAAGATGAATAGAGGCATAACGTCACCATCATTCCATTCAACTTCGTAATCACCATTAAACTCATCCAACTCTTTCCAAATTACAGACTCTCCTTAGATTGACACCCAAACACTCTGAAATGTTCGAATTGGAGCTTCCGGTGCGAATGCCATGTAGTACATCACACCGTTTCCAAATTTCTTTTACTCGCAGACGGTAGCCAACTGTCCCCACTATACTGTGCAGTCGACAAAATCAAAAACAAACAACGCGCATGCGCGAAATTAAAAATGGCAACAACATCGCACACTATAATGTATATGCGGTTGTGCGTGAGTGACTTCCATGTGCTTTTTTTATTTACAAAAGCACTCGTTTCAGAAATAAGATATTGGAATAATATTTTCCTTCCCACTCAGGCTGGACAACCCCCACCCTGGACGGAGCAATATAATCATAAATTTGGCGATAGGAAACCTTTTAAACCTTAAATATAAAATAATAAATATACGATTATATTGAATTTTTGGAACTTGTCAGAAATTATTCAGTAATAAATGTGAATATTTTTTTTTTACATTTTATAAATATTTTTAGGTCTGTGATTGGGTTAAAACTGACATGTGCCCACGCAAAAATGCATACAAACACGCATATACTTTAAATGAAATTAAAATGGATAACAGTATCCTTTTTGTCTGGCAACAACACCTGGCTAACAGGAAAAGAATAATGACCGAAGTGTGCGGCCCTTCGCAGTCATTTTTATGACTCCTGTATTTAAACTGAATATATATTTACAAATAAAAGTAGAATTTTAAATGGAGAAACAATTTCGATTCGAAATCTGATCAACATGACATCAGCGAAGCGACAGGTACCGAACTGGTATTATAAAAAAAGGAGAATGGTCCCAGTTGCTGGCTTAAATCGATATTTACTAAGCTCGTGCTAGTCTGACACAAGGCTACACCTAGTGGAGATCGATCATATTGCAGCAGTAATGTCCGAGGAGATTATTTCGCTGACCATAATTTCAGCGACAGATGATCGTTTGCGCGTTCAGGGATTTGGATTTTTTTTTCCACAAATGTGTAGCCTTTGAAGACATTTTTTATGATTCCGGCTTTTAAACTGAGTATATATTTCTAATAAATGTGGTATTTTAAAATGCCAAAGGATGTAGATTTGAAATATGATTAACTTGCCTTTAGCGAGCGACAGGTTTCGAACAAGTTAATTACTATAAAAAATATATTTAACAAAATAAATATTATCTTGGCTCATATGTTTTGCCCTCCTGTGGCTATTTGTATGAGAAAAATAAAAAGGTTTTGTAAGGATTAAAAATATTGAAGTATCGAGGAGGCTCCGTATCTTGGGAGATAATTAGGCCTTAAACTTACCCTGCGACCGCAAATGAAACATAGGATCCATCGCCAACGATGCAGGGAAAATGGTCCGCTCCCTGTACCGCTCCAGTAAGTAATTGACCCCTTTAATTTTACAAGAATCAGATCAGGCCGAAAATGGAGTACTCTTGTCATATTTGGGCGGGAAATGCCGGATCCTCACTTTCCAGTCTCGATAGTGTTAAAAAATGTCTCGGAGTCCTTTATGGGTGATGACTTATTTTTCCATCTCTCTCTCTCTCTCACGGGCGTCATATGGCTAGCCTCTCGCTGCTCTATCGTTGCTTTCATGGAATGTGCTCGGACGAACTACATTACTTGATTCCGCCAGGTCTAACCGTCACGGCCAGGACCCGACATGCTACTTACAAACCACCCACATTCCCCCCCCACCCCGTATTCCATCGGTGAGAAATAAGTTTCACATGAACAGCTTCTTCCTGAGAACCACTGCTCTGTGGAACCGACTCCCAACAGGATGTTTCCCCAATCACCACAATCTTAACCCGTTCAAGTCTAGGGTTAACAGTTATCTCCCACTCCTATCCGTATAAACTGTCTCTTAACTTGACCTTCTACCATGAGTGCGACCCCCCACCTCCGGGCCTTGCACTGAGTGACTCTTACTGTAAGAAAAAATCGTGTAAAAGAATATATCTTATTATTTAATATATTCCAACGTTTCTCCGTTTGCGTTTCCGACTTCTCTTGCTTACTCTCTTTCTTTACCTTGCCCACCCTCACTATCTTCTTTCATTTCCAGTCGCTCACTCTTTCCAATTATTTCCCCTACGTATCTTTGTTCCTTGTCAATACTAAGGTTTAACTAGTATTAGTCATACCTTCCCGATAAATTAATCTCCATCTCCGTCACCCAGTTCCCTAACCCTAAACTTAACAACAATAAGACTTAACTCTTACTCGTTCTAATGAAAAGTCGCCATCATCGTCAAGCTTTTACACATCAGACTGAAACTCACATCCGAATCAGGGGAACTTTTCATTTCCCGGACCGTTAACTCTGAGGATTAAATGTAAACATTAAGAAACCATATTCCGATAACTACTTGGTAGCCATTTTAGTTGGCTACGAGTCGTCATAGTAACATTTTCACCACACCCACGTCTACGGACATTTTGCCTCTGCAGCAATCCGCCAATTTTTATAACTGTCACAGACTTAGTCTTATTGGTAGCGTTGTCAAGCTTAGTAACGTGGTTATGACGATACGGATACGAATGCAGTCACTGGTTTACTGTTCGAGAGAAAATTCTTAGGACAGAAGTGATGGCATCGTTTGTAAGCGGACGGCCCACATTTCGGCCATTAAATTTTTTTATGGCGGGATTTCATCAAATGATTAGAAAAGCTGATTGGCTGTTCTATGTATAAGCGTCTATGCGTGGATGTTTGTTGACACACACACACACACAAACACAAATATATATATATATATATATATATATATATATATATATATATATATATATATATATATATATGTAAATTAATAATTAGGAAAAAAACTTTAAATATCCATAGTAATAAAAATGTAATTTAAAATGTAGTCGGTCTGATGAGATGAATATGCTTATATTCATCGAAATAAATTTATTACTGGCTATGAATTTTAAGGATTTTTTTCCTAATTATTTTTATAATTTGATCTGTAAGATACATAGAACTCGCATATGGAGTAAATGCCCTCTTTTGAATCATCCTTAACAATTACAATTTGGTATCATATATATATATATATATATATATATACTCGACTCTCCCGTCGAATTCGACGTATGAGGGTCAAGCAGATCAGTTCCTAGGAACCGACAGCCCGACACCAGCACATGAGATTTAATTATAGCGGTGAAGGTTTTGTGCAGAATCGTTCACACTTTTTGAAGGGCAGAATACAGAGACTTGGTGCACTACGTGCCACAATGACCCAAACGACCCTCCGCAGGATTTGAATTCAGAGTTGTACTTCTCCTAGAGCATTTTCTGTTCAATATATATATATATATATATATATATATATATATATATATATATATATATATATATATATAAGTTTCATGAAAAACGAGTGACAATGTACTGCGGTTATATTTGCTATTTAATTTTTCTTGTGATCTCATAATTTTCTTTTCTTCTTTTCTTTACATAAATTTTGTAAAAATTGTCCAAATGTTTTGTATGCCCGAGCGTTTTCGGCTATACTTTTAGCCATTATCAAAGATGATTTTATTTTTAGTTTTAACTGAAAGTATGGATGGTTTTATGTATGTATCTGGAATTATAGGAATATTTTATCTTCCAAACACGGTCAGAACATTGTGGCCGTGTTCCTAGTTGATATTATTTAATGTTGGCTTTTCTTTTTTTATTAATAATGCTTCCATTATTTATAGCCTTTTTTACATGTGGATGAGGCTATTATATTTGTATTATCAACGGGTATGTTGCGGATAGAGTTTAGTAAGTCTACATGTGTATTTAAATGAAACCTAATTGAGTTATGGTCGGCGAGATGTAATGTGAGTCTTCTTGCTAGGTATGTTGTAGTGTATCCAATATAATTATTTATGAATTTGGATTGATCAGGAACACTGGGATATAAGGTGTATTTAGACAGCAAGAATTCACCCAAACAAGTTTTGTTTAATTTAAGCAAAAACGAAACAAAAAAACTGTCAATTTTTATTATATTTTTCCAATTTCAGAATAAGATGCTGTATATTGAGATTGAAGTCATGAATAAATCTTTCAAAGTTCAACTTTTTCACTTTTGTTCAAGTACATTATCAAGAACTGGGTATTGTCAGTATGCTAAACACGATTTTATTGACGTTTTTAATCGCTGGAATTTGAATCAGTTAACCATGTTTTGAGATTTTTTTAAATTTATAACCCCTACTTTATATCTGTTCGGACACTAACTTTTAAAATTAAGAAGACACAGATTTCTGCTTGTGGATTTTTTATATAATAAGGTAATACAATTATCGTCAAGGGAAGGGAATCTATTATTAGGATTGCATTCATAAGTGAAATGTACGAGAGAATTACACACACACAGACACACACACACATATATATATATATATATATATATATATATATATATATATATATATATATATATATATATATATATATATCTACGTTTGAATCGAGCTCTTTAGTTAGTTGTTTACTCGTATCATTTTTTTTCTTTGGGCTTTGAACCTGTATCTGTGCGATTATTTTCGACAAACTTTCATGTTCCTGGCTCTTTCTTTTTTAAAACCTTTTTTTTCCCTTCGAGATTGATTTAACTATTGGTAAATCAAGGATTCGAAGGTTTTTCAACAAGAGTATAGTTACCTATATTTATAAGATAACATAACGACATATAAATTTTCCTATATCAAGAACAATACTGGGGAAAAATGTATGTCAATGTGGAAAAAATTTTTGTGCGACGCGTTTCGTCCTTTAGGACTTCATAGGACTAAATTTCTTATGTTGGTGCAAATACACATGCGTACGAAAGAAGGATGTTGGGAATTTGAAATTTTAAAAACAATTTTTTTTATATATATAATCTATCCGAATTTCGTATAGATGTTTTTTTTTTTGTTTCCATGACTTTTGTTATTAGGTATGCCAAGCTGTGATAATAGAAGATCTGCCAGGAATGGTGAAACGTTGTAAGAGCCAGGGCTTAAATTTACTGTACATGACCTTGCGATTAAGGCACTCTGTACATATTTGCGTCGTAGAGAATTTAATCCTTTGATCTCTGCATCCCTCGTTCGTGCGCATTTTTAGTCACACCAACGGAACAAGTTTAGTCCGATGAAGTCCTAAAGGACGAAACGCGTCGCACGAAAACTTTTCCCGCTTTACTACACATTTTCCCCAATATTCTGCTGTCTTATCAAGTGAGGGTGTTGAATCAACACCATCTCTTGATAAGACACCAGAAGTGTTGAAACAAAATGGCTATTTTTGTTGTGATTTTATAATATATTTATGTTATAATTTTCGAATAAATGATTATATTTGCTCTACTCTGTATTGAGCTCTCTTTTAAGAATAGTATTTGTTGGTTATTGGAATTTATTCCGTATACACCAATCCTATACTTATATATATATATATATATATATATATATATATATATATATATATATATATATCCAAGTGTGGGATTGGTATATACGGAGTAAATTCCAATAACCAACAATTATTATTCTTTAAAGAGTGCTCAATACAGAGTAGAGCAGATATAGTCATTTATTTAAATATTATAACTTAAATATGTTATAAAATCACTACAAAAATAGCTATTTCGTTTCGACACATCCAGTGTCTTTTTATTCTGCATTCAACACCATCACTTGGTTAGACAATGGATGTGTCGAAACGAAATGGCTATTTTTGTAGTGATTTTATAACATATTTATGTTATAATATTTAAATAAATGATTATATATATATATATATATATATATATATATATATATATATCTGACACACAACCACAACTCTCTCACGTCGTTTTACATACCATCTTAATGACACGAGCGCAACAAAAATCACCTTATGACAACACACTGCACCACTAATAACAGATTCAAATCCTACGAAATAAGATAAATCTTAATCAACAATACCAAAATCATCTACAAAAACAATTGCAAAAAACGCTTACAAATTCTTGAAGCCATCACAATTAAAAAACAAAAAACCGACATAAAAAAATAGGATTTAATACTTATGTTTAATTTTTACCATACTTAATAACTAATCCTCCAAAGAATAAATACCAAACCCTTCCCAATTGCTTATGAATTAATCCAACAACACGGCCTGAATATTACCTATAAAAATAAAATGCATACAGCCATGATGATGGTTGGCGACCACCGAAAGCGCTCGGCAACACACCAAGCACTGGGGATTTTTTAACAACTTAGAACCAAATACAAAAAAACTTGCGAGAAAGCAAGAAGAAAATCGAAAGAAAAATTATTAAACAGAAAATTCCGTGTTCTTCTATAAAACTTGCCTCGATATATATATATATATATATATATATATATATATATATATATATATATATATATATATATATATATATGCATCTTTCATTGAAAACGAGAAAGAAGATTTAATTAATCTTTTATTGAGTTTTTCCAGCATTCTAGCATTTTTCCGTTCTTCAGGATTTCATAGTTATAATTGTTCCGAGTCCTTTCGGCTACTTCTCTAGCCATTATCAAGGATGTGATTTTGAGGGTTAAATTCTTGATAGGAACGGACTGTTATATACCTATATATAGATATAGATATTCACACACACACACACACATATATATATATATATATATATATATATATATATATATATATATATATATATATATATATATATATATATAAAAATGAACATCTATCCCTCTCTCTTTCTCCATACATATATATATATATATATATATATATATATATATATATACATATAGACAATATTAGTGGTGAAGATACACATACATATGCAATTATATATGCACATACACATATGTGTATAAAAATAATTCCAAGAGGATATGATCCAGGTAGAACTCGATGTCCAGGACAGAGTAAGGATTAATCTGTATAGGTAGTCCCAAAGAGGATGAAATCCTGAGAGCTCAATGTAATTTCAGAGCTAATAATTTAAAGAAAAACAGACCACTTTAAGGCTCCATGTAATAATTTATTTCACCATAGCCCTTTTAAAGGACGCTGGATCATCAGATATCACCTTCCAAAGATGAAACGAAAAATGAAATGAAAATTTACACTTTTGACGAGTAGTATTAAGTTTATGTAATTTAACAGAGAGGGTATATAATATAAAAGGCTCAAACACTAATATTCCATGGATATCATTTTCTTATTGTTAATATATATATATATATATATATTAAAGATAGATAGATAGATAGATAGATAAGCCGAAGTCATTTGAAATTGAACATCGTGGGCAATCTGGTCATTTATCAAATTATAATTTTTTGTCCCTCGTCCGATATTTTACGCATCTCTCGAAGTGAGTCTACCAGGAAATGAAATATATTTTCTATCAGTTTATTGATTGCTTGTGAATACCAGTTCGGTACATACGTTTACTGACATTTGGCGTAGTACCCATACATACATATATATATATATATATATATATATATATATATATATATATATATATATCACCTTGACTATCCACAATAGAACATTAAAAAAAAAAAAAACAAGAATGCTCACACATACAGCATGTTGTGAGACAGAGCGAGATAAAAATACGAAATATGTTAAAACGTATTTTCGGTAAAAAATATTTCAAATTTTCATGCTGAATCATCAATGTTTTTATTACATCAAAAATATTTTTAGTACAGAAAATATAAATATTAAAGAGAGTCAAAGAAAACTAATGCGAGTAGAGTTGAGGAGTAAAGGTAAAGTCAATGGAAAAGTGAAATGGAAACCAGGTTGAATTACAGACGTAGATAGAAAACAAAACTGATTATTGCCTCTACTTTTTCGTTTTCCACCACTAGAATTTTTTATAACTTTCCCTTCTTTAAGAATCTACACTGTGTAGTGAGTAACTCTGACAGATATATGACCAGAATCAAATAGATAGATAGATAGATAGATAGATAGATAGATAATGAACAGAATAGGATAGATAGATAGATAGATAGATAGATAGATAGATAGATAATGAACAGAATAGGATAGATAGATAGATAGATAGATAGATAGATAGATAGATAGATAGATAGATAATGAACAGAATAGGATAGATAGATAGATAGATAGATAGATAATGAACAGAATAGGATAGATAGATAGATAGATAGATAGATAGATAGATAGATAGATAGATAGATAGATAGATAGATAGATAGATCAGACTGACATATAGATAAATTGTTGGTTAGTTGTTGTTTTTAGCTTTATATCGCTTTCACTTCTCTATGTCAACCGCTGATGTATTAAGTATTATTGCTGAAAGTATCTCTCAAGCTTTAGATAAGAATGGTAACGCTCGGGTTGTTGCTTTTGCGACGGCATTTGATAGGATTTGGCATACCGGTCTTACTCAAAAGTCAGAAGCTTATGGTATTAATGGACAACTTTTTAAACTGATTCAATCTTTCTTATTAAATCGCGAAACAAAAGTTAACCTGAACGGCCATTCTTTTAGGTCTTTTTGCAATTATGCAGGTATAGCCCAGGGCTCTTTTTTGCGAGCCCATATCGGCTCAGTTTCGTATCTAAAATATAAACATGGCAATTTCTAAAAAAAATAATGGATTTCTTTTTACACTATTTACATTATTTGGACTATTGCCCTCGTCTTTGTCGCCATATTTATTACAACTTTTCGGCCGTTGTACGCTCCAGCCTTCTTCAGGTGGTTGGAATGTCGAACTGAACCCTTTATTTTGCTCACTGGGGTAGACTGTTCTAGTTCCACGTGCCATGTCTAATGGATATCAGTTATCAGTTATCTCCTGTTAATTTCCCACGCGAAGTTCTCCACCGCCTTAACCAGGTATTGAACTCACACTCTTTGGGTCCTGTCACTGGATCTAACTAACGCTTTTATCCTCTGTGCCATGTAATAAGTATGGCGACAAAGATGAGGACAATAGTCCAAATAATGTAAATAGTGTACAAAATACCTCATCTCAGAAATATAGACAGATACTGAGGGGCCGAAACGCTGTAATAAATATGGCGACAAAGATGAGGACAATAGTCCGAATAATGTAAATAATGTACATAATACCTCATCTCAGAAATATAGACGGATTTATTTTTAACTTTATTATATTGGACAATTCTAACTTCTGTTTTTATTTATTAAACAATCCGTATTATGTCTATCGGCAGGCACACTCGAGAAATCTTAGGATGGTAAATTGTGCATGTGCTTGTAAGCGGATGTGTTCAGTGTGATTGGGTTAATAGATTTCATAATATATCAAAACATTTTGTTCATTTAATACCTAAATTTATTTGTTATTTCTTTTAATAAACTTAAATCTGTCGGTAAACATTGGTGGAATTTATATTTGATTATATATATATATATCATTTGTTCTGGTTTACAATTTATAACCAAATATTGGTCGAATTTATACTTGAGTCTATAGGATAGAATTTGGGCGAGTTTATGCTTTAGTTTGTAAGTTTCTACCCAGAAATTAGTTTGGTTTGGTTTGTTTTACGGCATATCAACCTCAATGGGTTATTTAATGCCGACAAGACTTCTATTGCAGGTAATACTTTTTTCCTTCAAAAATGTATTGCTGGTATTAAAATCTATTTTTTACACTTTCATAGTGTTTTGACCCCAGTTTGGGGGTTAACTATTTGCCCATAATTGGGATACATCAGGTGCCACCATACTCCTCAAAGCCTCCCGATGAGAGGCATTGCTGTTAGACGTAGTTTATCGTCTTACCCAGGAGGCCCAGAAATTGGTCTCATTTGGAGGACTCTACAGAAGAAGTCGGCATATTCTAGGCTTCACCAACAGAGCAGGTATCAGTGTGTATGTGTGTGTACGTGTGTTTATGTGTGTGTGTATTTGTGCGTGTGTGTGTGTGTGCGCGCGTATGTTTTATGTGTATATATTTGTATACGCGCCTAACTTCGAGGAATTTGTCATTTGAGAAATAAGCGACGTACTCCGACACCTATTTTCCGCCGTTTCCTTCAAAAAGTTGTAACTGCTCAAGCGGGGCAAGCTTGTTAGCCATTATAAACTGTTGAAATGCCTCTAGTGATTTACTAATCGTAGCTTAGACGTGGCACAAGGCCGAAAGTATGGAGCAACCAGTGAGGATCGAAATCACTACAAAGTCGTAATCGATCTAGCGAGACAAGCTTCCTAATCCTTACACCACGTCGAGAAGTGTCCTTGATGAATTTATATATAATTATGCTTGTGAGCTGCACGTGAGTATTTAGGCTGTTTAGGTAAAGGTTTAGGTTAAGTGAGTGCATTTTTTCTCACCGTTGCTTGAGGTCGGTGTTCGACCCCAGGTTAAGGGCCAGATTTTCAAAAACGTAATAAAGATCTTGTTTTCTATGTAAATTCATTACAAATTAACCGCCCTGCTACGAAAGCGAAACAAAAGAATATTCTCCTGCACCACGTTTCCAAGCAACTGCGTGATAGCATTTAATCATTTGTTTCGAAACTTTCTTTTATACATATTATTACAGATTAAAAACTCTGGATTACAAATTCCGAATATATTCTTTTCCTTAAGTAATAGCTAATTTTATAAAATGAAACTAACATATTTATATTTGATCATAAATACAATAGTTTATGAATACATAATTAGATTCTAATATATTAATTTTAACATTACCATATATGCACTCAATAAGTAAATAAATTAAATATAATACCTTAAGTCGGTACAAATAAAAATATAGATATTAAAAATATGACTAAATAATATTTGAATGCCCTTTTGAAAAAATCGAAATTGAAATTTGTAAAAAATAAAAATTAAATAAAAAATAAAAATGCCAAATATATTGCTATTGAAACCCAGACAAATTTCTACTTGAAAAAAGTAAGTTTGTGTCAATAGACAGATACCCCAGCCTCCACCTTGACTTGACCGACTTGATACCTTCAGTACATTAGATACATGAGTTGTTGTTTTTTTTAAAATAAGTTAAATCTTAACAAAAATAAAAAAGATGGAATTTTCCTTAACCCCAACATCTCAAAATATCAAATTGGTCTGGACCTATAAACTAAGTAAACCAACTTCTAAAAAGTTATTCTTAGTATCGCTTGATAATCGAACGGAACTTTGTTCTTCATAAAAAAAAGATTGAATTTTCCTTAACCCCAACATATCAAAATATCAAATTTGTCTGGACTTATAAACTAAGTAAATCAACTTGTAAAAAGTTATTCTTAGTATCACTTGATAATGGAACGGAACTTTGTACTTCAAGTTCAATTTTTATGATTGAATATGAATTGAAGTTCCAGTTTTGAAACATGGGAATTTCGGTATTGCGATGATAATATATTAAAAAACAATTATAAGAATATATATATATATATATATATATATATATATATATACATACATACAGAGAGAGAGAGAGAGAGAGGAAGCACCCATAAATGTACTCACTATTTAAATGCCAATAAAAGCAGTGTTTATTGACTTGCAAACAAGATTAATGGTTAAGATTAAAACAATATTATGGTTTATTGACTTAAAAAGTAAATTAACGGTTTAAAGTAAAATATGAAATTAAAGGTATGTTTATATATATTCAAAGTCAAAAAGTGAAACATTTCAGGAGACACTCTCTGTGTATATATATATATATATATATATATATATATATATATATATATATATATATATATATAATATTACTATTGTAATAAATTGCAAGAAGAAAATTTTACATCACTACACAAAAACTTTCTTGTTTCAATACTAACATTGTACTTCCTCAGTCGATGGCACATAACTTGTGTTAAAATGATTTATTAGGGAAATTTAAAAATAAATCTTTACTTCTTTTCGGAAGTTAAAATTGATTTCTAACCTTATGCCCACTAATATAACTGATAAGAGGTAAAATTTTGTTTTTAAATTTGCCTAATAAATTATTTTTATCACAAGTTATGTGCCATCGACTGAGGAAGTACAATGTTAGTATTGAAACAAGAAAGTTTATGTGTAGCGATGTAAAATGTTTTTGTTGTAATTTATTTTAACAAAAATATTACAATAATATTTTCCTCTACTTTGTACAGATCTCTTTTAAAAAAAAATTAAATGCTATGAACTGTGGATTTTTACTCTATCTGTTCTTTATCTCATACACATATATATATATATATATATATATATATATATATATATATATATATATATATATATATATCTGTGTGCGTGTGTGTGTCTGTGTGTGCCTGCGTGTGTTTTAAGAAATCGCATGGTACGAGGATATCTTTAGGGGACCATTTGCCAATAATGACCTAGCTATAATCAATTGTTTTTTTTATTTTAGTAAAAGAAAAAGGATGCCTGTAATCTATAGCAGTATTTTAAAAATGGAAAAACAAAATTGTCTAGCTGCATGGCCAATTCTAAAACTTCAAACACAATCGATTTCAATTGCCATACAGTTTGACTTTGGGGTGTAATACGTTAATCTTCTTAAATGCTCTTTCTACATACGTCTGCATAGATGGCACATAGCGAAAATAGTAGAGTATTTAGTGAGAATCGAACACGATAGCTGGTTTATCATTATCTCTGCAGCAGTTGGTCACACATACATACATACATACATACATACATACATACATTTAATATATTAAAAAACAATTATAAGAATATATATATATATATATATATATATATATATATATATATATATATATATATATACATACATACATATATTATGAAATGGACAAAGTCCGACAATTATTTTAAGACATTTTTTATATTTATACGTTTTTTTTTTTATAGATAAAAATATTTAAGTAAATGCTCTGTTTATAATAAAGAGTATTAACGACATTTACCGGCCGAGAAAAATAAAATAATTGTCGGACTTTGTCCATTTCATAATGTGTGACGTCATTTGTTTACATTTGGATACGAATCGAGCAGATATGAATGTACGAGAAAAAATTAGGGAGAAATTGTAGTTTAAAAACAGTGAAATCGACCTTACTAAAGCGAAACGCTCCTCTGTGGCTAAATCGGTAAATGCACGCCAGGCTATATGACGGTTCCGTATAGGATACAGGTTTGATTCCTGTCGAAGGACGCATATTTTGAAAATTTCTCGTACATCAGGCCGGTAAATGTCGTTAATATATATATATATATATATATATATATATATATATATATATATATATATATAATCATTTCACCCGAAGCAATCAAGAAAATAGCAGATGAAGATTGAACCACCGCTTTCTGGAACCAACTACCACGAGGATGCTTCCCCGACCATTACAGTCATAACCTGTTCACGTTTTGTGTTAATCGTTATCTATTTATTTATTCCCATAAACTGTGCTTCTTACTCTGTCACCCTCTTTTTGGAGTTGCTCTTGGGCCTTGTACAGAATGAATTATATTTTAAAATATATATTGCGCGCGTGCGTGCGTGCGAGTATGTGTGTGTGCGTGTGCGTGTTTCTGAATGCATTTGGACGAAGGTTTAACTCGGTACATATCTCTGTATCCGAATTCGTATTCTCGGCGTACGTTTAGGCGTGGAGGTATAGAAAATAAACTGTTGTGCTTGCTTGTGCGTACGTGTGCGTGCGCTTGACAGCGTTGGTGCCCAAGATTGTCCAGATTAAAGCTTCATTATCTAGAGATTGTGACTGGCCGAGTTGATTTCGAACGGCCGGACGAACTGAGCAGAGAAAGACTAAGAGAAGGGTTGGTGGTGTAAGATTCTCGCCTGATATGGACACAGGTCAAGCAATCAATATTAGGACTGGTCATATAATTTACTTTAATCTTCTGCTTTGGACTTTACAGTGTTTGCTTTACTGTGCATACATTTATATACATATCTCTGTACATATTTATATATATATATATATATATATATATATATATATATATATATATATATATATATATGGAGAGTGTCTTCGTGTGTGTGTGTGTGTGTGTGTGTGTGTGTGTTGAACAGTAAAAAATTATTTAAAAAATTAACATTTTCAGACACACTATGTTGTATATTAATATATTTTATTTATTACTTTAATTCGGTTCCTCGTCTAGTTTCGGCCAGTATGGTCATCATCAGGAGAAGAAAAAAATCCCTGCTTGTTACTAGCAATGAACTACAGGAGTGAATGACTGTTTCTAAAGAAACTGTACTTTATCTGTAGTTTTCATTTGTTTTTTTATCGTTAATTTTTGTCAGACCTTATATTGGTTAAACAGCCTCTTTCAAGTTGTTTTTAAAATAGAGGCTGGAAGATTCCTGGGCTTCAGAATTCCCTCCTCGGTGATTTTGACGGTTTTATTGGATGCTGGGGAGGAGATTTCTGTATTAAGTATATGTTATGTTTTATTTTTTGGAGAGTGTGCGTCATGTGTGTATGTGTATATATATGTGTAAGTGTGTGTATATGTACGAGACCTCAACACCTCTGCAAGCATGTCTGTCTTGTGAGAGTGAGAAATATATATATATATATATATATATATATTATGAAATGGACAAAGCCCGACAATTATTTTAAGACATTTTTTTATGTTTATACGTTCTTTTTATAAATACAAAAGTAAATGCTCTGTTTATAATAAACAGTATTAACGACATTTACCGGCCTGAATGTCCGAGAAATTTTCATAGAAAATATGTGTCCTCCGACAGGAATTGAACCTGAACCCTATACGGAATCGTCATATAGCCTGACTTGCATTTACCGATTGAGCTACAGAGGAGCGTTTCGGTTAGCAAGGTCGATTTTACTGTTTTTAAACAACAATTCTCCATGATTTTCTCTCGTACATTCATATCTGGTCGATGCGTATCCAAATGTAAACAAATGACGTTACACATTATGAAATGGACAAAGTTCGACAATTATTTCATTTTTCTCGGACATTCAAGCCGGTAAATGTTGTTAATACTGTTTATTATAAACAGAGCATTTACTTAAATATTTCTATCTATAAAAATAACGTAAAAATGTCTTAATATATGTATATATATATATATATATATATATATATATATATATATGTATGCATGTTCTATTAAAAACGACAGACAAGATACTACGATTGAGCTTTTTATTTAATTTTTCTTGTGTTCAAACAAGAGCTTTCTTTACAGAACAAAGGGTGTGATTCGATTTAAAAACATCCCTACTACACACTAAGACACACACATATAATTCACACACTCATTTAAGCTGAAAAATCAAATCATCCTTGATAATGGCTAAAGGTATAGCCGAAAGCGCTCGAAAATATAAAACATTTGGACAGTTCTTACACACCCTTTGTCCTGTAAAGAAAGCTCTTGTTCGAAAACAAGAAAAATTAAATAAAAAGCTCAATCGTAGTACCTTGTCTGTCGTTTTTAATGAAACATGCATAAACGAAGGATTGCTGCCTAAATATACAACTGTCTGTCTATTTATCTATGTATCTATGTATCTATCTATCTATCTATATATATATATATATATATATATATATATATATATATATATATATATATAATTTCCCCATATATATATATATATATATATATATATATATATATATATATATATATATATATATATATGAGATATGTTTTATATATCAGAACAATTTTAGGAAAATCTACAACAAAGTGGAAAACATTTTTTTTGCGACGCGTTTCATCCTTGAGGATTAGATTGGGGTAAAGGGATATCTACGTTGATGTGATTAAACATGCACATGATGGAGAGTGGACAAGTTTAATTTTTTTCCTAAATATGTGTTTGGATATATAGTCTAGCCGGTTTCATTTAGTTCTTTTGGGGTTTTTTTTTATTATGTTTTTATCACTTTTATTAAATATCCCAAACTCTGATAATAGAAGTTCTGCCAAGAAAGATGAAATGTAGTAAGAACCCGTACGTACATTTGCAGTCGATGATCTAACGATTAAAGCACTTACTCTACATTTTCGTGTTAATAAACTGCTTTCCCTTTTAATTCAAGTAGCCCTTTTAATTCGAAATTATGGTCAGACTCATTACGGCAAGTAAGTAATACACCGAGTATGTTGGTTTATAAAAGTTCTCATTTGTGCACATATAATCTTTTATTTAAATTCCTTCAGGTTTCTTCGATGTATTCTTTGTGGCAATCATCACAGTTGATAGAATAAATTCTTGCTTCATGTTTTAGCTTATTAATTTGTTTCGTATTAATTAAGTCATTTATTGTTTTCGAAGCAGGTGCAACAAATTTTATGTCAAGCTTAGATAAATTCCTTTCAACTGGTGTTGTGATAGAGTTGATGGGGACTACAATATATTTTGATTTGTGGGGTTTATCAGGATGGTCCACTCTTCAATTTGAAATATTTTTGCAAACCTTTCTTGCGTTGAATATGAAATGATTAGGGTAGTGGAGTAGCTTAAAATTATTTTCAATGTATTTCTCCTCTCAATGCTGAAAGCTATAAATTCTGATTGCTACAGACGATCGTTCGGTTAGCAAGGTCGATTTTACTGCTTTTAAACTACAATCTACCATGAATCTCTAATCTCTGTGGCTCGATCGGTTAAGGCACGTCAGGCTATATGACGGTTCTGTATAGGATACAGGTTCGATTCCTGTCGGAGGACGAATATTTTCTATGAGAATTTATCGGACATTCAGGCCGGTAAATGTTATTAATACTGTTTATTATAAACAGAACATTTACTTAAATATTTGTATCTATAAAAACAATGTATAAACATAAAATGTCTTAAAATAATTGCCGGACTTTGACAATTTCATATATATATATATATATATATATATATATATATATATATATATATATATATATATATAATTAAAGAAAACATAAAACAACAAAAGAAAAAAATTCTGCTAAGCTGCTAGAAAAAATGCAATTAATAATAATAATTAAATTTAGTACATTCTATAAAAAAAATAAAATGGAAACCAAGAACCAACTGTTGCATAAAAAATATGAAAAAAGCTCTTGAACAGATGAAACAACGTTGACAAGCCCAATATCCAGAACGTGTTAATAAACCCGACGTTGATAAAGTTAAAACTCATTGATTGTTACGAGCATCTGGAATAAAGCTTGAAACGGAAAGTTTTATTCTTGCAGCGGAAGAACAGAGTCTTTTCAAGAAGAGATTTCGGGCAAATATCATACATAATAGTGTAGATCCAAAATGCAGTTTCTGTGATAAATATCAGGAAACCGTAGACCATCTAATCGCAGGATGTTCTGCTCTTGCGCCAAATGAATATAAAAATTGTCACGATAGAATGAGGCAATATTTACACTGGAGAATGAGCAAACATTTTGGAAAAGATGTTAACAAACACTGGTACGAACGTCACCCAGCGCCGGTACAGAAATAGAAGTCATCACAGTTTTATTGGATTACACCATCTTTACAGATAGGAAGACTGATGCAAATAGGCCGGATATAATTATCAAAAGTGAAAAGAAAAAAAAAATCTGCGTAGTAATTGATATGGTTTGCCCAGCGGACTGTAACATCGCAACCAAGGAATTTAAAAAAATAAAACTATCGAAGTATAAAGACCTGGATATCGAAATAGAAAAAAATGTGGAAATTGAAAAGAAGAATAGTACCAGTCATAGTAGGTGCGCTTGGAATGATAAAAAAGGAACGTAACAACACATTGAAAATATTCCTTGTAATCCCAGCTTCAGAGAAATAAAAAAAGACCATCTGCTCAGAAAAAATTTGCCCATGTAACGCTAGTGATGCGGGAGTTTTTAAAAAATTATGAAATGTAGTCATAACAACACACGACTACTTGACTTAGGTCTTCTCTCACATTTGGTAGGTAGTGTGAACATAACAATAATCGAAATATAATAATAATAATAATAATAATAATAATAATAATAATAATAATAAACATTGAAAGCATACATAGATTTAAGTTACAAAGTGATCAATAATCTAGTGTAGTATGGAGATGGAGCCCAATCCCAAAACGTCAGAGACGCACAACTTCCCAGCCCTTTAATGTTTCCCGCTACGAAGTGATCCTCAGACTATATATAAAAATGTAGAAGGCACAAATTCACACGTGAATTTGCGATACAAGCCAAAACGCTAAATGAAATATTTGAAAAAAAAAACTTAAACTCATGACATAACAATCATCCTTGAAAATGTCTAGTGCACGCCAATAGTAATGAGACATGAGGATTTTTATTGAGCACAATCAACAGAAATAATATATATATATATATATATATATATATATATATATATATATAATTTTAGAAATATTGCAAAAATAGATAAAAAATTAATCAAGGAATTTTCACTTGGCATAAGGAAAGGTTTTTGCCGAAATACATCCAATTCATATATATATATATATATATATATATATATATATATCTACAGAGAGAGAGAGAGAGAGAGAGAGAGAGAGAGAGAGAGAGAGAGAGGCAGGGAATATACATATATACACGCATGCTGACAAAAACACACGAAAATGTAAATAGATCTAAGAAAACACAGGGGTCATTAAAAGATAAGAATGCCGATAACTCCTTCAGCATTTCTCGGACCAGTCTTAATTGTTTTATAACCATTCGCGCAGAACATTTCACTGCCAGTTCAAGAAAGACATTTGGGTCACTAGCACACTAAAAAGAGAATGTCTCATATCGAGAATATTTAACATCGAAAAAAAATTAATTATTTTTAATAATATGTGGAAATCTCCACCCTTTGCCTGATGACTGTCGCGAGACCGGAAACACGTGTAGCAAAATTATGGAAAATAAAGCATAATTTTTTTTTTTTTTTAAATCCACATTACAACCTAAAACGTTTGCAGTTTCCCCTCTTCTTTTTAATATACACACTTTTCTCTCGTTTGAACTACTATAACCTCTTCCCTTATATATATATATATATATATATATATATATATATATATATATATATATATATAGTTTAAAATCAGGAATTCAATTGAAATACGCAATCACGGTTTCGACATGGCGGTCTCTTCGGGCGATACTTTTAAAATGATCACTTTAACGCTTTATTTTTTAAAAAAGCCCACAAATAACGCGTATGATGATTGAAAAGGCAGGACATAGGGTGTAATGGGAAGGGAAGTGGAAAAGCAGGTGGAAGAAAGAACGGAAAGAGACAGGAATAAAGTGTACTGTAAATGTATGCAGTAAAAATCGAAACCGAGGTAGCGTATTTCAATTGACCTCCTGATTTTAAATTTAAAGCATTACATGTTATTTTGACTTACTTTTTTCTCACGTGTATTGAGCACTTTTTAATACTACTGTTCCCTGGTCTGATTCAACTCTGACCATTAACAAACAGACACACACACACACATATATATATATATATATATATATATATATATATATATATTCAACAACATCACTTGATAAGACACCAGAAGTGTTGAAGCAAAATGTCTATTTTAGTAGTGATATTATAACAAGAAAGAAATTACTGGAAAGTAATTGAAACTCACCTGAGGCGAGCTGAATGTGTAATGCTCCTCATGCCAATGACATTTCCACCGAGCTTCACTACGGCATGTGACTTCACTGAATCACTTTTGATATGTTCCTCTCGAATTTATATTTAAATTGGGGTCACCAGGAGAGAATGTGCACCGTTTCGGGGCCTTCCTCTCAACGGTTTCACATGCACACCGGCCCCCCCTCACTGATGTTATAATTTTCGAATACATAATTATATATATATATATATATATATGTGTGTGTGTGTGTGTGTGTGTGTGTGTGTGTGTGTGTGTGTGTGAGTAAATATTCTCAAATGGAGTGTACTGTAGAAGAAACAAAATTAATAAAAAGAGACAAGAGGAAAAACTATACTTAGCCGACGCGTTTCCTCCTCCATCAATGGCAATGTAGAATTTATTATACGGCACATGTTTATATACACAGAGGCGAGGATGTCATTGGTTTATCAAGGCTTTTTAATTCGAGAACGTTCATGAATGTTCATCAGGTGGGTTGAAAGGTCAGTCAAAACATGTGGAGGACACAAAGTCTCCTAATTGAAATCAGTTGGAAAATGAAATGAACGATTGATATTCAATGGTTTTTATTTTTTGAATGAATATTGTTTGGATTGCGATTTGATTTTTATGGCATGAGATAGGTGTTTGGGCAGAACAGCTTCAAAAGCTGAAGTTATGGATTTAACCGTTTCCTTTTGATTTATTCAACGTATTTGTTGTGTATGTTGATTCGGGTAAGTATTACAGACGTCGAAACGCGTCGGTTAAGTATAATTTTCCAATATATATATATATATATATATATATATATATATATAAGACTCAAACACTAATATTACATGGTTATAATTTCTTACATTGGAATCGTAATCACGAATGTAATAAATTATAATCATGGAATATTTGTGTTTGTGCCTTTTATATTATATTCTTACTCTGTCCTGGACACTGAGTTATATATATAAATATATATATATACATATATATATATATATATATATATATATATTGACCACTAATATAATATCTCTCTTTCTCTCTCTCTCTATATATATATATATATATATATATATATATATATGTGTGTGTGTGAGTGTGTGTCAAAGGTCAATATAAATAAATACGTTTCATTTTTATGATTATATATTTTTTCCGTCTTGTCTAATTAACCTGTATTTCTTTACCTTTTTCTTTTTTTCGCCATCACATTTGTCCCTACTACCCCACACAGTGACAATATAAAATCTACCAAGAATGGTGATATATTGTAAGAGCCTGGAAGTTATTGTTGATATATAATATAGTACAAAATTATATATCATTATGTCATATATATATATATATATATATATATATATATATATATATATATATATACACGGGCACGTGACGGAGTGGTTAGAACGTTCACTCTCTGACCATGAGAATCTCACCATGGTCGATTTGTAAACAGGTGGCGATCCTAGCTTGCGGTAACTTTGGAAAGTGCCACGGGTTGTCCCAAAACCTTGTAGACGGGGGCCGTTGATGGCTGTGCTAGCACGAAGTCACAAGTCATCGTGAACGAGGGTCTGAACGTGCTGGCTTTGTTCAGATTGTTGATCACACTAGATAACACGCTTCTCTTCCAGAAACTGTAACGAAGTTCTGCTCAGCATAGATGCAATATAAACCGCAGGTGAGCTCCGTGGGTGTTGAACAAAAGCAAAATGCGCCTGAGCAAGCGTCTGCAATAGAGATTAGCTCGTAGACATGTATCCTCGAATACGAGTGACCAGCCATTAACGATTAGGCATACATACACGCATATTTCTTAATAAAATACTGCTAACCTCGCACTCCCTTTGGAAATCAGTTTTCAGATGGCCATGGAAATTTTTTGCATGACTTTGTTTAGAACAATTTAATGAGGATTGGCGTATAATTCGGTTTAAAATATTCCATTTATTAATGAATGGTTGATTTCAAATACTCAGGAGAAAAAGTCCAAGACGAGGTGACTAAAGGGACAGTTTGAGAAGGAATATTATATCCAGCCGGCGTGGTTAGCTCTTAACGTGACTGGACGACTTAATTTGAGACAGAGTAGACAATAGTGGACACAAAAGTGGGAAGCGGTGATCGAGGTGGAGTCGAGTATTATGCGATCACTGACCTGGCCAGAGGAGGAAATGGACAAAACATTGACCGAGAATAATAAAATAGCTAAAGTTCTGACACGTGACACAAGCTATTCGTTTTTTTTTTTTGGTTTCGTCCGAAATACTTAAAAGATATGTAGGAAAGTTTCTCCTACAACAACAGTCTGATAACATAGTAAAATGATGGCTACTCTACGCGTCCCCGTTGACAATCTTCAACATTCTATATCTCAGCACATTTACAACAAGTTTACCTGTAGGCATTTACGAAGATTAATTTAGAGTAATTGTCCTAGGTGGATATCATATTATCAGTTAGAATTTCTGGAACATATAAAGAGGAAAGAGGGATCGGTGAAGTTGGCACTTACAGGAGAGAGTGAAGGCAAGAGAGTCAGAATGAAGCAGCAAGTAATGAGCTTGAGCAAATGGATGACAGAGCATGAACGAAGCCGTTTTCATACAAGAAATATTCAACATTCATTGACCGAACATTTTTATGTGCTGACCGTTTTCGTCATTGTAACTGTGGTAAGTTTTCAAGTGATATCGTTTTCGTCATTTGGCAAAGTTCTTTGTTTGTGATTCTGTAGCGCCAATTAATAGGACCTGATAAATGTATTGTCTCCTTTAAGACCGAGAGGATTCGTTCACATAAAGCTGTTTTTAACCATTCATCCAAGAAGACGGTTATATATAGATGATAGTTTGGTTAAATAATTTAGACATACTGTGTCTGTTCATTCACGCTAATTCCCATATATACATTTCCTTTTAGGCATCTCGAGGTGATGTAATGGTTAGCAAGCTTGTCTCGCTAGAACAATTACGATTAAGTAGCAAGTTCGATCCTCACAGGGTGCCCGCTTCCTTTCGGCCTTGTGCCACATCTAAGCTACGCTTGGAAAATCATTTTGGGCACCTCGAGGTGGTGTAATGGTTAGCAAGCTTGGCTCGCTAGAACAATTACGACTGAGTAGTGAGTTCGATCCTCACTGGGTGCCCGCATCCTTTCGGCCTTGTGCCACATCTAAGCTACGCTTGGAAAATCACTATTTACATTTCCTTTGCCATCACGTGATCTACTTATTCAAAATGGGATCGCCTGTGTTTGCTCTCTGGTGATCTGTGTTCAAACTCCAGTGTCGGCAACGACACTTTATTCTTATATAATACACTCTTTCATAAAAAAGTAACCCCCTGCGCAGTGTATCCTGTATTCGATTTTCTTATTCCCATATACTAAATATAAATAAAGACTAAATATAAACATACTAAATATAAATAAAGTCACTAAATAAAGTTACTAAGTGTGAAAGAATACAACAAAAATAAAAACGTTATTAAAGAAGCTAGAACAAAAGAACAGGAACTAAGATGACAGAAGATAATAATTGACCTTGCATTCAAATACTGGAAGGTCAAACTTGACTGGGAAGCAAGAAGCATAGAACATACGGCTACATCTAGCCATGTCAACTGCAAAAGGTTGAGACCTTGTAGCCAATCTAGTACTGCGTTTAAATTCATAAAGTCTATGTACCAAAGAGGAAACTAATATTTATTTTGAATAATACAAAAATGTGGCACAAGGCCAAAAGAGGGATAGAGGGGGGGTTGGTTTTTAATATGTCTTATCTTAAACTTAGCAAGCCATGATTACTGAGCCAAACATACCACAGTATTCCTTGCACTAATACAACTCATTCTTACTTAGCATTCTTATCACAACCACCATAATACCTCGGTGTCTCTATGTTGTCCTATCTAGTTCCTATCATTACAATAGTGGGAAGTTTATCAGAACAATTACCATGAAAGTATTTATAGAAAAATCAAAGGGGATCTACGTTATGGCGGTGGGAAAGTGACTGAAACCGAGATACCAGGTCAGGACCAATAACATTGCAGATTCTTCAAGAATCTCTAAACATATAGCTGGAGCACCAGACATGATGTGGCCGCAATATTCAAAGCAAGGGCGAATTATAGACTTATACATATTAAAGATAGATTTTGGCAAGAAAGATTGTCTAGCACGACACACGGAACCAACTTTCCTTGCAACAAACCTAGCAATTGATCCGCTTCATGTTATCGTAAAACGTTAACACGAGAAGGTGCAATCAGGCACTCGCCCATAGGTTAGCATTAATCCTTACCCACACATACCAAAAATTGTTTTACAAACCTATCCACAATTTTAGCCTTGTGCCGGGCGACAATTTCTTCAAATCCAGACAACAAAATATATTTAATGAAATCAACTTAGCAACAGTAATCATGAAAAACATATTTATTTTTATTTTCTGTGGTTTAAACGTAACATTTATTTAGCTGGCAAACTGTTTCTCGAATATACCATTCGAAACTTTGTTCTTGTATCCCTCAGATTTAGGCCAAGGTTAGTCATGATTGTCGTATGTGTGTGTGTTTGTGTGTATGTGAAGGTGTGATACTTAAAAAAATAGGTGAGACGGGTGAGGAAGATAAAAAATAGGTGAGAAATGTAAGAACGATGAAAAAATTGTCGGTAGAACATGATTGTTCGGTGGAGTGTGATGGTCTGAAACCTTCACGTTATGACACTCAAAGCATAAACCTTGAAAATCTAAGACAAAAGTCTTCGGAAGTGACGTAACGGAAACTTAGCACATAGGAAATATGAAGATTAAAAATATAAACAGTTCGATACGAAAATGTAGGAAGGAAGGAAGAGAGTAAAATAGATGAAAAAAAAAGAAAGAAAAAAGCCTGATAAACTTAACACTGCTGCATCCTCGTAAGAAAGAAAGAAAGAAAGAAGTATATTATGTCTAAGATAATTATGAAAATGATATATAAGACGAGGAAATATATACACAAATAAGTTAATGAAAGAATAAATAACGAATGAATGAATTAATGAAGGAATGAATGAAGAACGAAACATAAAAATGAAGTAACAAAGAGCAATGAACAATGAAAGAAAAAAAAGTTAAAAAATGAAAATAGTCCGATAAAATTGTATTAAAAGGAAAGGAAAAAGTAAATGCTTCTTCTTTTTCTTCTTCTTCCTCGTCTTCTTCTACTTCTTCTTCTCGTTATTATTATTATTAAGAAAGAAAAAGGAAAGAAAAGGCTGTCTATTGTGCCTAAAATAATGATATAAATTATGCAGAACGAAGAACGAAAGAAAGAAGAACGGAAAATAAAAGTGTAGAAAGAGCATTAAATAAACAAAAAATATGATTAAAAACTAGATAAATTATGTTCAATATTCATTGGTTACACTTTGATTGTAATCATAGTCACGTATTATTGTAATTTCACCTTAGTATACAACTTAAAGACCACGTCGCCCCAGTGCATTATTACCGTGTTAGCATTGTTCAACCCTTACTGTCTTCTCTCGCAAGTGACCTTGCGTCAGACCGATAAAACCTTAGTAACTATTTATAAAATTGGTGTCTCTAAAGCTGTGGTTTGCCGGATGCGAACAAAGAACGTTACAATTTTAGTTGATTTGCAGTGGGTCTCCCACACTAATGATCATTTGCGAGATTGTCAGAGGCTAGGTAATTTATTAAGGTGGATTACGTAAAAAAACAAGGCGAATGCCTAATGAGTTTCACAGTGAGAAATATGCCAGAGAGACATATCTTGACCCGCTTTGATAACAGCTAAATGTTATTTCAGAAAACAAAAAACGAAAAGAGAATGTTGGAAATGAAAAGAAATTGCTATAAGAAAAAGAATTCACTCCCTTGCCAGACATGAACACATACCAAAGTATTTCATTGCATACATTCCTGGAGAGTTTGGAAAGTAATTATGCTTCACCAGGAAGAGCACAAAAGAACATAAAGGTACATTTATTTAAATACTCATATTACTTTTTTTAATTAAGTAAGCGCATTTTGCACCACAGTGGTCACTACTCTCCTCCGTCAGACAATTGTGGTTCCCGGTAACATTCAATGCAGAATAGTGCAATGGCTTGCCGGTTCCTTTTACACCGGCGATGTTGATGTTAACCCGTTCCTCCTCTCAGACGTGGATTTGTTATCTTCTTCTAGCCTTTACCTGAAGTGGCAGGACTTAGAAGGTGGATTGAATTCAAAGTTTCCTTCTCCTAGATTAGTTGCCATCCAAGGTTATAGGACAAAGTCTGTCCTGTTACCTTACCCATCTCCACCAGATATGGGTAAAAGGATGGATTCATATCTTGCCCAAGGTTATTAGTACCTAAGTGAATATTATGAACTCGACTTAATGATTCCTCAATCTGAGCTGCTAACAACAACCTCGCTCTCTCAAGAACAATTTCTAGCAATTACTTACAATACTTAAAAAGTGATATTTACTCACTACTAAATAAGTATTCGTAAACAATCAAACATCCAAACAACTAAAGTTACACAACTCCTACCAACAAACTTACGCAAACACACTATAGATTGAACTCGCACAAAGGACATTTTTGTACATAACCAAATACTTAGTTTAATTTTACGAACAAATCTTAACAACAGCTTCACACACGCTGAAACTTTACAAAAATACTCTACACAATCTAACTCAGCCATCCTCATTTATCCAAAAATATTCAACCCAATTGTATATGTCAGTTGTATAAAAATCAATGTTATTGTTACACTTTTAATTATGTTTGTCTTCACTGATTTTTCTTGCATGATTTGTTTTCAATATTCCTTTTATCTCTTAATTTGTTGTGGACGAATGTTTAAGAACACCGACATCATAAATCCTTCTGATAACTAAAAATACATTCACCAGTCTGCAACAAGTTGGTTGGTTGATTGATTCGTTTTTAAGGCGTTGTTAGCGATGTTGAAAAGTACTGTTCTGTAGCTGAAATCTGTTTAAATATCTTATGCAGTTGTTTCAACTTTTTATAGTATTGTTCAACCCATATTGTGATAAAATATTAGGCTTCTAATGATCTTAAAAAATTAGTCAGAAAATAAGCCAGAATTAAACAAATAAATGAAGCAACTCATGTAAATACTACTCACCAAAAATGTAATCGCTTCAACGACTGCAGGCAAACGGAATGGCAAATTTACAATTACATGGTTAAAAAAAAATGTAGGTTCTTCCAACCGCAAAAATCATTCGAAAGATTATCAAATTCTTTGTTTCTCATTGTTCTTCAACATATATAGTGATCGGCAAGTTTGTCGTTGCGAAATCTGGTGAGTAAGAAAGATGTGGGAAACCTTCCTAACGGTCTTATTTTTCTTTATTTGTTTTACATCGTATGCCCTTGCTGGAGAATAGTAACGTATCAATTTACCGTGACATTTTCAACGTAATGCGTCGTTTGTCGGATCAAGTTGCAGGAATTAAATCTTTACAGAGATGATCCTTCCATGTTGCAGTTGCTAGTAATGGACGACATATTTCATAGTCCACCAGATATGAAACAAGTACTTCTTTGAAAGAAGTCCTGTTTTTTTGTTTTGCATTGGTTTCTCATTTTGTAATAACCTTTGTTTGTTTTTTTTGTTTTAGTGTTAACCTACAAAACCTATCTTTATCACCTGGAACAATGCGATACAAAAGTGAAAGCCAAGAATTCCTGATTAAAAGAGTGCTGCTATTGGCTGTATGTCATGTTCTGTTTTCAAGCGAAAGTTCAAATGCCATAATTGATAAGCACTTGGCCGATCATGCCATATTCGATTCATGACTGACGTGGCTGAAGATTTTCCCGCAGTAGGCCGTTTCTTTCCGCGTTAGACTGGTTGCCAACCAATGCTATAGGATCCAGTCTGTCCTGCTATTTAACCCATAACTTGAGGGAGAAAAGATGGATCGATACCATTCCCAAGGATATTTGCATGTAAATGAATGTAACTCAAACTCGGCACTCAGGTTTCTCATTCTGAGTCGCTATCCATCACATAACATCACACATCCGAATAGGAACCCAAGTGCCCTCCCTGCGTGTATTACCAATTCAACTCTGGCATGCACTATAAACAATACACTGTCAGAGCGAAGAGATGATAGACCAAGATGCAATTTGCTATCATTCAACCTTGGTTGGTTGAGTCATAAAACACAGTGGTGAAATACGTAATTACATTCCGAACCTTATATACGAAGGTTATTCAAAAAAGTTTTTAAATATTTTTAGTGGGTAAGATTAAAATGATTTGCTATCCCTGTTTTTTTATTATTATTATTATTATTATTATTATTATTATTATTATTTTCTTTAAGATATTATTAAATAAATATTCGTACAAATCCCACCGAGAAAAACTGGTGCATCCCTTAAAAAGATCTAAACCTTGCTCTGTCAACGTTTGGAGGTAAAATGAGAACTTCAACAAAAGGGAATTTAAACTTATCTACTTTATTAAACACGTCGATGTGTAGATTTTTTAACTAACCAGTGGGGTTGCTCTACCCCCCCCCCCGGGGAGTAAGTTCCCCGAGACACGACATAACCACGTCTATTGTGTATGACGTGTAAAACTTAACTCCTTGAAATCACTTTCTATCTCTCCAACGTTCTCACTTTCGGCTGAGCCAATCAAATTCGACATCCCTATTTTGTCTACCATCTGACTCTAAGGTCAGCCTCAGAAGGTCTGAGCCAAATACTCTGCCACTAAAAAATAATAGTCTGAAACTATTATTTTACAATGTTTTTATTGGGTAAGATTCAAATGATTCGCTATTCCTGTTTTATTCATTATCTTTTTTAAATATATTATTAAATAGAGATTCGTACAAATCCCACAGAGAAAAAATAGCGCATTCCTTAAAAAGCTCTAAACCTTGGTCTACCAACTTCACCTCCGTTGTTCAACTGGTAAAGTCACGTTTCGGCTATAAAAACGGTTTCCCTGATGGAAAAGGGGATGCGTGTTCGATTCCTGTCGGAGACACAATCTTACTTTAGTATGACTTTTCAGTCTAGGCCGGTTGTTATGAATTTCATAGGTAGTAGTGATTTTTCCAAGCGTAGCTTAGATGTGGCACAAGGCCGAAATTAGGGGCTCCCAGTGGGGATCGAATTCACTACTCAGTCGTAATTGTTTTAGCGAGACAAGCTTGTTAACCATTACACCACGTCGAGGTGCCCAATTTCATAGGTCTCAAGTACGTGTTCCCACTAAAAATAACGTTTACAATAATAACGAAATAGCAACAATTACAACTCAAGTGCTGCACATATGGTTTTAGAACTTAGTGCAACGTTACGCCATTGACTGCAACGTTCTGACATATTTGTATCGAAATCATCGAAATATTAAATGAGGGTCACTATTTACATTATTCGGACTATTGTCCTCATCTTTGTCGCCATATTTATTACAACGTTTCGGCCGTTGTACGCTCCGGCCTTCTTCAGGTGATTGGAATGTCGAACTGAACCCTCTATTTCGATCACTGGGCTAGTTGCACGTGCCATGTTTAATGGATGTCAGTTATCAGTTATCTCCTGTTAATTCCCCTCTCCAAGTTCTCCACTGCCTTAACCCGGTATTGAACTCACACTCTTTGGGTCCCATCACTGGATCTAACAAACGCCTTTATCCACCGTGTCATGTGTCCTTGGCACGTGGAACTAGAACAGTCTACCCCAGTGAGCGAAATAAGAAGTATTGGTGGAAAATATTTATCCGATATATTGTTACGTACGAAGTTCTTCCAGAAAGAAGGTGATTATAGCTCTCCACAATTTCCTAGTGGAATAGATTCTCGGTACGCTCGCCACTTATTTTGTTTTTTTAATTAGGAGTTTTTTTTTTCTCCTGCACTGACTACAACTCAAGAAGAGAAGTCCCAAACTTTGCTAATGTTTAACATATATAGGGAGCTGGGGGCGGCTGTAGATATATATTCATATCTTTCCCAAGAGCATTATTACGAAGGTAAATGCAACGGACTAGGCCGGGATTTGAACCCAGTTTGGCGGTCCTACTTTTAACTACACGCAGATCAGCTAAAAAAGTATCAAAAATTGTTCGAGCAGTTGAACCTTCATAGCTCATTTGCTATTGTTAACATTTCGATCGACCAATTTCTCAACCTTCATCAGGCATATTCCGTGCGAAAACAAAGGAAACCTCTTTCACAAAGTAAACATATTTTTCATAGACTCTCTCAGTTTACTAATTATTCTTTTGTAGTTGCCAACGCAAAGTTTTGTTACCAACGCGTCAGTAATATTCATATTAAGACAGCTATCAACATACGACAGCGAGTTTTTTCGCGTATTAATGATACAATATATTTAAAATTTAAAATCCCATCTGCAAAAGAGTAACGAAGATGTAATGACAAAAGTACACAGCTGTAGGATCTAAGAAAGTTTTATTCAAGTGAGAATACAAGGTTCGCGTATAGTGTCCTTTTATAGTCCCAGTAAACAGACATAGATCTCTCAAAGAGGAGAGTAACAAAACTTGATTATTCATAACAGAAACCCTCCTTGAATAATGACTTTATCCTTTTTTAAAACCAAGAGCGGTTTCAAAATTCTACAGCGAGTTTTTCTTGATTTGATAAGAGAGAAAATACAAAATATTTCAGTTTTAAAATTTCATCAGAAAAAATGTAGCGAAGATACGAAACAAACTATCCTTGAAAAAAGAACTTTATCCTTTTTTTTAAATCAAGAGCTGTATCAAAATTCTACACCGTGTTTTTTTTAATTATTTGATAAGAGAGAAAATACAAAATATTTCATTTTTAAAATATCATCTGGAAAAATGTGGCGAAGATAGGAAAAAAACTGTCCTTAAAAAAGAACTTTATCCTTTTTTTAAATCAAGAGCGATATCAAAATTCTACAGCCTGTTTTTATTGATTTGATAAGAGAGAAAATACAAAATATTTCAGGTTTAAAATAACATCTGGAAAAATGTGACAAAGATACGAAACAAGCCCTCCTTGAAAAAAGAACTTTTAAAAAATTCATTTGAGTTATCAACATTCTACAGTGTGGTTTTCGCCTTTTGATAAGGGAGAAAATATAAAATATTTGAGGTTTAAAGTCTCATATGGAAGAAACGAAACAAAAGCAACTTGAAAGAAGGAAATTTCTTCTGTTATTTACTTATTAATTTTTCTCTCTGACGAGTATATGATGAACATTTCGGCCGCATAATTTGTGTTCACAACGGCATAAATACTGCGACGAAGGGGTTCATTTATGGGATAAAAATTATTTATTATAATGACTTTTTCAAACTTAGAGACCATTTATCTGCTAAATTAGATTTTCCGTGATAATTGTTGATTAATTACATCGCATCTAATCACCTAAACGAAATACCAAAATACAAAAAAAAAAAATGAATTATCGATTCTGAATCAAAATGATTAATTATCGCCTCAGTCAGAATTCCCTGATCATCACCCACTTATCATAGATCACTAATAACATCCAATTATCCACATTTCAGAATCAAACAGTTGTTGAATAGAAAATATTACACCCAAAGAACCTTGCACATCGGACACAAATCAAAGATCAATACAAGATTTTACGATTACCAATTATGAGAATAAAAATTCCTTATCCAAACTCGAAAATCACTGATATTCATTTAAAAATTTTCTTTTTCATGAATCGATCTCGAAATAACGACCAAGAATAATCGAATCCAATCAGGTGTAAGTGATAACGCACAGTCTTAAGCAGCATATCATCGTATGAAATTAGCTATAAAATTAGTATTTCAAATCTGTTGTAAGTAGACAGAATGCATAGTTATCAACAAAAGTAACAACTCAAGAACTAAGAATTTGAGACAACAAAATCACGCAAGTACACAATTTTAATATCTAAGAAGCGTTTAAAACGAGAACAGAAAATGCGACACCGACATCCAAAAGTGCATTTGGATAGTGAAAGATGCCTTCCAAAAGCTAAGCAAAGTAATTAAGAAACAGGTAAATTTCATTAGAAACAACGAAAGTGTACTTGTCCTCCTGTATGGTAGTGAATGCTGGACAATCTCCTCAGAGGGGAAGAAGAGACTTAAAGCAACAGAAATATAGTCCAACAGAAGGATGCTGAGAATACCATGGACTGAATATGTGAGCAAAAACGAAGTTTCAGAAAAGGACAGTTGTAATTTGTAGGGCAAATAATGAGGAAATAGGGCTTGGAAAATGTTACACTCACAGGGCATATTGAAGGTAAGAGGGACAGAGGGAAACAACGAATAACGCACCTAACGAGCATGGGTAAATAAATGAACGAACAGGGTTCATTAGAGGTAACGAAAAGATTTATTAAGATGACACAGTGTTTATGCCAAATACGGAAATAAAACTATAAGCTCTACTATAGAAGTAACGGGAAGCGTGGAGAAAGGGCTAGGCATCAAGTGTAGCTAGACTTAATGTATAGATGTCGGTAAAGGGGCAACCCAAGATGCGAAGTACGTATAGGGGACACTAAAATCAAACAAGTACAACATTTTAAATATCTTGGAAGTGATTTAAAAGAAGGCGGTATTGTTACCGTTTTTTGTGTACCTGTGTACTAGTGAGTCAACCAAAATGAGCTGACTCATTTTATAGTTTATCAAGAGAAGGTTAACCAATCAGAAGAGGTGGAATATTCAATCCGACGTGTATAAAAGCGGCCATTTTTTTTCTTGTCGGAATATCCACTGCTAACCTGTCAGATGAAAGACCTGAAGAACTATGCTTTCCTACTCTCTCCGAATATCCACTGCCAACCTCTGATATGGAACACCTTAAGAATTCCTGAATAGCTGCTACTAGATATTGGTGCTGTTTCATTGAACAAATTACTTAACGTTGGATTTCTACATTCAGACTACGGTGATCATGTTTTACAGGTATTGCGACAACGAAATCCAAAGGCACATTGCGATAACGAAATATGCCTTCCAAAAGCTAAGCAAAGTAATTAAGAAACAGATAAATTTAATTTATCTAATATCGATATTCCTATGTGGCAGTGAATGCTGGGCAATCTCCTCACAGATGAAGAAGAAGCTTGAAGCAACAGAAATGTGATTCTACAGGATGCTGAGAGCACCATACACTGAACATGTCTTTAAAGAGGAAGTTTTAAGAAAAATGGCAACAAAAATGACGGTTATAATTAGAATAAGAAAAAACAAAAAAAAACAATTGAAATTCATAGGGTACATAATGAGGAAGGTGGGCGTGGAGAATTACATACACCCCGGACATACTGAAGGGACAGGGGAAAATAAGCGAATAAACCTACCTAACGAGAGTATGTAAACGGTTGGCAGAAAAGAGATTAGCAGAGATGACAAAAAGACAAAACCTATTAAAAAGGAAGGAAGTTGTGGGGAGTCGTGACCATTCATATTCCGAAGATGCACACCGATGCTTCATATTGGCTAATTTTCTACGCTGGCTTTGTCTCTATTTCTGAGATGAGGTATTTAACTATTTACACTATTTACATTGTTCGGACTGTTGTCCTCATCTTTATTGCCATATTCACCTTCAACATCTGTTTCTATTTCTGAGATGAGGTATTGTAACTATTTACACTATTTACATTGTTTGAACTATTGTGATTATCTTTATTGTCATATTCACGACGTTTCGGCCTTTATACGGTCCAGTCTTCTTCAGGTGATATACACAAGGACATATAGCCCAGTGGATAAAAGAGCTGGTTGAAGTAATTCAGTGACTCTATCCAAAGAGCTGGGAGTTCAATACCTGGCCACAGCAACGGTGAAAAAATACTTGGAGAGTTGAGTTGCTAAAGGGAGATAACTGAGAGATCCAGAAAAGACATGGCAACTGGAACTTGAACAATCTACCCCAGGGGACGAAATAAAGAGTTCACTTCGAAATGAAATACGATATTTTATGTGAACTCTTCCGTCTAACTATAATTTTTACAAGGCGGGAGAGTCCATCATACATAAAATAGGGAGTTACTTTTCAATCACCCTGTATATTTCTAATAAATAGAGTATCTTAAATGGACAAACAATTTAGATTTGAAATTTGATGGTCTTGCCATCAGCGAATTAACTGGTAGCAAACAACTATTTAACATAAAATAAATAAATAAAACAACTTAATAAAATTACATAGGGACGGCTGTACTACGCGGTCGTATTATAGCCAAGGATATAATTTATTCCGTTTTTAGATTCAGAAACACCGGGTCGTATTATACACAAGCGGTATTATACAGAAGAAAATACTTCACTTCAGTGGGCTTCTCACACTATACGATCTTGTAAAAGACTAGCGACAGAAAACCGATCCCTATTAATTTAAAAATTCCTCTATGCTTCAATGTGGTAGCGAGGTATTTTGGATTGAATCTTTCCCTTGACCTTTGGAGACAGCGTTACGGACTATTTGCAGATAGTAAACCTGATTTATTACTCAAGAGATCTCAAGAGGATACGCTCAAAACCAGTACGTGTCTCGATGCTCATAAAGTGATATTTTCGGATAGAAATGGTTTCTACACACGCCACTTTCTTGAAAAACATGCTTCTTCAGCTTTCTTCTTGAAATGATATTTCTGCGAATTTTCTAAGTGTTTGTGACTGTTTCAGAAACAGTAATCTTGGCGTATAAGCTTCCTCCTTGTTTATACGCGGCAGTTTATACGCCAAGATTACTGTTCTGAAACAGCCTAAAACAATCTGACAAAAGTGGAAGCTTATACTTAACATCAGGAAGAGGCAGCTGAAATTTCAGGAACACGTAATGAAAAAAAAAACGACTTGAAGAATCTGATACTCACAGGTCCAATAGAAGGAAAGACCGACAAGAGAAAGTAACGCATGGCATACCTGGCTGGCTTAAGGAAGTTGATAACAGAACATGACCTGGGGGGAGGTGTCAGAGGGACGAAACTTATTGAGAGACACAGGGGATGGGGGAAGTGGAGAGCCATGATCGGTTACATCCTGAAGCGACACGGCACATAAAAATGTTTGTTTGTTTTGTTTTGTTTTTGCAGCATATCAACCTCAATGTGTTATTTAATGCCGATAAGATTTTTATTACTGGTAATATTTTTTTTTTTTCAAAAATGTGTTGCTGATAATAATGTATGGCGGGTAATCATTTTTTACAAATTATTTCTGGTATTAAGACCTACTTTTAAACTTTCATAGTGTTTTGACCCCAGTTTAGGGGGTAATTATTTGCCCATAGCTGGGAGCCTAACAGGTGCTACCACCCCGAGTCAAGGCGGACCTGGGAACACCAGCAGTTAAAAGGTGGCCCCACGCTCCTCAAAGCCTCCTGATCAGAGGTCTTGATATTGGACGTAGTTTATCGTCTTACCCAGGACGCGGCATATAAAAAGAAGAAGCAGAGAGTGAAAAAACACGGAGATGACAGGTGGTTAATGTTTAGTAAAAGCGCATGTCAGATTTACTTTTATAGACTTTTATATATGCTTCTAACATAGTTTGAAATAGTATTTTTTTAATCCAACATTTTTTTCTTTCTTTCTTTTTTCATTAATGCTCACTCAATACAAGGCCCAAGGGCCATTCAAGGTAGAGTGTTACTGTGTGGATTTGTATTGGCAAGGTAACAGGAAAAATAGACAGTTAATTCTAGACTTGAAGAGGTCACAATTTAATTAGGGAATAACATTTCAGAGGTCAATCGGAGACGTTAGAATATAGTTTGGAAGTAGACTTTGAATGGAACCAGAAACCCAACTCTAAACAGAAAACAAGGGATAAACCTCTATTCCTGTTCAAAGACCGGGGAAGAGTGTGAACCGGATGATAGGCGAACCTATCTAATCCTATTGAAGAGAAAAATAATAAATAGTATTTCAAAGTTCAGGCGGAGACGTTAGAAGTATAGAATTGAAATAGACTTTAGAAAGGACCAGAAACCCACTCCTAAACAGGAAATAAAAGAAACCTGTACTCTTGTTCAACAGATTGCGGCTGGTTCATAAAAGTTTATAGTAACACAGGGTGACCCCACAAAAAACGGGAATTTTTGAAGTGCCTATTGCCAGACATGAGCAAGTGGCAACACTGCGAGACAGTGACCTTGAGCAACTAAACATTTCGCTATTTTAGTAACGAGAATGAAATTCACAGTATCCCAGCTTAGATGTTGCAGCAGTCAATGAGGAATCTCAACAACAGATTTCAAGAGTGCATTCGTACAGGAGGACGCCATCTACAGGACGTAATTTAAAAAAAATGAAAATTCCATAATTGTTTCTTAAATGGCATGTTTTAAGGTTTCAATTACTATGAATTAAATATTTTTCTTTCATCACTCTTGGTTTTATTGGATTGTTAAAAAGTTCCCTTTTTTGGGGTCACCCTGTATTAACTTACGTCGGATTAAAAAAAAATCCATTTTAAAATTACAGTGCGAACGTTTCGACTAGGAATATCAAGCTAGCAGATATAGATTGCAAGAAGTTCCAGTGAGAGACGTGTTTTCTTAAATAGGTAATTCAACCTGACTTTTACATGGCACTCTTCCGTGGCCAAACTTGCAACAGCACGCGTCGGCTATAGTAGTGGGTTTTCTTATGGAAAAACAGTGTACAAATTCGATTTCTGTTAGGGGAAACATTATACTTCAGCAAGACTTTTCGATCTAGGCCGCTTGATATTAATTTAACACTTAAAGTAGACGTGCCAACTCGAAAAGTTGTACTCACTAAAAAGTAACGCTTATAGGAATGCTTCTACGATTAAAGTAAATTTTACGTGAAAGCAAATCAAAACAATACTCCATTCCAAAATTTGTCATAAATAATTAGTTTAAAAAAAAACAGCGAAAAATATGAGTTTTAGAAACTTTTTTTAAAATTTCCCCCTAAAAAAGAAAATTGGCTGATATTTTTACGGCTTATCACCACTTTTAGGCTATTTAACGCCAGAATATATTTTCCGATTGTACATGTTTTTGTAGATAATAATGGTTTAGTGAAACAAGTCCTACTAATTAACCCATAGCTGGGGGAAGAAGAGGTGGATTCATATCTTTCTGAAGCTTAAATGTGCGGAAGTGAACCCAACTGGAATTGGATCTCGACTCTTCGATTCACAATTCCGAGTCATTATCCATTTCACCACCCACACATCCAAGCTTACTTGGAGGTGGGCAGGGAGAAGAGGTGGATTCATAACTTGCCCAAGGGTATCTTGGCGTAAGTGAATATAACAGACCCAACTAGAATGGAAACACCCGCGCATCCAAGTTTACAGCAGCTGGTATTCCCGGCCGGTCACTCATCTAAGTACTGACCAGGCTCAACATTGCTTAATTTCAGTGATTGTATGGGAACCGATGATTCAACACCGGTATGGCCATATACCAAATAAAAAGAAAAGTAACAATTTCAAATATTCTTAAAGTTAACATATTTGCTTTATATTACTATTACATACTCTGCTTTTACTTACCTGGCACAAGTCTCCCCCAGACGTGGCTATGCCCGTAGGGGAGAGTCCTGTCTCGGCACACTAACTCCGTTCTTTACGTAGTCTATAGGGAATTTTGTCCGAGATTACGGCTTCAGATACCCCACTTTAAACTAGGCCTTATGTCACATCTTGCTGCGTGGGC
>OZ038487.1:42736059-42756059 GCA_964036315.1 Acanthosepion esculentum
CTTATTTTAACAGTTGAAATATAATCCTTGAAAATGGCTAAATGTATAGCCGAAAGCGCTCGAATAAAAAGACCATTCAGACAGTTTTGATATAATTTATGATCCGAAAAGAAAAAAATTATTAGATCGCATGAGAAATTGTATAAAAACTAAATAAAAGCACTTTGTTTGTAGTTTTCAATGAAATGTGCATGAAAGAAGGATTGCTGCCTAAATACACCAATATATATATTTATATTTATGTGTGTGTGTAGCGAGATTATGTAGATAGATAGATACATGCATACATAAATCTGATGATATTATAATCACTTAAGGCATGAAATGTATAGTCTCCATGCGTTTCCTCTTTCTTCTAAAAACACCTACTTTGCTTCTTTTTTTTTTCTTGCTATTCCATCTTCTTCGCCCCTTGACTTCTCATTCGCTCAGATATTACTAGTGCACATCCGGGCACAAGTCTCTGGATTTAAGCCTTCATTACAGCGACTCAAATACGGTCAGTCATACCGAAATGAGAGAGTTCGCTGGGGCAGATAATTGTCTAGTCACGACGTCACGAAGCAAGTGAGATTCTTAATCAAGGACGGGAACACGGATTGCAGAACCTTCTGTAAGAGGTGGCCATGGGGGAGAATGGTGTGGCCCAACATTGGAACGGAGCGGTGGTCTGGCTTTGATTTTCATGTAAATGGCATCCCGCACAAAAAAACACTAACACACTTCGCAAGAACTTTGGCATTTAGAGCTTTTCTCTTGCCCCCGTCCCATTGTCCGTTTTAAGAAGGATAGCCGACACATATTTACTTCCGAATGGAAAAAAAAGTGACGCGTACTCTCTTTATTGGTATATATATCTAGAAATATTTCCGTGATTATATATATATATATATGTTATGTACAGGTTATAACAACTATAGAGCGTACGTAAATATAGAAGTGAACACTGAGGTCGACGCACAGTGCCAACATGTCGCCGCTTAGTGTTAACCTCAGTGTCCACTTATACACACACACACACACACATACCCCCCACATATATATATATATATATATATATATATATATATATATATAAAAGTGGACATGGAAGTCAGCACTTAGAGGCGACAGTCTGTTTCATGCTAGTGCAATCGTCAGGCGACTAGCATGAAACAGACTGTCGCCTCTAAGTGCTGACTTCCATGTCCACTTTTATATTTACACACGCTCTATCTCTGATATTGAGCACTTTACCCCATAAATATAGCACACTTTAAGACTATATTTCTGCATATATATATATATATATATATATATATATATATATATATATATATATATATATATATATATATACATACATATATATATAGGTAGAAAGAGAAAGTGTGTTTATGCACGCACACATATATATTGCTATATTTATAGGATCAGTACGGAGATGATTGTCATTTGCTATGCCCAATATATATATATATATATATATATATATATATATATATATATATATATATATATATATATGCATGTGTCTGTGCAAGGGTATATATATATTTTTATTTTATTTTTTTTTAAGCGTATCACCCCAAGCATGGCCGGTGGCCACTATCACGCAAGGGGTTACAGAAGGGTTGGAGGAAGAGCAGATAGGAGTGGTAAAGGAAGGGATGTGGAGAAAGAGAAGGACGGAGGGCCGATCGAGGTGGGGAGGTTACGGCAGATATAGAGCGAGAGCAGATAGGAATGAAAGATGTCAGGAAGTGGATAGATCAAGGCAATTGGAGACGACGATTGACGCTACACTTAAACCGTTGGAGATTGTATTTGTCAGGGAAACAGTAATAGGGAAGGGAGTTCCATAGGCGAGATGTGCGAGACATGAAGCTATTAGAGTAGAAAAGACGTCTACACCTAACAGTTTCAACGGTGAAGTGGTGGGAACGGGATGCCAGCCTCGTAGGACGCTTAAATTCACGAGGCTTAGGGACAAGCGAAAGCAACTCCTCAGAGCAATTACCGTGGAAGTACTTGTAGAAAAGGCAGAGTGATGCAACATTGCGTCTGTGAGAGAGCGACTGCAGACGAGATGACAGATCAGGGCCAATCACATTGCATATCCGTCTCTGGATCTTATCAAGAACCCCGAGGCAACACGCAGGGGCCCCAGACCATAAATGGCAGCAATACTCCATGCAAGATCGAATGGTAGACTTATAGACTTGGAGGATCGATTCAGGGGAGAAGAATTTCCTGGCTCGGCACAGGGAACCAACTTTTCTTGCGGTGGATGATGCAATTGACTCGATGTATTTGTTCCATCTCAGATCAGCGGACAGCGTGAGACCGAGCAGCCGCAGAGAGGAACTCGAGAAGTTGGTCCTCAGACATTCTGATGGGATGCAGGGATGGCTCCTTGTGGTGGTTAATGGAGAGCAGTTTTGTTTTAGAGGCATTAAAGTTGACCATCCATTTCTCTCCCCAGTCCACAACCGATTGGAGGTCCTTTTCAATTTGAGCTGCCAGGTTAATTTTGTCCGCCTCAGTAGATTTGTGCTTGAGGCAGGAGTAAATAGTAGTGTCGTCAGCGTAGATACCGACTTGGGAGTCTATGGCGTCTGGAAGGTCATTTATAAATATGAGGAACAGAGTAGGGGCAAGGATGGAGCCTTGAGGAACACCAGCAGTAGTGGGATAGGAGTTGGAGAAGGATCCACTGAGAACAACCTTCAAATCCCGGTTTGATAGGAACGATTGAATTAGGTCAAACAATCGACCTGTGATACCATAACCCTGGAGCTTGCGAAGGAGGCCGGCATGCCAAACCCTATCGAATGCCTTGGAGATGTCAAGGGCCACGGCACGGGCTTCGCCGTTACTATGGATAGCTTGGTAGACAAATTCAGTGATGGCCGTAAGCACATCGGCAGTAGACCTGGCAAAGCGGAAACCATACTGCTTGTCTGAGAGCAGATCGTGGGATATCAGGTGAGTAATCACTTCGGCGTTGATAATGGCCTCGAAGACTTTGCCGAAGATGGGAAGGAGACTGATAGGACGGTAATTAGAAGGGTTGGAGGGGTCGCCAGAGTTCTTAAAGACAGGAACAATGGTAGAGGACTTCCAGCAGTCAGGAAAACAGGAGTCCTTGAGGCAGCGGTTGTACAATTTAGAGAGGGCAGGTGCCAGTTCAGGTGAGCATTTCTTCAGGACAATGGCTGGTATTATATATATATATATATATATATATATATATATATATATATATATATATATATATATATATATATATATATATATATATATGGTGTAACTGTCACCATTTTATATTTTAATTCACTCTGCCAGAAAATTGGAAACGCCATGCTCTACTGCTTGCCCTTCTCGCCGGAAGCTCCAATATGAACATTTCAGAGTCTTTGCGTGTCAATCTGAGGAGAGTGCAGAGGATTCGGAAAAGAGTTGGTTGAGTCTAATGATGATTATGAAGCTGTTTGGAGTGATTGCGACGTTATGCCTCCATTCACCGTCCCACATAGCCTCAGACTCAGCTCGGAGACCTCCATCAAGGGCCTTGAGGAGGTAGTGCTACCCTGGGCCAAGAGGGTGCAAGGAGAAGCTTCACTATACCACACAAGCAGGAGAATCAAGGCATGGCTGTCAGACAATTTATACGACCACATAACACCACAGATTGCAATCTCTTTGATTATAATGTGTGAGGCGCAGTTGAGCGAGAGACCAACAAAGCTCCTTGTAATACCAAAGATGAAGGCAAGGATTATGGCAGTATTCACTAACTTTAAGCTGGGGCCCGCTCAGATGAGTTGCAGGAGATTCCGAAGTTATTTGAAGGGGATGGTTGATGTCAATGAAACTTTTATTGAATAAATTTACTCTTTAGCATTCAAATACGGTATTCTCTAAAAATAATAGTCAATATATATATATATATATATATATATATATATATATATATATATATAATGACGAAAGTACGAAGGTGTAGTCTTTAAGAAATCTTTATTCAACTGTGCATACAAAGTTCGCATATAGTGTCCTTTTATAGTTCCAGTAAACAGAAATAGAGGAGGGTAACAAAACAACGGGACACCACTCTTGATTATTCATAAGAATATACAAATATATATATATATATATATATATATATATATATATATATATATATATATATATATATATATATATATATATATATGAGTAAAATTGGGCTAGTATACTTTTGTTTTTCTTTGTGTATAAACGGACATTCAACACATCTACCGTAATAAGATGTTGTATATAAGGAGCGAAATTTTGGATAAACTGATGGAAGTTTAACTGGTTCTGTTTCTTCAAGTACTTTCGAACGTTTCAGTCATTTTCCAGAACCATTCGTTGCTGTGTTGTAGTTAAGATTTCCTTGACCATAGCCTGATGCTTTTGAGAAGGCTGAAAGTTTATAGTCAACGGTGACGTCGTGTGTAAACGGTTAAGGGAAGCGAGACTCCACCAAAACAATGCTTTTTTTTGTCTTATACACATTAAATATGCCTACCTCATAGACACCACATTGGTTCTTCAAAGTGACTGTGATGGTCGAAATACTTAAACCACAGAACAAAATGAACTTCAGACAGTTTATCCAAAATTTATATTCCAGTATACAACATATTATTCAAAAATTGTAAAAATACAATAAAAGATTAAACAGACCATATCGGTTGTATTTGATCAAATTTCATTAATTGAACACTTGCAGTAAATATATATCGTCGTCGTCGTCGGCTCCCAGTCGTGTCCGAGTATCGGGTTCTGTCATGAGTCCTATCTTCGCGGTTAATGTTTATTTTTGACATGGCTTGCGAGGCCCAGTCGGTGGTGGAATAGTCACGGAAAATGCTCACAGGGGATGGGAAGGGGAGGACGGGGTCGTTCACATCGCTCTCTCTCCTCCTTCGTCGTCTTGTCTCTTCATTCTCCCTCCTCTTTTCCTCGAAGTCCGCGTTATTCGGTCCCTGGCAGTTTCCTCCCACGAGGACGAGCTAATGTTGGTAAGTGTCAGGGTGCGCTTTAGTTGGTTTTTGTAGCAATTTTTGGGTGCTCCTCGTGGTCTAGTCCCAATGTCCAGCTCGCCATATAGGATTTTCTAGGGGAGCCTGGAAGGATCCATCTTGTGGACGTGTCCTGCTCAGCGGTGGCCCGTGTTGGATGATGGTGGCCTCGACGCTGCTCACTGAGGCTCTGATCAGCCCTTCTGTGTTGGTAGTGTAGCTCTCCCAAGAGATGTTGAAGATTTGCCTTAGTTTCAGTTGCTGGTAGCGTTCTAGCATTTTCACCTCGCTTCTATATAGGGTCCATGTTTCGCAAGCGTATAAAATGCTGGAGAGGACTACTGCCCGGAAGATCATATATATATATATATATATATATATATATATGGTGGACTCTCCCGCCGTATTCGACGTATAAAGATCAAGCAGCTCAGTTCCTAGGAACCGACATCCAAGAAACCAGCACATATGATTTGGTTATAGGGGTGAAGGTTTGTGCAGAACCAACCACACATTCTGAGGGGCTGAATACAGGTACCTGGTGCACTACGTGCCACAAGGTCCCGAAACAACCCTCCAAAGGTTTTGAATTCAGAATTGTCCTTCTCCTAGATTAGTTGCCATCAAACGCAATTCATGTAGCAGTTTCAAAACGTTTTTTTATGTAGATATTCTAGCAATTCTTCGATCTTCTCTTTGCGAAGTTTTTGGAGGTCTGCCGGCTTTTGGTTTTACATCTAACGTTTTATCAGTTTTATACATACTAATTACACGATGAACGACACTTTTAGACCTATGAACAATATCAGAAATTTCTGAAATTGACTTTTTTTCTTGATAGTTATCGATAATGAGTTTTTTCTTCAAAAGAGAGCGTTTTGCGTGTAGATTTTGCCATATTGCTAAAAAATAAAATCCTAATGATAAATGAACTTTTACTTATTGTTGAAAAGTTCCATCGAGTTTTTTAACAATGTAAATTAAAAGTTTATGCAAATGATTAACATCGTTCCTTAACGTTTGTCCAGTAGCTTATTTCCTTTGTTTTATTTAATCTTTATTTAAAAAAAAACTATTATGTAAATTTTTGTAACTTTCTATAATATTAATGCATTACACCCTAATCTTGATTCGGTAAAAATTTCATCAAGCATTACTTTTTAAGTAATACACATATTTATGTCTTTGTTGTTTCCATTCCTTATATTATGGCCGCTACTGTATATATATATATATATATATATATATATATATATATATATATATATATATATATATATATATATATATATCTTGAAGCATGTTTCATTGAGTAATTTAGACAAGCTTTGTCTACTTATTTTTAATTGGATCCTTTCATATTCACGAGCAAGATTTTGGTGTCATAATTAAAGGAAGAGAGTAATGTCCTGTGTTGTTACGTAGTATTTATTCCGACTACTTTCGACATTAGCCCAATGCCAATCTCTCGATGTAAAATACCTGCCAGCATAAATTCGTGCATTCTTGGCTATAAGACTGAATGGCCAAAATTACTATAAAAATAGCAATTATAAAAAACCTAATAAACAGTGTAAAAATTATTTCATCCAAAAACAGATTTTCTACAGCAAACTTAAATCAGATTTTCTGCAACGAACATTTATTTATTTACTTTTTTTTTTTTTAAGCGTATCACCCCAAGCAAGGCTGGAGGCCACTATCACGCAAGGGGTTATAGAAGGGTTATAGAAAGAGCAGATAGGAGTGGTAAAGGAGAGGCTGTGGAGAAAGAGAAAGACAGTGGGTCGATCAAGGCAAGGGGGTTACAGAAGATTTGGAGCGAGAGCAGATAGGAATGAAAAGTGAAAGGATGTGGAGAAGGGAAGTGGATAGATCAAGGCAACTGGAGATGTCGATTGACGCTACACTTAAACCGTTGGAGATTGTATTTGTCAGGGGAAACAGGAATAGGGAAGGGAGTTCCACAGGCGAGATGTGCGAGACATGAAGCTATTGGAGTAGAAGAGACGTCTACATCTAACAGTTTCAACGGTGAAGGGGTGGGAACGGGATGCCAGCCTCGTAGGACGTTTATGAGAAGATAGTGAATTTATTGATGAGGACATTGGGCTAATTAATGTCGAAAGTACTCGGAATAAATACTATGTATCAACATGGTAAATTCCTGTCTTCCTTGAATTGTGACACCAAAAAGCTTGTCCATGAAAATGAAAGGATCCAATTGAAAATAAGTAGACAAAACTTTTCGAAATTATTTAATGAAACATGTGTCAGTGAAAACATGATGCCAAAATATACGCAATATATATATATATATATATATATATATATATGTGTGTGTGTGTGTGTGTGTGTGTGTGTGTGTGTGTGTGTGTGTGTGTGTGTGAATAAGACAAAAGTAAAACTTTTCTTCGCCGACGCGTTTCGTCCTCTGATGGACTATGTCAAGGAAAATATTAGGATTTTATTTTTCAACATGTATTTAGAAACAGAAGTAAAGACATCGCGAGGTTTTCAAATTTTAACCGCACATAAATATTCTTCAGTCTAACTGGGAAAGTCAATGTAAATTATGGGAGCTGCTATGTGATGTATTTTAACGCCTAATAAACGAGAATAAATGTTATTACTCTTGTTGGGGAATTCTTATTTGTTTATATCGATTTATTTATATACTTTTGTTATTTATTACTGTAATTATTATATATTATTTCATTTTAATTTGATGAATTATTTATGTATTCAGTTATCTTAAATTTATTCGGTTCTGAAGCATATGTAGGGAACGTCTGTCGGCTTTAGCGTCACATCACAAGTTCTTTTTTTTACTGACTTTGAAAATATTTTAATGCATGGAAAAATAGCGCAGTTCCTTAACAGATATGTGAATTCAAATATATTATTGGTTCCCTGTAAATTACATCTTGCAACTGATTTGTTGGCAATAAGGTTAGGTGTTTTATTCTTTTTATATTAGATAATTCAATTTACTTGTTGTAGCTTGATAAGAGCTAATAGATTAGCCGAAAGCGCTCGAATATATAGAACATCTGGATAATTCTTTCACAATTGCCATTGCATTAATATATATATGTATATATATATATATATATATATATATATATATATATATATATATATATATATATATATATAAAATATATATATATATATCTTTTAATCGAGTTCCACCTTTCCCTCCTCATTTACTTCATCTGAGTGTCCTTGTATTGATATATATTTAATAGTACCAACGAATATCTTTGAAAAAGTGTTGGCCGAAAGGTTACCTTAGTTATGACGTCTGTTTTGATCAAGGCTATATATCAGTTCTTTGGGTTCAAATATCTGTTTATATATATACATATATATATATATATATATATATATATATATATATATATATATATATATATATATATATATATATGTATGTGTGTGTGTGTGTGTGTGTGTGTGTGTGTGTGATTTTAATAATTAATGCATTCGATAATCTTCTGTGCATTTTCAAAGTAAACTCGCTAGTAATGAATTCTCATCGTAAAATCACCAGCAATGCATTTTCATAACAAAATCTTTTCAACGTATTTTCATCGTAATAAAATTTTCAGAGCATTTTCATGGTCAAATAATTTGGAATGCATTTTCATGGGGAAAACATTTTCAACGTATTTTCATAAGAAAATCACCAGCCATGCCTTTTTATCATAAAATCCTTTGCAATACATTTTCAGATCAAAATCATTTGAAGTGAAATTTTTCAAAGAAAAATCATTAGCAGTGCATTTTCATATTAAAAGCACCAGTAATGCAGTTTCGTAACAAAATAATTTTCAACGTAATTTCATTGTAATATAATTTGCAATGCATTTTCATAGTGAAAATATTTTCAACAAATTTTCATAAAACGACAAGCAATGAATTTTCAGAGTAAAATCTTTAGCAATGGCTTTTTTAGCGTACAATCATTTGGAATGAATTTTCAGAGTAAAGTCATTTTCAATGCATTTTCATAGAAATTTACAATGAATTTTTGTAATAAAATCATTAGCATTGCTTTTCCATAATATCACAAGGAATGAATTTTCATACAAAATTTTTATCAATGGATTTTTATGGTAAAATCATATGCAATGTATTTTCATTGTAAAATCATTTTCAGTGTATTTTCATCGTAAAATCATTTTCAACGCATTTTCATTGCAAAATCATCAGCGATGCATTTTCATAGTAAAATCATTTTCAACACATTTTCATAGTAAAATCATCAGCAATGCATTTTCATAGTAAAATAATTTTCAACGCATTTTCATTGCAAAATAATCAGCAATGCATTTTCATAGTAAAATCATTTTCAACGCATTTTCATAGTAAAATCATCAGCAGTGCATTTTCATAGTAAAATCATTTTCAACACATTTTCATAGTAAAATCATCAACAATGCATTTTCATAGTAAAATCGTTTTCAACGCTTTTTCATAGAAATTTACAATGAATTTTTGTAATAAACCATTAGCATTGCTTTTCCATAATATCACAAGGAATGAATTTTCATAGAAAATTTTTATCAATGGATTTTTATGGTAAAATCATATGCAATATATTTTCATTGTAAAATCATTTTCAATGTATTTTCATCGTAAAATCATTTTCAACGTATTTTCATTGCAAAATCATCAGCAATGCATTTTCATAGTAAAATCATTTTCAAAGCATTTTCATAGAAATTTACAATGAATTTTTGTAATAAATCATTAGCATTGCTTTTCCATAATATCACAAGGAATGAATTTTCATACAAAATTTTTATCAATGGATTTTTATGGTAAAATCATATGCAATGTATTTTCATTGTAAAATCATTTTCAGTGTATTTTCATCGTAAAATCATTTTCAACGCATTTTGCGATTCAGTTGTAAAATCGTTTTATTATGCATTTTCATAGTAAAATATTTGCGGATTTCAATATATGCTTTTATTTTTCTTTTCTATGTCAATATATGTGTAATTATTAAAATGAATGAAAGCTTTAAGGTATTTGGGCCTCCTTTTCTGTTTTTGATAATATCCTACCCGTGATATCACTGATTACGTAAGAAATTAGATTTAAATATTTTTTTTTGTCTTTGAAGATTAAAAAGAAAAAAAGTCTGCTAATAAATTAAACTAATGAAACAGACTCCGACTTTATCCGAATTTGCTTCCGACGTCAAACCCGAAATCCGACTTAATTTTTTTATGATCATTTTTAATGTTTTTTGTACTTGACTGTTGATATTTTTTTCTCGCTCTCTCGACGTTAAATTGAAAATTAATTTTCTCCGCTGATGAGATTTTAATTGTTATCTGGTGTCGCTTTGGAGTCAAAACGCCAGATGAATTGCAGTCGTAATCAACGCATCTACTTCCGGGCACAGGCGTCGGCATGCACTCAAACTACTATCATCAACGCACGCACATACATTCCTCTATACTTGCAAGTATTGTAATAGTATTTTACACATGTACGAATGTACTCGTGCACACACGCATGTCCACACACATGTACACATACACACACACGCACACACACATATATATATATATATTTATTATGGTGGAATTTACTGTGCTCGATATCAAGGGCACAGCGCTGGTAGATATAGACAGTGTTGGCATAAGAATTAACATTCGATGTTTATTTTCGAAGTCTCTGTATATAGGCCCCTGGCGGATTTAGGAAAGTGAATGAAAAGATGAACTGGCCCTTTCAAGTTCATTTATTCAGAACTATTGCTTTCACTTATTAACAGTCAGAATCTACAATTTCTTTTCTTTTAAATGTAATATTTTATTTATTTGTATTACACAGTCGCAAAGCAGTGATGATTCCTTTCTGTTTGTTTGTTTTTCTAACTGCATCTGTCTTATTAAACTTATACACGCATAAAGAATACACACACACACACACACGCACACACACACACACACACACACACACACACACATATATATGTATATGCATACAAACAGACAGATATGGTAAGACCACGAGAAGATTAAAAAATTCTGAAAGAAAGAAATAAAGAAGCGAAAAAGAAAGAAAGAGAACGGGGACTGACTGAAAGAAAGATATTCTTAAAAGCTATTCTTATTATTTGAAAGAAAGAAAGAAAGAAAGAAAGAAAGAAAGAAAGAAAACTCTTAAAAGATATTCTTATTATTTGGAAGAAACTTTTAAAGAAAGAAAGAAACTCTTAAAATATATTCTTATTATTTGCAAGATACTCTGAAAGAAAGAAACTTTGAAAGAAAGAAAGAAAGAAAGAAAGAAGAAAGAAAGGGAACGGGGACTGACTGAAAGAAAGAAGATTTCAAATAAAATTTGAAAGAAAGAAAGAAAGAAAGAAAAAGAATAGGAAAAGTAAAGAAAGTAAAGGAAAGAAGAAACCGAAAAAAAGAAAATACTGTGAAAGAAAGAAATACGAATGAAAGAAGAATAGGATTATAAATGAAAGAAGAAAAAAGAAAGTTCTCTGAAAGAAAGAAAGAAAGAAATAAAGAAAGAAAGAAAGAAATAGTTTTTAAAGTAGAAAGAAATTAGGATAGAAAGAAATCGGAATAAAGAAGAAAAACACAGCGAAGGATGAAATAATAGTAAAAGAAAGAAAGAAAAAGGAAAAAAAGGAAAGAGAAAGGAAGCGCTTTGAAAAGAAGACGATCTCTTTAAAAAAAACACGTAGCGAAAGAACGAAAGAAAAAGTATAAGAAAAAAAAGAACCCGTAAAAAATGAAAGAAAGATCGAAAAAACAGAAAGAATAAAAGAAAGAAGCGAAAGTTTGATTATTAGAAAATTAATTGAGATAAAAGAACAAATACTCTACGACAGCTGAAATAAAACAAAAAGGCAAATTCGCTTCATGTATTTCAATAACACATGAGACAATGACACTTCAAACAATGACACATAAAGCAATATTTTTTTTATCTCGAACGATCTGCAGACACAATCTTCATTAAAGCTGTTAGGTATATTTCCGAGAAGGAGGTGCTCACCCGTTGTCCAAGGTTGACTCCCCTTACGAAAGGAAATTCATCCAAATGTTCTGTTATTCACCTGTTGGTCGTAGGGTGAAGTGCATTCATGCATTTGCTTTTGCAAAGTAAACACAAAACTTTCCAAGCCAGGGATTGGGCTCGATTCACCGATTCCATTCGCTGGGCTTTTTAACTGATAAGACCAACCGCACTTGCAGCTGAAAAAATTCAGAAGAAAAATCAGATAAAAATAAAAATTACAAAAGAAGAAAAAAATTATTTGAGAGAAAGAAAGAGAGAAAAAAAAATCGAGATTAAAGTGATTAAAAATGTTTTATTGGGAGGGAAAAAAAATTGAAGTAATTGATATTGTAAAAAAAAAAAAAATGTCCTTGAAAAATAAGGGACAAAAGAGACAACAAAATTGTCAGATAAATAAAATAGAGGGAAAAATAAACTCCAGAAAGAAAGAAAGAATGAAATAGAGAAAGAAAGAAAAAATAAAGAAAGCGAAGGAAACAAAGAAAAAGACGAAAAAAAGAAAGAAAGGGAACGGGGACTGACTGAAAGAAAGAAGATTTGAAAGAAAGAAAGACGAATGGAAAAAGAAAGAAAGAAAGAAAGAAAGACAGAAAGAAAAAAAGAAAGAATAGGAACAGTAAAGAAAGTAAAGGAAAGAAGAAAAAAAGAAAATGCTGTGAAAGAAAGAAATACGAATGAAAGAAGAATAGGATTATAAATGAAAGAAGAAAAAAGAAGAAAAGGGAAGAAAAGAGAAAGAAAGAAAGGAAGGAAGGAAGGAAGAAAGAAAGAAAGAAAAGAGTGTGAGTGTGTAAGAGAGAGAGAGAGAGAGAGAGAGTGAGAGAGAGAGAGAAGTTAAAAAAAAAACTCTCACATTGTAAGTGCATTAGTAACCATATCTCCCTTGTATCTCGTTCCGAATCTACGGGCGTGTTTCGCAATGTGTTTAGTTGTTTGTAGACGGAGAGATACGGTTTTGGCCGGCGTGTCAGTGTGCGTTTTACAAATGGTTTTCGGATATACGAGAAGCAAAACGTTAACTGCCTCTCATCAAGATTTGCTCACGTCTGTTCCTCTCACAGACCCAACCACGCACACGCACGCGCTCATACACACATATATCCACAAACTCGAATATACTCAACAGCCACAGCGAATTTTTACATAAGTTAGATTCGCCACTCATCGCAAATGTAACCGGTTCAATCCTTGGCTGATACCCGATTATTTTTCGAACTTGTGCCAACTTACAACGAACCTCTAAATTAAAAGGTTATCATTATTAGCTATTTAATTCCTAAACGGCTTCATAATAATTACTTTGTAACTGATAGCCGTTTCCTCATATAGTCCAAAGTTCCTGCGAAAAATAATGCCTTATGTTTTAGTTGGAATGTTTTGTTTTAATCATTCGTTTTTAAGGCTTATCAACGTTTTTCAGGTTATTTAACGCCAGAAAATATTTTTAAATCGTAAGAATATTTTTGGAGTCGGAAAGAATAATAATTTATTGATAAAGTCTTACAAATTATAATTAACCCATAGCTGGGGAGAGAAGAGGTGGATTCATACCTTTCCCAAGAGTATTTGCCCGTAAGTGAATATCACGAATCCAAATGGAACTTGAGCTCAGCTCTCCGATTAACAATTCGGAGCCATTATCCAGTACACCACCTTCACATCCTAGCTTACAGCTCCGAGTATTCCCAGGCAGTCACCCATCTAAGTACTGACCATGCTTGACGTTGCTTAACTTTGTTGGCCGGTTTAGAACCAGCGTAAGATTAGAGGCGGATATTGGTGTTAGAATAGAAGAAACTGAAACTATCCATTAATAATGTCACTGAAGAGAATAATCAAACGAAGGTTGGTAATGAACGATAATACTTAGGACAAGAACAACTCATATAAGATTCGCCAGCGGTGCGTAGAAGTTGTAGTCAACTGCTAGAAGGGAGTCGAGCGAATTCCAACCACCCAACGCGGTCAGATGTGGCACAAGGCCGAATTTAATGTGTGGTATCCGAGCTCGTAGGCTCGTCTAAAAATTCTCCGTAGACCCGTATAAAACGGGGTCCGGTAGCTGTTTCCCGAGACGAGACTCTGCCCTTCGACATAGTGTCGTCTGGGGATCCTCCCTGCCCGGAGACAGAGAGTTTGACCAGCACAACTGGAGACGAATCGCCAACTCTAGATCACGTACAGTATTCACTACTCTATTTATGAGAATGGGGGCGTACCCCTTATTGTCCGTAGGTATACTACAACAGATATATATATATATATATATATATGTGTGTGTGTGTGTGTGTGTGTGTGTGTGTGTGTGTGTGTGTGTGTGTGTGTGTGTGTGTGTGTGTGTGTTTGTGTGTGTGTGTAACATTAGCCTTGTTAAGATAGCGGCTGAGCGGCAGTCTGACAAAAACGTCACTAACATGAAATTTCGAATGAATCAAACCTACATCACTGAATTCTTCTATGCAGAAAAAATTATACCCACACTCTTGCTAAATGTTTACGGAAACCAAACACTGTATGTGAGCATTGTTAGGGTAATGCGATAAGGCACATTCTGGGCAGGCCTTCTCAAGTGTCGATCAGTTGACCAGATGATTCAATAAGATGCGAAGAATGGTACATTCGTCGATCGCATAAATACTCGTGATGAGTCTCGGTGTCAACACGATGCGTTGATATCATAACGCCAGTCACGTGGTTAAGAAGATATGAATTCACTCTGTGTGAAAAGGTTCAACGCTCAGAGGAGGTTGGTGCGTAACGTCTTTTGTCATATAAAGACGCGATGCTCCCGGATTTAGTGGAACTCGGGCATATCATATGTTAAATTGTCCGTGTAAAATAAAAGAGAATAAGTTAAGGATTAGTGAAGAAAAAGTACAATGAAAAAAGATCAAGAACTTAAATCGAATTCACCCCAAGTAAGGGAGTAAAGCGACTAAGCTGGGTGGGGAAGAATTAGAAAACAGAAACATTACTAAGGAGCGAGAAAAATAGAAGAGCAATCAGGAGGTCAGAAGATAACGATTGACTTTTCATTTATTCAACAGCTGCCTGAAAGAGAAATACTTCCCAAGCCTGTAGAAGGTGTCAAGCATATGCTTGGTTTTCAAGAACGTGGGCGAGCTATCTTCCCTCTCCTAGTACTGACCTATCAATGTCTTCAGTATCACCAGTAAGCTTCTATAAGCCATAATCAACAAGAAGGTTGTCGAGCACCTAGAAACCTAACAACCGCTTCAGTGACGAGCAGTATGGGTTTCGATCGGCCCGAGCCACTGCTGTCATCCTAACGACCATCACTCACAGAAACGACAAACGCATCTCGAGGAACATGGCATTTGATATCTCGAAGGCTTTTGACAAGATCTGGCACTAACGCTTACTACACAATCTCTGTAGTTATGGAATCACTGGAAGGGTCTTCTCGATTTAAAGTTCTTCCTAATAGGTAAGACCCTGAAGGTAGTAATTAACGGCCAGTCCCCCAGAGCGCTAGTTGTGGATAAATTGAACGACAAAAAAAATTACATTCAATGCCTCGAAAACGAAACTAGTTACATTCCATCATCGTCAAGTTGAATGGATGTCCTCTCGGGGAGGCACCGTGCCTTGAAAGACTATTGGACCCCAAACTCGCACCTGACCTCAAGTGGAATTCGTACATACGATCCATTGTTAAGGATACAGCACCCTGTAACGCTCCAGTAAGTACCTGACTACTCATTCTATTCTCTAACATTACAAGAGCCAGATCAGGACGAAAATGGAGTACTGTTGTTATTTGGGTGGAAGCTGACCATACCTCATTCTCCAGCCTTCAGTTCTAAAGCTTCTCCGAGCCCATGTAGGTGTCGAATTATTCTCCACCCTTCAACAGGCGGGATGTAACAAGCGTCTCTCTCTTCTATCGCTATTTCCACGGACGAACTACATTACCTGATCCCAGTTAAAACCTTCACAACAAGGACACACCATGCAACTTACATAATAGTAAACCACCCACATTCCCCACGTATTTCATCGCTGAGAAGTAATTTTCTCTCCAACAGCTTCTTCCCGCGAAACACTGCTCCGTGGAACCGGTTTCCAAGAGCATGTTTCCCAGCTCACTACAATTGCTTTTATTTTCCCAAGTACCTTCACTTTCATTCCAGATCATTTTCAGGGGTGAATTGCTAAAACAAAAACTAATGTAGTTGAAAATAAAAGGAATGAGAAAAACTACGGCGCCTTCCTTAATGTGTTTAATGGCAACATTAATAAATTGATGCATGAATTTGAAAGGATTAACATAAAATAGACATAGTATGTCTAGGTTATTAAACACACACACACACACACACACACACACACACACACACACATATATATATATATATATATATATATATGCGGGGTCTGTTTGAAAAGTAACGAAACTGGTGTCAGAAACAATTTATTTAAATTCCAAACAAAAAAGCACATAGTTTCCCTTTCAAAACATTATTCTTCCATCTTTCTCTGACATGCTTCTATGCACTGTTGGAAGGATTCTTCATGGATGCCACTCAACTCCGTCGTTACGGCGCTCTCTTGATGGCCTCTACGCCTTCAAAACGGGGTCGCCTTGAGCAAGACCTGGTGAATAGGGAGGTTGTTCCATTACGGTGATGTTTTTCTCGTTCAGGAACTGCGAGAGGCTAACGGTGTTGTGAGCAAGTGCACTGTCGTGTTGAAGCAACCACGATTTGTCCTACCATAACTCTTGCATGTAAAAAAAAATGCAATGGGTACAGAAAACTAAGATTACAGTTAGGTACTTCCAAGACATCATTTTAGATGACAACACAATCCGCACAGCACACCATGTCCCGATACTTTTCAGACAGACTTCATATTATCTCTCTCTCTCTCTCTCTCTCTCTCTCTCTCTTATATATATATATATATATATATATATATATATATATATATATATATATATATATATATATATGTATGTATGTATGAAAATAATTATTGATAATCACAATAAAAAGCTGCTCAAAAACAATAAGAGTCAATAAAATAAACCTAGGTGTAATTGTAGAATCAAAAACACCCGTTATATGGAAGTTAATTGCAGGGCCGAAAATATAATATATCCAAGCGAAAACGGAAGTAGAAAATAGGAATAGTGTCAACGAGGAGAGGCCATACATTGGAGTCACCGAAAAGGAATGGAAAAACAGATATTATAACCATAAGCAGAGTTTCAAGTATAGTAAATATGAAAATTAGATGGCGCTGTCAGCCTATTACTAGAAAATTAAAAGAGAAGTGGGTAGGCCCCTAAAAATTACTTAGAAATTTCTTAGGAAAAGTGGAGCGTGTAAAAATATCAGTAGTAGGTGTGGTCAATGTCTAGAGGAAAAGTTTGTAATATTAAGTTTGACCAGCTATACTGGAGTGTTAAAGTCAGAATTAATCTGTAGGTGAAGGCATAGTAGAAAACATTTATTGTGCTACTTGCCTCCGTACTAGAGATTCCTTCCACTTTTACGATTACTGTAGTCCCGCGGGCTCAACTAGGCTTATATACGTTTCTTTTTTTTTCTTCTTTTTTGCTTATTTTCTTTTCCCCTGTGATGGTGACTGATATACATGTTTATTTTTATTATTTTTTTTCATTTTTCCCGTGATGTAATGAGTTACGTCGTATTACGTTACCTGAGGATAAATGTTAGGTCGCACCTTTTATTGCGTTCTCATTCTAGTCGCCTGAAGATCGCGAAATCTTGAAACTTAATTAGCGACTCCAGCTGTGGTCGCCGAGAGTTGACGCTGTGAAGCGTTTTTCGCTCTGTCTGTATAGCCTAGACATTGAGAACTGTTATTTATTGCTTAGGTAGGTGTTTGCCTTTCAGTGAAAGGACGTCATGAAATATGCCTCGGCCAATCAAATTTAGCGTTTTTTCGAAATTTGTTTGCGTCTTCTGTATGCCTAAGCACATCTGGTTGATACTCATCCAGTTTAATAATGTTTTGTACAATTGTTTCAGAAAGGTTTTGTCTGTCTTTGCATTTTATCTGTTGTAGTCTCATTTATTTTTAGTGTCGGTTCGGATAATATAAAATTTGCGAATATTTTGAATTCATTTGTGAGAATTCCTTTTTTCTTCTGTAAAAATAACCCATAAGAATGGCCCCAAAGAAATGTAGCTTTTGTGATATCAGCGAACATTCGTTGCCATTTGTGTGATGCCAACGAATACTCGTTGTCACTTTCGTAATGCTCGTTGTAGTAGAGACTTTGTAATCGCAGATACAACTATAATAACATCGTTGAACAATGCCTTCGAATATCACTCGCACTAATAGTACTTGCTCGCTGATACTCGCTCGAATAGTAATCACCGTGTAGTGATCTGAATAGAGAAATAGTATAGGAAATAGAGTAGAGAATACATAATAGCGATCCGTATAGTAATAGAAGGGCGACTAGGAATAGTGATCCGTATAGTATAGCGGATAGACTAGGAATAGCGATCAATTAGACACACGTTACATCCTATATATGCGTTTCCTCTATGGTCACGTGGTCTACTTAATTCAATAATGGGATCGCCTGTGTTTGCTCACTGGCGATCTATGTTCAAATTTCAAGTGTCGGCAGCGGCACTTTATTTCTATACAACAGTAGAGGAAGTGGGATGCTTTTTCACTGAGAGTAGAGTGAAAAATATGATGTTACTGAGCAAAATAATTATTGTAACCTAGAGGAGGTTACTGAATAGGATAATCAAACGAAGGTTGGGAATGAACGATAATAATTAAGACAAGAACAACACATATAAGATTCGCCAGCAGCGCGTATAAGGAGTAGTCAACTGCTACAAGGGAGTCAAGAGAATTCCAAAATGAATCTTCAACTGTAGGATATCAACCAACCACCCCATGTGGTCAGAAATGGCACAAGGCCGAATTTAATGTGGGGTATCCGAGCCCGTAGGCTCGTCTAAAAATTCCACGTAGGACTCGTATAAAACGGGGACGGGTAGCTCGAGACGAGATTTTCCCCTTCGACATATCCTCGTCTGGGGATCCTCTCTGCCCGGAGGCAGAGAGTTTGACCAGCACAGCTGGAGACGAATCTCCAACTGTAGACCAACATACAGTATTTACTACTGTATTTATATGAATGGGGACATACGCATTATCGTCCGTAGGTATGCTACAACAATAATAAAAAAAGGTTTTTCCTGCATATGCAAGGAGACAATTTTTGCAAGCTCATATAATATTAAGCGTCATTTTGAAAGCCATCATCAGAATTTATGCTCAATAACAGATGGAGAATGGAATGCGATTATTTGAACAGAAGTAAAGCAACAAGAGCAACAATGTAATAATTTCAAAAAGATGTTTAAACGAAAAAACAAGAACACTATCTCAGCATCCAGTCGCCAGATTCCCTCTATTGTCGCTAAGCATCGAAATCTACTCTTTGATAGCAGTTATTTAAAAGAGGCCTTTTTGAACTGCTCAGAATTTTTTGTTTGAAGACTCTCAAAATAAAGATGAGATCCTCAAAAGAATTAATGAGTTGCCAGTCGTTAGAAATACGGTGAAGGAGAAAATAATTGCGATGGACAAAGATGCAACTGATCAGCTTGTACTAGATTTGAAAAACGCAGGTATGTTTTCAATTTGTTTGGATGAAAGTACAGACATTACATCAATTGTTCGTTTAGCAGTTGTTGCAAGATTTCCTTCCGGAAATATAAGGAAGAACTGATATAAATTGGTAACTCTTTCAGAGGAAACTAGAGAACATGATATTATGCAAGAATTGAAGAAGGAATTTACTGAAATTGGTATTAAGTTCGGAAATATTGTATCTATGACAACAGATGGAGCTCCAAACATGATTGTAAAAATGCG
>OZ038487.1:42763559-42783559 GCA_964036315.1 Acanthosepion esculentum
AACCATATTGCTTGTCAGAGAGCAGATCATAGGATGTAAGATGCTTAACCACTTCGGCGTTGATCGACAAAGAGTGGTAGGAGATTGATAGGACGGTAGTTAGATGGGTCAGAAGGGTCGCCAGAGTTCTTAAAGACAAGTACAACAGATGAAGACTTCCAACAAGATGGAAACCAAGAGTTTTTGAGGCGGTAGTTGTATACTTTGGAGAGGACAGGAGACAGTTCATGATCACATTTTTTCAGGACAATGGCTGGTATCCCGTCCCCACCGCTAGCCTTATGGAAGTCTAATTTAGAAATGATGCCCAATACCAGCGATGCAACTCGCTCAACAGAGCCTCAGTTCTGGCGAAAATCGGGTGTGGGTACACCGGACGAGTCGGGCGTTGAAATGGATGAGAATCTACGAGCAAAGCACTTGACCTTATCAGCTGAGGAAGTCAGGATCTGATATTGGTTGAACAAAGGAAGTATTGTGGGTTTGCTGTTGTTTAGTATGCTCTTGCAGAGACGCCAATACATTTTGGAAACGAATTTGCGAGATGCAATACCTTGTTTCATTCTATCAGCAAATAGTGACTTTGCTTCAGTGAGGACACGCTTACACTCATTATGGGCTGAGACAATGAGACGTTTGTTGCAATCTGACATGTCGCTACGGTACAGGCGGAAGAAGTGATTCCTATGGGCAATGAGGGCTGAGCAAGCAGCAGAGAACCAAAGGGATGATCGTGATTTAAGCTTATATTTTCTTGCGGGGAGTGAAAGCCTCGATTCCAGCTTTTACCCGGGAGGAGACCTCGGAAGTGCTTTCTTGACCACATTCCAGGGGAAATCGCAAAGGAAATCACGGAAAGAGTCCCAGTCAGTTGATAACAGGAAGATGTTCTGTTGGTAGGAGGTTCTTTGCTGGGGGGGGGGGAATATAAGGAGATGTTAACAAACACTGCAGCATGGTCAGTGCTGCCAAAAGGGCAGAGCTGCGTGTTACAACAAGACTCCGGAATGGAGGTGAAACAGTGTTCGAGAAGGGAAGCTTTATTGTCATGGTTTTTGGGAAAACGGGTGGGGAAGTCAAGGGTTTATATGCCAGCAAGGTCAGGTATAGATTTTTCAAGCCACTTGGCGTGGGCGTTTAAATCACTGAACACGAACATATGAGCAAACGGATGAAGAGAGATAGCCTTGTCTATATTGAAGAAATGCTATCGAGTACACCTCAGTCTTGGGAGGATGGAGAGCGATAGAGGAAGAAGAGTTAGCTTACAGCATTGAGGAGAGATAGACGGAGACACATGTATGAATGTTTCGGAGATTCGAGAGAGAGATACCTAGCCAATGGGAGACAGCCCTTGACGTAAACTCCTAGGCCCTGCATGTGAATTTGAGTCTTTTCTAAGGAGAGGAAGGTAATCGGGGATCGAGAGGTCAGAGCAGGGAATAAACGAGTTGAGGTTGGTCTTGCAGAGAGCTAGTATATCAGGAGACTTCTCAGTGAGGAAGGATTCCACATTGCAGTAGTTGGTTTGAATGCCACGGATATTAGAAAAGGACATGTTAAAGGGTTTAGGTGATATTTTTAGAGCTGGATAACGTTTACTTTTTTGATCGTTTGTTGTTATGTTGGGTAATGTTGGTAGTGAAAATGGAAAGGCCTGAATTAGAAGTAGCAGACGCTCATGTTACGGGACAAGGGCAGAAAGGAGCTGCAACATAATGTGGCTCCAGGATTGCCCACCGGAGGTGCGTGCAGGGACACCCTTCCATGCGCGACACGACACTACAGGTACCCCGATATTATACAACTGTTGATCTGAGCGGCCGCTTAAGACGCTACGCAAGAGTTAGCGCTCCTAACTCCCAGTTGGGAACAGCACACTGAAAACTGTCAACGCAGAAACCTCAGAATGAAGAGGCGTTACCATAGACGGCACACATCACAAGAGAATCACGACAGTACTACTACGGAGGCCAGAGAAAATATAGGAAAAGTACGGGGAACCCCTTCGTAAACAAGAAACAAAGGGTGTTCCTCTGCGCTTGTTCATGAGGAGGGGGAGGAGTGTTGACCGGGCGATAGAAAAGCCTACCTACTTCTATTACATGCGCACTAACACACACACACACACACACACACACACACACACACACACACACACACACACACACACACACACAAGCAGCTTGAAAGAAGTCCAAGAACAACGTGCAAGTCACTCAGTTTTGCAACTGAAATATAAATTTTAATTTAGTTTTGAAACTGAAATATAAAGTTTTAAATTGGTTAAAGTACCAATATGCACTTCTAGAGCGCAAAGGGCTCATCATCTGAGAGTCCAAGAACTCATATCGTTCACTTTTGCATGAGTCAACGAGAAAATAAATTCAAAGAATTTATCCAAACTTTTCCAAAAATTGTCAGGACTAAATTCACTTCAATAATAATTAATAAAAAAAAAAGCAGAAAAAATACGACAGAAGGTAAATTAGAATAAAGTTAGTACTAAAATTTAAAATTCGAAGACAAACATACAATGGAGACTGGCAAACACACACACATATATATATATATATATATATATATATATATATATGGTGCGATGGGTAACTTGTCGCCATTTTATATATTTAATTTCGCGCATGCGCGTTGTTTGTTTTTGATTTTGTCGAGAGCAAAGTATAGAAGAGTCAGTTGTGCTCCGTCTGTGAGAAAAAGAGCACCATGGCGCAATTCACTCGGCCAGAAATTTGGAAATGCCATGCTGTACTGCTTGACATTCACGGCGGAATCTCCGATACGAACATTTCAGAATGTTAGGATGCAAATCTAAGGACAGTGCAGAGGATTCGGAAAGAGCTGGATGAGTGTAATGGTGATTACGAAGGTATTTTGAGTGATCGCCACTCATGGCGAAGTTATGCAACCATTCATTTGCCATTCAACACGAAGACCTACATCAAGTTCCTTGAGGAGGTAGTGCTGGCTTGGGTCAAAAGGGTGGCTGCTGGAAGACCTAATGCCTGGCAACAGGACTCTGCACCATGTCACACAAGCAGAAGAACCCAGTCATGGCTGCCAGACAGTTTCTGCGACCACATTACCCCTTACATTAGCTCACCTAACTCTCCAGACTGTACCCACCTTGATTATCATGTATGAAGTGCAGTTACGCGAGAGGCCACCAAAACTCCTTATAACACCAAAGATGAACTGAAGGCAAGAATTATGGCATCATTCATCAACTTAAAGAAGGTGACCTTCCAGAGGAGTTGCAGGAGATTTCGAAGTCGTCTGGAAGCCGTGATTGAAGCCAATGGCGATTTTATGGAAGAAATCTACTGTTTAGTATTTCAAGATATTTTTGTGTAATTTTGGTAAATATACCTGTTAAAATGAAATGCCAGTGTTGTCTTCATGTGTGCATAATTTAAACGACAATTTATCCATCGCACCCAGTATATACAAGTTGTATCAGAAATCCTTTTATATACTTTAGGGACGGGTTCATCACATCAAAACAAGGACGAGGATTCCGTCGGGCGTGATAAGGATACAGGGGCTGCTCTTAAAGTACCCTCCATGCGGTACTATGAGATATATCACATGCTAGGGCCACTTGACGTGTGCTGACACCGGGGCCGTCTCCGATAGACTGTAGAATGTATTCTTCGTGGTTAGAAGTAAGTGCGGATGTCGGTCTTTTTCGATCCACAGTTTGTGATGTCACGGATCCTGTCTCATCAACGCGACAAGAAACGCCAGAAAAGTTTGGATGACACCGTTGACTTCGGTTTGGCAACACAATCTTATACAGCCGTGCAGCCTCGCGTTCATTACTATTCGCGCGGTCGTATGTAAAAATCCTATCTGCCGACTTACGATATGAATATCCGGCCATTGTTAAACGGAACACTTCTCATTTAACTCACTACTATATACGTTAAACGTTGAAAAAAAGTCTAACCACAAATGTACACGAATGACAAATGTAACCTAGTCTCCATGGAAACATACCGTAAATCTTCTTTAAAAATAACAACTCAAAAAACGAAGGATTTGCGGACACATGTTTATATGGAAGTTTTTCCTCGTTTTTGGGATGGGGAGCCCGCCCCAAAATTTGGAAACGTATTTTTGATGCACCTTATATATATATATATATATATGTGTGTGTGTGTGTGTGTGTGTATGTATGTGTGTGTGTGTGTGTGCATACATATATATATATATATATATATATATATATATATATATATATATATAGACTACCATAATAGACTACCCACAATAAGCTATGTAAACAAATTTTTACTACGTTAATAAAAACACCGATCAAAATAAATAAATAAATAAAAATAAAATGAATATAAAGGATAAAAAACAAAAATAAAATTAAAATAAAAACAAGTAAAATAATTTGACACAAATAAATAAATAAACAAATAAACAACTTCCGGTAAAATAACTGCCAAAAATGACTACCGACAATGCACCACTGACCCGTATATATAAATTGCCGAGAAAAATAACAGCATTCGTGGCCCGTTGATTGCATCTAGCATGAAACTAAGTGTTGACTTCAATGTTCACTTTTATATTTACACACGCTTTATCTCTGATATTGAGCACTTTATCCCATAAATATAGCACACTTTAAGACTATATTTCTTCATATTTATATATATATATATATATATATATATATATATATATAGAGAGAGAGAGAGAGAGAGAGAGAGAGAGAGAGAGAGAGAAAGAGAGAAATAGAGAGATAAATATATTTGAACAGGTAAGAAATAACTTCTTTTCCAGCCTTTCCTGTTCCTCAAATAACTTTGTGCCCTTTACAATCTCTCTTTGTCCTTGTCCTGCCATCCATTGACTTCCTTTGCTTGTGAGCATTAAATTATCCGGGTCTTCTTTATTTTGCGTACACGAATTTTCAGCCGTCTCTTTCTGATCGTAAGCATAAGTTATCTTGGAATTATTATTTATTTAAAACTTCCTCTTTCGGCCATGTTACAAGAATCCGTTTTGTATTCAAACCTAGCGTGGTTGTATTACCATAGACATATAAACCAAAGCGCTAACCTCTTCTTTTCTTGATCTTGGACACAGATTCAAGACGTCCGATGCCTGCACACTAGCAACTTATCCACTGATGATAAACATGTGAATCACCCTGTTTCTGATTCGAATTAAGAACCTGACTGTTTAAAAAAAAGTGGGAGGAAAAAAAAAGAAAGAAAATCCTTTGAACTTGAGACCAAGTTGATCTCAGCTAGGTGATTTAACCAGAGAGTCATCGCCAAGTGAACCACGTTTGTAAGTCGAACGTTCTCTTTATGTATCCAGGTTCAGGGGCTAACCAAGCGTGATAGACAATAAGATAAGTAAAATGGTTAAGCATGGTGCTTGGCCTAACAACTTGTCTTTACGTTCAGTCACCCCATCGCCACTTCCGCTTGCTTCAATTTCTTGCAGTCGTTCCTCACCACCTGGCTGACCCCGCCATCGACATGATCACCGTCGTCATCGTCTCATTTCTATGCACTGCTGTATCTTATGATTTGAATTCAATTATCCTACCTCAGTTCCTTATAATACAATAAAAGAGAGCCTAATGAAATACAGTGAGCACGTACAGAACGCCGGGTAATGGGAAGCCCGTGTTGAAATTAACTCAGATTGGGACAACTTGGCGATCGGCATGCGGGTTGGTGGGCGGCAATAGGGAAAAACGTGGGTGTAAAGAGAATGGGGTAATATGTAAAGAGTTTGTGATAGGGTGAAATGTTTAGGGTTGAGGCTGAGAGAAAGAACATGTAAGGGCGAACCAAAAGAAGCGAGAGAAGGGAGTGAGAGAGAAAGAGAGAGAGAAAGAGAGAAAGAAAGAGAGAAAGAGAGAGAGAAAGAGAGGGAGAGAGTGTGTAAATGACAATAAAGGAAAGAAGGAAGAGGAGAAATCGTGAGCTAATGTGAGAAATGATAAAATGATAGTTGAATCATAAACTTACCCTCCTTTCAAAGAGAGTGCGATTATATGCGTGAAAGAGAGAGTGAAAACGAGCGTGAGATCGAGAAAGAGAAGGAGACGGTGTAAGAGAGAGAGATAGGTTTCAGAAGAGGAGAGTCGACAAAAGAAAATTGAGTGTGAAAAAAAAAAAAGAATGAGTGAGATTGAAGGGAGAGTAAAAGTGAGAGAGATAGTCAGTGAGTGTGAGAAGGAGAGCGAGCATGATTTTGAGAGAGAGAGAGAAAGAGATATTTTAAGAGGCGTTGAAAACGAAGAAAGTGAGCGATACAGATTGAGTGTAAGAAAGAGAATGAGAGATTGGAGGTGAGAGATTAAGAGCGAGATATTGAGTAAGGGTGAGAAATAGTCAGAGTGAGAGAGAGAGATAGAGAGACGGAGTGAGCGTGGAACTGTGAGAGAGAAAGTAAGATGCAGTGTAAGTGAGAGAAGGAGTGATATTGAAAGAGTGAAAGAGAGAAAGTGAAAGGGATTGAGTGTGAGAGACAGAAACTGATAGGTAGAAAGAGAGAGATTGAAGGTAAGAGAGCAAGAGTGAGAGAGATACTGATTAGGTGAGGTGAGAGGTAGTGAGAGGTAGTGAGAGGGAGAAAGATGGTGTGAATGAGGATAAAACGAGAAAATGAAGAGGAGGTGGAGAAATCGGGAATTTGTGCCAGTCGCGAAAAGAAATAAAAGAATAAGAGGGACTTTGAGAGAGAGAGAGAGAGAGAGAGAGAGAGAGGGGGGGCGGATAAAAAATGAGAAAATATACACAGAGGCGGATCAATAGATTCGTAACTTGAAACGTAGCTTGATTTAGATCCTAAGTTTTCATTGTATTATGTTCGAGCTATGTCGTTTGGTTTACTCTGGTTTGTTTTACGGCATATCGACCTCAATTGGTTATTTAATGCCTATAATATTTTTATTGCTGGTAATATTTTATTTTTCAAAATTTTATTGCTGGGATTTTCCTTTTTCAAAAATGTATTGCTGGTAATTTTATTTTCCTTTTCAAAAATTTATTGCTAGTAATTTTTTTTTTCCAAAAATGTATTGCTGGTATTTTTTTTGTTGTTTTTTTTTCAATAATGTATTACTTGTAATACTTCCTTTTCAAAAATGTACAGGTGGCAATACCTTCCCTTCAAAAATGCACTGCTGGTAACATTTCTTTTTAAAAAATGTATTGCTAGTATTTTTTTTTGTTTTTTGTTCAATAATGTATTACTGGTAATACTTCGTTTTCAAAAATGTATAGGTGGCAATACCTTCCCTTGAAAAATTCAGTGCTGGTAATATTTCTTTTCAAAAAATGTATTGCTGGTAATAATGTATTGCTGGTAATAATGTATTGCTGGTAATAAACTTTTCTTCAAAACTTTATTACTGGTAATAATTTTTTACAAAAATATATTACAGGTATTAAAACCTATTTTTACACTTTCAGTTTTGACCCCAGTTCGGGGGTTAACTATTTGCTCATAGCTGGGACACTAACAGGTGCTACCACCCCGGATCAGGGTGAACCTGGAAACACCAGCAATTAAGAGGTAGTTCCACGCCCCTCAAAACCTCTTGATCAAACGCCTTGCTGTTGGATTTAGTTTATCGTCTTACCCATGACGGCGACCTATGAGGTTAATATCAATCTCTGTGTTAACAAGCTGATTGTTTTCACGGCGTAACTATCTTTGTTAGGTCATTTATGTAGATTTTCACATGGATCGGCCAGTTTGGTTCGAACTTAGTACTCAGTGAAAATATACTAGCTTAACTAACCATTACTTCACGCCGATGTGCTCACTGAATTAAGTTGTTTGGCAATGTGATATGTGATATCAGGTTACTATAGCATTGAGCAATGCTTCTTCTTCATTATATGTGGTATCCCCTCAGGACGTCGGTGATCATGGCTCTCTACAATCTTCCGTCCTTTGTAGCTTTTAATGAATTTTGTCTTGGTTGTAACCTAAGAAGGATTACTGAATAAGGAAGAACCAAAACGGAGGTTGGAAATGAAATGGTAATCTTTATAACATCAACAAAATACAATACTCGCCAGCGGCGTAAAGTAAGTAAACCACTGCTAGTGGTGGATCACTTAGACAGCATATTACCCCGCGCCTTACAATAGTGTCCAACGTATGTATTAGGATTGGGACACACCCATTCTGTTGGTAGGTGCGGTATATAATAATAATTATCTATCTATCTATCTATCTATCTATCTAATTCTCATCATTATTGTTATAGCCTAGGAAGGGTTACTGAATGAGGAATAACCAAAACGGAGGTTGGAAATGAAATGGTAATCTTTATGACATCAACAAAATACAATACTCGCCAGCGGCATGAAGTAGGTAAACCACTGCTAGTAGTGGACTACTTAGACAGCATATTACCCCCACTTACCATAGTGCCCAACGTATTTATGAGGATTGGGACATACCCATTAATGCTCATAATATAACAGTCTTTTTGCTATTTCTCCTAAATCGCTATCCATTTACTCAAGCTCTTATGCATTGTTTTCCTTTGTCCTTCTTGTCTTCACTCGGTCCTGGGAGTATCAGATTTTCCAAACCATCTTTTCTTATTATGTGTTCTAGAAATTTCAAAGTCTCTACCTAATGTTAAGTATAAGTTTTCTATATGTAAAACTTCGTCGTTGCTCACATATTCGGTCCATGATATACTCAGCATCTTTTTGCAGAGCCACATTTCTGTTGTTTCAAGTCTCTACATCATGTCTGAGGAGAGCGTCCAGAATTCACTACCATATAGGAGGACTGATATCACGTAACAGTTCAGTACACTTGCTAACGAAGTTTTTCTGTATCTTAATACTCTGCTTTGCTTTTCGGTGAGTTCAAATTACAGGCAAATCCTTAGCATTCAAATGTTTTCGAAAAGAGCATGAATCTACATCTTCTTCACACAACTATGGACTAAATATTAGGGTAGTCTAGACTTTCTAGCCGTGTGTGGCAACCAGTCTAAGAGAAGGAAAACTGTGAACTGACAACCTTGGTGAAGATAACAGAAAACCACTCAAATATCCTTCCTACGTATGTAGGATAATTCGCAAATAATAAATAAAAGGAATCTATGGGGAGTCATGATAACCTACGTCCTGAAAGGACATGGCATTTAAAAAGTGGATTCTGGTCATAGTTGCTAATGTCACTAAAACCCGCAAGAATATCTCATATATAGATTAGGGAAAAAAATAATTGATTAAAAAAATACTGACTGAAAATGCTTAACTTTTTTTTTTATTATTATCATGCTTTGGTGTTGGTCCAACTGTCAGTAGATTTTGTAAAATGGAAATTATTCTCTAAATCTCGTTTCAGCCGGCGATAAATATTGTTTCCGATGACAATATTAAACCTTCCGTATTTGGCCAGTTCGTTACACGCTCAGATTCACACGTCTTCGCAACTACACGATTCGTTGCATCTACAATGCAACGGTAAAGAAAAGCTGAAATGTTTCGAATTTAATATTATCATATCAAAACAGAGTTTTTACTCTTTCTATGCCGTAAGTCTCGGTGCATAAAACAGAATTCGAACCTTAAAATAACAGCAATAAAGAAATAGGAGTCGGATTATACACCATATGTTTGAGAGATTCACTTTTGGCATCGGAGAATAATATAAATTACTCGCAAACGCCCTTTTCTCATACCAAGATTTTCTCTTCTTTTATGTACCAAATCTTTTTAGGACATAGGCGATTATGGTTCTCCACAACATCCTATATTCTGCTCTTCTAAATCATTTTTTAAGTCCTCTATATCCTTGTTCTACCATCCATTCACTCAAAATTGTGAAGAAGGTTGTTAACGTAGAGGCTGGAATAAGAATATCCTGAGTTGAAATATACTAAAAAATTAATTGCCGGGAGGGGACGTCTATTCGGAACGCGAGAGTCATGCGACAGGTTTGTACAATCTGACGGCGGTAAATTGGTGGTAGGTCCAGACCTGGTGCATATGTTGATATAATTGAGAAATATTCAATTTTATACCGGATCGAAGTATTAGCATTAATAGAAAATGTATTCGATCAAAAAATATGAATTTTCAGAATATAATTATAACCCTGACACTGCTCTCCTTTCGTCGTTCTGCCCTCCCCTGCCCCAGCGTTACAACAACAACAACAACAAAAACCCTAAAAAACGTAGTATTCTTGGCGTCGTCGCTTAACAGTACTATTGCTCTTCACGATCATCGCATGTCGACATCAGTAAGCTAGGAGGTAATCAGATTTTACGGGAATTTCGTCCACTGCTCGTTGTAATTGCGCCGAGATTTCAAAGTACAAGCCAACATATTCTGTTGATAACTAACAATGAGTTTGATGAGAACAAATTGAAGAATTTTAAACTAGATGCGTGACGATCTTTCGACAGGAAAATTATTCGAACACTAAATTGTAATAAAAGGATTGGTATTGGTCCTGGCACTGTATTCTCGTCTATCTGTGCTTGTATCTATGAGTTTGTTAGTGGTGGAAACAGCGGCACTAGGAAGGGAAAAATAGGTTTATCATCGTGATATATGGTCTCTGTCTGTTTCCGTCAGTCTCTGGCGTTTACCTGTTCAATTTATATGAGGAGGTTTCCGCTCCTCTAGCTTTGATTTGTTGCATGGTTTTCGATAAAATATTGCTTTTGTTCAATAACAGATGGTCCTCTTTGGAAAATCAACACTACCTATGAAATTAATAACAACCGGCCTAGACTAAAAAGTCATACTACAGTAAGATTGTGTTTCTGGGAGGAATCGGACCTGTATCGCCTTTTCCATCAGGAAAACCGTTTTTATAGCCAAAACTTGATTTACCAATTCAGCAATGGAGTTGACGTTGATAAACCAAGGTTTAGAGTTTTTTAATGAATGTACCATATTTTCTTGGTGGGATTTGTTCAAATTTATATTTATAAAATATTAAAGAATATAACAATAAAGAAAAATCAGGAATAGTAAATCATTTAAATCTTACCCAATAAAAATATTGTTAAATAATAGTTTCAGACTATTATTTTTTGGCGGCAGTGTATTTGGCTCAGACCTTTTTAGGCTGACCTTAAGGTCAGATGACAGACAAAATAGGGATGTCGGTTTTGATTGGATGAGCCGAACGTGGGAATGTTAGAGAGATAGAAAGAGACTCAAGAAGTTAAGATTTATACGTCATACACAATAGACGTGCTTATGTCGTGTCTCGGGGAACTTAGCCCCAGTGGGGGTGATAGAGCAACTCCATTGGCTAGTTAAAAACGTACACGTCGACGTGTTTATAAAAATAGCTAAGTTTAAATCCCCTTTTGTTGAATTTCTCATTTTACCTCCAAACTAAAAATCAACTAGTGATCACTCAACCGCGAGAAGAAAGAGAGAAAGACAACTTTAATATGATCGCCTCAAGACTGTCAATAAAAAGATCTCCCCAGTAGAAGTGGGGTATACAACAATATGTTAATATAAAAAAAAATCAACATTTGAAGATATTATTTAAAAGATTACTAATTGAAATTATTTAATTATTAACGAAATTACAAACATTGATATCAACTCAAATACGTGTACCCAGTAAAAATAACGTTTGTACTAACAAAGAAATCATGTCGGATAAAAACAAAATCCATTCCAAGAATTACTGTTGTTTCCGTTTCCGGTACAAAGCTGAAGGTAGTGGATATACCCGGTGTAACAGCAAAATGGTCTAACTCGTGTAACAGCATAATTGTTCGTCTCACAAAATATAAAAATCCCGTTAAACTGAGTTTATTTTTTCCAGGTTTTCAGGTATCACTTTAGCCAACTTGATAACATGTGTCGTAAGAATGACAGAAAAACCATTAGAGCTATTCGGCTAGAAAGAGAACAGGTTAAAATCATTTCGTTCCAGACTCACAGTCTTTCCAAATGAGCAACGGTGAGAGGAAAAAATCCTTCAGGCCTTCAATCATATTCTGGTTTTCATCTTCAAAGTCCATTAAAGGACCATCAAGATAATAGTGCATAAGTTTTAAAAAGAAGGAACAGTACAGAAAAATAACTGAATCAGGAGTTCACAACAGAAAGAATGATTATCATTTCAACTTAGAGCTAAAGAAATCAATGAGACAAGATTCAACTCAATTCACACGACGTTTGGCACGTGAGAGAGCAGTTTCAGCTATGACAGTTCAAAGACCAGTGAAAAAAAGACTTGAAAATGAAATCGTACGTGAAAAGTGTGAGGTACCCTGTTACTCCTGACACAAAGATAAAAGGTTAGATAGGTCGAAGGTCATCTTGGATAAGTTGGAAAGTGATCCTGGAAGTATATATATATATATATATATATATATATATATATATATATATATATATATATATGAACTTTATTTCAATACTTCATGAGCTTCCGGTCCTTAGCTATGTTTAATTAATGATGAACATATAATTTTCGTTTATGATCGATTTCATCACGATTCTTCTGTTAAGCTTGGAAAGTAATTATGCATAATTATTGCTCAAAGTAGTGTCCAATAGTGTTATAAAAACCTCGGAGAATTCCAGTAAGATATCTTTAAGCATTTCTAAGATACAACGGTTCGAAACTTAATCTAATAATTGGACAATTTTACTGTTAGAACCGGTAGAGTCGTAGACCATAAATGGACAAGAAGTTATCTCATTCTCACCAGGAAAGAAAAAGTTCTTGGCAAAGATCTAATTCCAAGTTAGATGAAAAAGGCTATCCACATTCTGACTTCCCCCTCTCCTGGAACGCAAACTTAGATATCTATCACAGCCCGGGAAGTGGCAAGTATTAACAACAGCCTTGACTCTAAGAATGTTATCGGTCCAGATCAAACCCCTCTCACCGCGTAAATCCACACCCTTTCTCTTTGTATTCCATTAATAAGGATTAATTTAAATTCGGATAGCTTCTTCTCAAGAATTGCTCTGTTGTAAAAGAGAATCCCAGGAGGATGTTTTCCCGACCACTAAGTGTTAGCTTTCCCCACATATCCAAATAATCTGTGCTCCTTACACCTATCGTTTACACAACAACAATCTTCAGTAGGTATTTACCCACTGCCCCACGCAGCAAGATGTGGCACAAGGCCGAGTTTTATCGTGTGGTATCCGAGCCCGTAGGCTCGGGCAAATATTCCCTGTAGACCTCGTAAAAACGGAGTCAGTTTTCCGAGACGAGTCTCTGCCCTTCGACATCGCTTCGTCTGGGGGATACTCTCTGACTTGAACCTTCAGTAACGTACTACCTTTAGTGGCCCCTGTGCCTTTTATAGTGAGAACAATAGGAAAAAAATACACACAAATCTACCGAGTTATGAACTTTTATATAAATTTGCAGTATTTACTTTTATTGCTGTATTTAATGCCCTGATGACTGAATATATTTATAAAAGGTTTTGCAAAAAAAATCGTAAAACTATTTTTAATTAATGTAATCAATCATATGTAAAACCTCAGATTACACATCAATTGCAAGGAGACAGAATGTATGGTTATCAGCGAAAGGAAAAGCCCAGCATTACAAATTAGGGATATCAAAATCAAAAAACTAAAACAATTTAGATATCTGGGAAGTGTTTTAACAGAGGACAGGAAGTACGACACACTGAAAACCGAAGCTGCATTGGGATAGCGAAAATGCTTTCGAAAAACTAAGCAAAGTATTAAGTATCACGAAAAAATTTTTTGAAAACAAAGAAAAGAGTACTGAACTGTTACATAATCAGACCTCCTATATGACAGTGAATGCTGGCCAATCTACTCACAGATGAAGAGATTTGAAGCAACAGAAATGTGGTTCTACAGAAGGATGCTAAGAATACCATGAGCTTGCATAAATGGACGTTGAAACGAGGTTTAGGAGAGATAACAAAATGTCAAAGTTTATTAAGAGCGACAGAGGATAGGAAATTGTGAAGAGCCATGATCGATAACAAACTGAAGAATCACGACACAGAGAAGAAAATTTAGTTTGGTTCTTTTTGTTTAACGGCATATCAACACTTCTATGGGTTATTTAATGCCGAAATCTAAACATTTTGTACGCAATGTTATTTTCTGGAGATAATACTAGTTTTAGTGATATAAGTCTTACTAATTAACCCATAAAAGGGGGAACGGGTGGTTTCATAAATTTCCCACGTGCGTAGGAAACATAACGAACCCAACAGGAATTGGAACCCACGTCTCCGATTAACAATTCCGAGCCGTTATCCATTGCACTACCGGCACACCCAAGCTTACAGTAGCTGGTATTCCCAAGCGGTCACCCATCTAGGTACTGACCAGGCATCAAAGAAGAAGAAGAAGAAAAAGAAGAAGAAGAAGAAAAGAAAAAGAAGAAGAATATATCACATTTTCCAAAACCCTATTTATATGTTTTAAACATATAAGCCTGTATATTTAAAATTAGTTTCACATTTTTATGAAAATAATGAATCTATTAGGGTTAAAATTATGATCCAAATCAGAAAATTTAAAACTGCACTTGTCTATATCTGTGAGATGAGGCATTAGGATTACTTGCATTCTTACATTATTCGGACTGTAATCCACATCTTCATTGCCATATTCACAACATGTCGGTCGTTGTACGCTCCGGCCTACTTCAGGTGATTGGAATTTCGGAACGAACCCTTTATTTCGTCCACGGGGGTAGATAGTTCTAGTTCCACGTGTCATGCCTCTTCCAGATGCCTCAGTTATTTCTATTTAACTCAACTGTCCAAAATTTAATTTTCTTAGGAGCATTAGTATGTTATTTAAAAAAAATGTAATATTAGGAGTATTTTTCTAAGATGTATTTCTGGTATTTTTTCTTATTTTTTTACAGAAATATATTGCTGGAAATTTTTATTTATTTATTTTTTACTAAAATGTATTGCTGGTAATTGTTTTTACTATGAAAATGTATAGCTGGATTTTTAATTATGACAATGTATTTTTATACTTCCATAGTATTTTGACCCCATTTTGGGGGTTAACTCTTTGCCATATTTCGGGCCCTAACAGCTGATACACAGGGTCAAGGTGAACATAGGAACAACAGTAATTAAGAGGTGGTTCCACGCTCCTCAAAACCTGAGGCCTTGCTGCCAGATGGCGATTTATCCTCATACCCAGGACGATTACGTTTATGAAGTTATATGTAAACTTAAGTATTGATATTGTAAGCTTAAAAAGAAAACAAAAACTAATTTTTATTGTAAAGGCGAAAGAAGACGAAGATGTTTGGAAATGTAATCGAATTTTTAAACATTGAAAAGAAATGTTGTGTAATTCTCGTTTTATTCGAATTTTCCTTGCTTCTAAATTGTTAAATAATATCAATCTTTCAATAATCAAGTAAGAAAGTAATTATTAGCAACTGCTATTTTAATAGAGGTATTTTTCTAAATAACGACACGGTATGAAACTCAAATTTATGGCAGCCATTTTATGTAATAAGGAGATTATTTCCCTTTGCACATGCGCAGATCGGCAGTATGACTTACTGATTGTTTCAAGCCGGTTTGGATTATTATCCATTAGCAACATAATTTAGAATTAGCTGAGCGTGAAATGATAATAATTCGATCATTATGGATAACATTGGTAATTGTAATGGTAATATTGTTTCCTTATAAGGAAACAACAGGCATTCATTGGTAAAAGTCTAGAATCGGAGCCATAATTCACATGCGCAACAATGAAAGCAGAAATTGGCCAGAACTTTTAAAATTTTTTGAAAGAAATCAAGTTAATTGCAGAACGAATAACTTTTGAAGATTATTGCTGAAATATGACCTTGGTATCAAAAGGTTGTTCTGATGGATATTTTTTAAGATGTCCTAAAACTAGCTGTAAGCGATAAATATCTTTAGAAAAGTCTCTATATTTTCATAGTCAAACAACAGAGAATAGCTGGCCTCGTCTAAAGCGTTTTTCTCAAAGAAAAAAGAATCAACACGTATCCGCACGAATGGGAATATATATTTTAATATATATTTTTTTTTTAATCAAAAAGTGTATTTGAGAATACATTAAAAGCAATAAACCATATATATAAATTTTAACTCGCCATTTTGTCGTCAATTCCAGACTTTTGCCCATGCGTTGACCGAGTAATTTATCTATCTTTACTTTATTGATGGGGGCTTCCTTCCTAACTTTATTTTGGAGTAGTATAGAACTTCAGCATCTTGATCATGTCATTATTTTCTCTTCAGCTAATATGTGCTATCCATTTTAGTTGCTGTTGTTCTTGTTGTTGAAAGTCCTCAAATGATGTGCTTTCTATTATCTGGTACAGTTCTTTGTTTGTGATTCTGTAGCGCCAATTCACGCATTTAACCCTGGACCTGAGAAAGCCGTTGTATACAGCTGATAGATTAGACATTTCTGAACGTGTCTAGTGCTACGTATGCGATACATACCAACCACGAGGTTATTTAAGAATGTGATGCATTGAATTTTCACACAAACATTAATATTCCCTTTGTGATTGACATTTAAGTTATTTTGTTTTCTTAACTTTACGAATTTTACCTTAAAGATTAAACCCCGTGTAATACAAAAAGCATTAGTTATTTGAGAACGCGTCTTTAGAAAGCCATTGGGGACAAATTTAACTGAAAATCTTTTTTCTCTTTTAATTTCAGCCCTACCATGAAAGCTTCGATTTTAACGCAGGAAATGAAAAGGTATCTCATTCTCGTTAGTTTAATCGCCAACCACACGAATTCGGAGAAATCATCCTTCTTATAAACATGGTCAGGCCATTCGTATTTAAAATAAGAAAAGAACTCCAGTCCTCTAGCAAGAATGTGTATACAGTGCCTCCCCTCCAAATGCCAAGTGAAAACATTCACGAGGGTCAAACATTGTCAGGAATGTCAAGTTTGCCCAACAAGTCCATGCTATAATCGACGATATCTCCCGGTAATGAGTGACAGTCTTTGCCAATCAGCTTCATTTATCGGGGTCTGCAGTCCGACGTGCGGTAGCCGAAGACATCAGATACAAATCCTGCTTTATCAGGAGAGGAGAGTTCATGTCCAATACTACCCGGAAGAGCCGTGTTATCCGTTCAAAGCGCTTTCTAAACAAAGTCACGCACTTTTATCACCATTTGTTACACGCAGCATTTGACCACCAAACTCTCCTGATGTAAACCCTATGGACTATTACTTCTGAGACGTTGTTAAATGAGGGACGAACAAGCATGCCCACACTATCAATGTCTCGTTGAAAGCAGCTATCGTGGAAGTCATGGGCCACATGAAGAAAGAACGAAGAATCATCAACGCATATAATCGTTTTAGAAGCCGTATCGAGGCTATACCGCTTATATTCAAATATCGTGCGAGATTTTTATTATCGATATTTTGCACAAAAAATTGGGGGTCGCACTATACACAGGTAATTTTTTGGAAGAAGTTAAAAATCATGCATTTTCGCTTACACGGATATTTTTTTCTTTCCTGGAGGGGTTAAAATTCATGCAAAATATTCAGAGGTTGCACTGTACACAAACTCGCCTTATACAAAAGTATATACGGTAATATAAACTGATAGATGTTATATTGAATACATTTATATTTTGTTTGTGTATATAAGAATTCCTTAAGAAATTTTGTAAGAATTCCTTAAGAAATTCTGTAAGAATTTCTTTAAAAATTAGCAACTTGAAATTTGTTCTCAAGTACTTGATGCATCATGTATATTACGCCGTGCGATATAACATGATATGCGATAAGACAGAATGATTTTTGATTGAATGGTTGAGTAATAAGTAGGTGGATCAGTAATTCCGTAGCCTAATGGCGAAAATAGTATTTATTGTACGTAACGGATAGTTAATGGGAAATATAATCAACTTTCTTGTCAGTGTCCTTTATTAAGTAATCTATATAAATAAAATAGATTGGAAATTAGGGAGTGAAATTTTCATGTTAAAATTCACCTAAGTCTGCATCAGTCTACGGACTTATTGATCCAACTTCGTATATTAAATCTATTTCTAACAACAAAGAAGAATTTGCAGAATATGACTCGATATACTAAATTATACAGAGACGCACAGATATGCGCGCGTTTACACGCACCCGCACACACACACATGAAATCACATACGACATATATATATATATATATATATATATATATATATATATATATATATATATATATATATGTACAGAGAAAGAAAAAGACAGAGAGGGCGGGAGAGATAGAGGAAGAGAAAAAAGGGGGACGAAGAGGAGAGAGATAGAGTCAGACAGAAACAGAAACAGAGACAGAGGGAAAGGGAGAACAGAATGTAAAGGCTAGGGGAAGAATTTGGGTTTAGGTTGGTTCCTTTTATTCCGAATCGGAAGTTGTCCACTTTGCACGTGCCTTCTACTGACCTGCCGGAAGTTCTCAGTGTCGAAATGCATTTTGGGTAAATGCCCACTAAATTCTAACTGACCGAACAAGAAAAAGAACCCTTTGAAGAAATGACCGAATGCCGGACATCCATCGATACAATCCTTCAGTTTTTTTTTTATTATTTTTTTTTTTATTTTCACCGGTTCTCTTAACGTTAAAAGGATATCAAGTGATTTCATTAAGAAATTATTTCTTGTTCCAGGTGTATTTTTTATCATGTTTTTCTCCTAGTAACTGAAAACGACCATTTTCTTTGAGTGAACGTGAGGGCAAACGAACTCAATTACAGATACTGACAAAGAAATGAAAGTAATATCAACAACACACAAACTACCCGCTGATGTACATATAAACATATATGTTTATGATGATGAGACAGATTGGAACAGCTTATAAAAAACGAGTATTTGGATCGGAAGGAAAAACAAAATTGTGTGTAAGGAAAAAAGCCCTGGGAATTCTAAAAAAAAAGGGGGGCAATAAGTTAAATTACTTTTTCAGATCGGACGACCAGAAATCAGAGTTTGTTAGTTTATTTTAAAACTAACTTGCAGCAAAACATCGTTAACAGTGAAATATGTAACTGTAGAAATAAAAGTAAATGTCCATTAGATTGAGTTACTGTAGCAGTAATTTACAAAGCAGAAGTAATAGACATAAATGACCAAAACAAAATATACATACGGTGTACTGAATGGTGCTTCAAGAAAAGATGGTATAATTACAAGTCATCATTCAAGCTAGAAAGTCTAAGGAATTCTACTAGACTAGCAAACCATGTGAGGAAATTAAAAGAAAAAATAACAAAGATCCGATTGTAAACTGGAAAATTATAACAAAAGCCAAACTTTACAACAATCGTAGTAATATCTGCAACCTTTGTCAACAAGAAAAGTTAGCAATAATAACATTTCCAAACCAAAAAACAAACAAAACGTTTGAATGAGAGATCGGAAATTATGTTTCGTTGCACACATACTAAAAAGTTCCTTTTGAGTTCGTATGAACTAGGTTGAAAAGAAAGTATGTACATTTCATTTACCCTCCATCAACCAATACGTTGTTTTCTTCCTCCCCTTCTATAACACTTTACGTTGTACGTTTATTTATTTATTTTTAAATAATAAAGCGTTCATTAATTTTTAAAAAATAAACGTTAGGAAAATAATTGACCGAAATCACCTGAAGATACCGAAAGGTTGAAACCAAGCAGCGTAATTTTTATAACTAAAAGCTTTAAATGTTATATATTCTATATAGTTGTATATTGAGCACTTTTTAATACTACTGTCTCATGGTCTAATTCAACTTTGAGCATTACCTTTATAATTATTATTTTATTATTACATTATATATTTATATATATATATATGACTCTTCGGCAGAGTTGAGTCACTGTGTGTTTATCTAAATCTAAAAATAAACACGCTAAAATCCACCTTCATCCCTGCCGTGAGCCGACGGCTTAGTGGTAGAAGTTCGGGTTTCGATCCTAGCTAGAGGCAACCGGACGTCTAGCCACAC
>OZ038487.1:42788559-42801059 GCA_964036315.1 Acanthosepion esculentum
ATATATATATATATATATATATATATATATATATATATCCCTCTCTCTCTCTCTCTCTCGATATATATATATATATATATATATATATATATATATATATATATATATATATTTATATATATATATATATATATTTATATATATATATATATATATATATATATATATATATATATATCATGACTCAATAATCAACATAGCATTTTCATTGTTTTTTAATCAAACGTGCATGTATCTCTATCTATCTATCTATCTATCTATCTATCGATCTATCTTCTTATATTTTTGCTATATTATTCATATATAAAAGTAAATGTGTTTCTTTGTCGATCTTCGCTTCGTAAAACATCCCGCTGTGGATTAGAGCGTGTTATTGGTTAAAGGGAGACAATACATAATTTTTTTTTTCACAACATGACGCTGAAGAAATAATCTCTTAACAAAACTCTATCGATGAGTAAAGTACGTACGTCTATTTATTTAAAAGATTCCGATATATGTTTCAAGAGCTCTTTATTGTTAAATGGCTATTTTTAAATGAAATGCCATTGCTACTTTGATTGGAAAGGCTTTTAAAAATGACGTTAGATACAGATGACGGCTTGAACAGAGTAATAAAAAGACTCACTTGTAGTGTGTTACATAGACCAAGCTAATGATGGAATTATTAGATAAATTTAAGAAATAGCTACGGTTTTCTAAAAAAATGATTCATGATAGTCATAATCTTGGTATGTAATATATATATATATATATATATATATATATATATATATATGTACATATATCAAGTATGTGGTGCAGTTCAATTTACATTACATATATATATATATATATATATATATATATATATATATATATATATATAGACAATATTAGTGGTGAATATACACATACATATGCAATTATATATACACATACATATATGTATAAAAATAATTCCAAGGGGATAGAATCCAGGTAGAACTCAATGTCCAGGACAGAGTAAGGATATAATAAAAAGACTTAAACACTAATATTCCATGGTTATAATTTAGCCCATTGGAATCGTAAATACGATCCAATTCATCAGACCTACAGATTCAAAAATATTTTACGATTCCAATGGAATAAATTATGACCATGGAATATTAGTGTTTAAGTCTTTTTATTATATATACATATATATATATATATATATATATATATATATATATATATATATATATATGTGTGTGTGTGTGTGTGTGTGTGTGTACATATATATGTACATATGTATACATATACATGTATATATATATATATATATATATATATATATATATATATATATATATATATATATATATATATATATATATATGTTTCATATATATATACATGTTTCATTAAAAACGACAGACAAGTTACTACGGTTAAGCTTTTTATTTAATTTTTCTTGTGTTCGAACAAGAGCTTTCTTTTCTGGACAAATAATCCTTGATAAACTGGAATAATCCTTGATAATGGCTAAAGGTAGAGCCGAAAGCGCTTGGAACTATAAAACATATATATATATAAAAATTTAACTTAAGGAAATTTAAAAACATAGTGTTCGGAAAAGAGATAAAACTTCGTTTTCAAACTTCCTTAAAAATCATTTAATCACCAGTTACTTACTATAGCCTGGAGAAGTACAATCATATTATTGAAACATGAAATTTTTTGTGCAACGATTTCAGCATGGTTTTATTATAATCGCTTAAAATAAAAATATAAGAATAATATATTGCTCTACTTTGTTTTGAGCCCTTTTTTAAAAGTAAATTCTTCGAACAGTGGATTTTTACTCTATGTGTCCCTTCTCTCATTTGTATGTATATATCCCTATATATATATATATATATATATATATATCCATATATATATATATATCCATATATATATATATATCCATATATATATATATATATATATATATATCCATATATATATATATATATATATATATATATATATAATCCGTAAAATCTGAGTGCTTTTTGAATGGTGTTCGAGGAGTTTTAACTAAGAATTGTTTCATTTTTTTATAATTTGGTTTCGATTAAGATTTTTGTCTCATATTTATGATTTTGTGTTAATTTATTTTTTCAGAGACATTATTATCGTCATCGAGGATGTGTTTCATTTTTTAGTAGATAATTGTGTCTGACTATAATTACAGTTCCGCAGTCTTTGTCGTAGGCGTATATATGAATGTTTTTATCCTGTGACAATTCTTTATCTACATAAAATAAAATACCCACTCGATGGTGATAGTAATATCTGTGAAAAAAAAAATAAACACGAGGTGATAAAACCGATATAAAACTTTGAAAACCAAACCAAGAAATTATTAAAAAATGAAGACAATTCCTGGCTAAATCTCATCGGACTCCACCCGACACACACACACGTACATATATATATATATATATATATATATATATATATATATGGGATTACGATATATAATTTTTTATTTTAGATATCAAGAATAATTATGGGGAAAGGGTGTATGATCAAATAATTTTATATATACTGGGTGTAATAGCAAAATTCTCCAAATCGTGTAAAAGCAAAATTTTCCATATGTTTGGTTAAGCACTAATCCGTTGTATCTTAGAAATGATTAAATATATATTAATGGAATACTCCGAGATTTTTATAGCACTATTCAACACTACTTTGAGCAATAAGAATGTATAATTACTCTCCAAGCTTAAAAGAAGAATCGTGATGAAATCGATCATAAACGAAAATAAAGTTTTCATCATTAATTAATCATAGCTAGGGATCGGCAGTTTATGAAGGATTGAAATTAAGTTTGAATATATATATATATATATATATATATATATATATATATATATATATATATATATATATATATATATAATAAAAAGACTTAAACACTAATATTCCATGGTCATAATTTATTCCATTGGAATCGTAAGAACGACCCAATTCATCAGACCTACAGATTCAAAATGAAAACGGAACAACGACTCCGGGAGAAATTGGTGAGAGTATGTGTGATAGTGTGGGGGGGGGGGACCCGTGATCTATATAGAGGGGTAATAGATGAGAGAGACAGGGAGGTCCGAAGGTGGAGAGGGCACTAAAATTTAACAGAGGGAAGATTTAAAAAGGGGTTTCAGTGAGAAAAGGGTGCCTATTTTCAAAGATATACCGGAAGAGTGTACATTTCTTGGTGACACCCCCCCATAGGCGATAAAATCTTATACTCCCGCCCAGACCCCTACAACGCATACGTACACACACTAATGAGATAAAGGAAGAGTTTAGATAAGCTAACATTAGAAGGGTTTTTAGGATTCCCTGAAGCTAAGTGGAGACGAAGTCTTTTTATTATATCCTTACTCTGTCCTGGACATCGAGTTCTACCTGGATCATATCCTCTTGGAATTATTTTTATACATATATGTATGTGCATATATAATTGCATATGTATGTGTATATTCACCACTAATATTGTCTATATATATATATATATATAAATATATATATATTTCAAACATGTAGTGTTGAATGTTAAAGACAACATAGTCTTACATATTTTCTTTTGAATTTTCTCATATTCTCTAATGAGACTTTTTATTTGAAAATAGTTCCGAAATATGTATTTTCCATACGATGACCTAGCGCTTTCGAACATCATTGTTCATCTTCAGGGTCAATATTTTAGTCAAAATTTTTTTTTTTTTTTTAATTTTTTTTTAATTACATCTATAACAACCCTCTTATGCAACCTCTTAAAATTAATCCGAATATACTCAAAAAAATCCTTTTAATCTGCACTACACAGGTTCCTTTCTATGACCACCTTAATAATATTTATTTACAGGTGGACGGCGTCTCTATGGGATCTGTCCTTGGTCCAACATTTAGCAATTTTTATATGTCACATCTTGAAGATAACATTTTTGGTATTATTGAAACACCTAGCATATACCTCCGTTATGTTGATGATATCCTTATACTTGCTAAAAATTTTGATGAATTAACCTTTTTGTAACAAGCCTTTAAAAATAATTCAGTACTTAATTTTACACATGAACTAACTAAAGATAATAATATCCCTTTTTTGGATGTTTTAATAGATACTAGTAATGACACTTTTACCACTTCTGTATACAAAAAACCTACAAGTGATAACAATTGCACACTCAACTATCTTAGTGAATGCCCCATTAAATATAAACGGTCAATAATTTCTAACCTAGTTACTAGAGCAAAACTTATCTCTTCTACCAATAAAATATTTCATAAACAATTGACTAACATCAAGCAAACCCTTATTAATAACGGTTTTCCTAACTATCTAGTTGATAATGAATTTGATAGATACTTCTCAGACCTAACAAGAGATACACCAAGAAAATTATCCGCAATTAACCTCTTTTACAGAGGACAAATGCATAGACAATACAGCATGGATGAAAAGGCCCTTAAGTCTATAATACACCATAATGTGTTTCCTGTTGATTCCAACAAGGCCTTAAAACTTAATATATATTATAGTAAATTTAAAACGTCTAACCTGATAATGAGTAATAATCATTCTCCAGTTGCTGCAGTTGTTGATAGAACCAATGTTGTGTATGAGTTTAAATGCCCCATGGAAGAATGTTCTTCTAATCCACATACATATATTGGATTTACAACCACCCGGCTCTCCAGAAGATTGACTCTGCATTTAAATAATACTAGCTCCATTAAACAACATATTAAGTCACATACTGTTTCCCTTACGCAATCTGATATACGTAAAATACTTGTAGAAAATACTAAAATTATAGATAAACATACAGACATTAGACGCCTTAAAATCTTAGAGGCATTACATATTAAAAGAAAAAGACCTCTTATTAATCGTATAGATTATAATATATCTGGTAATATATTGCAATGTTTATAATATATTTAAATTTTGTAGCGTATTCTTCGATCTTTTGGCTTGTGTATTGGAAATCTTTTTCACGCTGTCACATGATAAAAATCTACGCCATGCACGTGATATAACATCATCGCGTCTTTTGAATTTAAAAGGAATTTAACGTTTTTAGTTTGTAAAAAAGTAGCAACATGATTACGCTACAAGATAATTGGCAAATGTTTGTTTAAAAAAAAAAAAAAAAAAAAAAAATTTTTGACTAAAATATTGACCCTGAAGATGAACAATGATGTTCGAAAGCGCTAGGTCATCGTATGGAAAATACATATTTCGGAACTATTTTCAAATCAAAAGTCTCATTAAAGAATATGAGAAAATTCAAAAGAAAATATGTAAGACTATGTTGTTTTTAACATTCAACACTACATGTTTGAAAGAAAAGTTGCTGCCAAATTACACACATATATATATATATATATATATATATATATATATATATATATATATATATATATATATATATAGTATTCCTTGATTATGTTCTAACTTATTCAAGATAATCCTCTCTAATGTTTTTAACTTTGTGTTGCCTCACACGTTCCACGTACGATTTCATTTTCAAGTCTTTTTTTCATTTCTCCTTGGCTGAAACTCCTCTCCCACGGGCCAAACGTCTTATGGATTGAGTCCCTCTTTCTGTTGTGACTTCCTACTCCCGTTTTCCTCTCTACTCTTCCCTCTTTTTTAAAACGTATTCATAGTTCTCTTGATAGTTCTTGAATGGGCTTTGAAGCTGGAAGCTGGAATATGACTGTTGGTACCATTACTGAAGGCCTGAATACTCTAGTCCACTCATCATTTGGGAAGACATAGTGGAGCTGACACAAAACGATTTTAATCTGCTCACTTTCTAGCTGAATACCTCAAAGGGTTTTTCAGTGATTCTTACGACAAATGGTATCAAGTTGGTTAAATGTCTCATCTGAAAACCTGAAAAAAAGAAACACAATTAGTTTAGTGTTCTTTTAGATATTAAACATTTTGTGGGATGGACAATTTTGCTGTTACACCTGTTATATGTCTCTGTATGTTTGTGTGTGCGCATGTGTGTGTGTTTCTGGGGGAATATAATGTCGACGATTTCATTTGGATTTATTTTCTTTTTCTTTTTTGTTTTTTTTTCATCCCACGTTGTGATAATAAATAGAAGATTGGTCAAGAATGGGAAAAAGTTGTAAGGACCGGGACGCAAAATTGCTGTGAATGATCTAGCTATTTAAGCATTTTCTAGACATTTTCGTCTTAGTAAATTAATTTCACTTTTAATTAGAGTAGCAATTTTAATTTAATCCAACACACACACACACACACACACATACACACACACACACACACACACACACACACATATATATATATATATATATATATATATATATATATATATATATATATATATATATATAATTAAGTGTTATGGTCCAGGTTCCTTGTAGCACGGTGATGGTCCAAGGTAGAACCAATGAAGAATAACTAGAACACAGGTATGGAATAACACAGATATATTACAAACAGAAATATGTACAAAGAAGTAGAAGTATTAGTAACGACTATCAGGTTTGGTCAGAGTGAACTATGTTGTCTCGACAAGTATCACTATTCCAATGTCTGACAGTAATCGTCTGACTGCGACTCTGTCCCTGACTGTCTGACTCTGAACGACGATGTTCAACAACACACCCACGTGTGTCGAATGTGGAACAAGGCCGGTTTAATGTGGGCTCACCGAGCTCGTAGGCTCGGCCAACAAAATGCCCGTAGAACCCGTATAAACGAGATCGGGTTGGTCAACCTCCCCGGACGAGGCTCTGCCCTTCGGCGGAGCCTCATCCAGGTTCCTCTTTGCCCAGAGACAGAGAGTTCGACCGTCTAGCCGAATCGTCCAAAAAAGACTGACTCTGAACAGTATTTACTGTCCCCACCCACGAGGGATAGATGTGGCACAAGGTCGAGTTTACCGTGGGTATTCCCGAGCCCGTAGGCTCGACCAAAAAATGCTCGTAGAACCCGTATAAACGGGATCGGATCGGTCAACCTCTCCGAACGAGGCTCTGCCCTTCGGCGGAGCCTCGTCCGGGTTCCTCTCTGCCAAGAGGCAGAGAGTTCGACCGTCAAGCCGAGTCGTCCAAAAACGACTGACTCTGAACGACTCTGAAAGATGTTCATTAACACGCCCACGTGTGTCAAAAACGACTGAGTCTGAACGACTCTGAACTGCTGCTCCCTCTTGAGGCGCTGTATTTATGATGTACGGAATAGTCCATTATTATTATAGGTAAGTTCCCATAACATTAAGTAATTCATATATATATATAAATATGATAAACTGGCAAGGTTTTTGGTGACTTGTTTCATTCGTTAAGATCTCATCGGATTGGGCTTTATCGACGTTGCCACGTCTACGCATGCGCACGAGACGAGAGTAGTTTCAAAATATTTGAAAGAATTTTTTTTTTCAATCTAGCCATATTCATCTGTATTCTTTTTCTTTTCCTCTCCATCACATTTGTCCCTGACTATCCCACACTGTGACAATATAAAATTTACCAAGAATGCTGATATATTGAAAGAGCCTGGACGCAAACTTATTAATGATATATACAATTATACAAAATTATATATAGTTATAATATATATTCACAGAGTCCTTTGTGCCCATGTGTAAAAATGTAAAAAAAATTTACTGATTTTAAGTGCTAAAAGACGAAACACGTCACACGAAAGCTTTTCCCACTTTGAGACACACACAGACAGACGCAGACACACACGTATATATATATATATATATATATATATATATATATATATATATATATATATATATATATATATATATAAAAAGTGAACATTGAAGTCAACACTTAGAGGCGACAGGCTGTTTTATGCTAGATGAAAATCGTCAGGCCAGGTGTTCGCTTTTATATTTACACATGCTCTATCTCTGATATTGAGCACTTTATCCCATAAATATAGCACACCTTGAGAGTATATTGCTTTATATATATATATATATATATATATATATATATATATATATATATATATATATATATATATATATTTCTCACCGCCGTAACGTGGCTTCCCTGTGACTTTCCTGCAAATTATTTCATGGTAATTTTTCTTATGAACTTTCCTATTTAGTACCTTAGCTTTAGGAATTTGCACAAATTACTGGATTGGCGGTTAGGTGTCATCATTTTCCTGTTGAAATGGCTACATGCAACCGTAACTTTCATATTCAAAAATTTAAATGCAATGTCAAACTTACTTGCTGTTAATTTTTTTTTCTCATATTCTCTCACATTCAGTAGCCCTTTGCGTCTTCTTAATGGCTTTATTATCTGCTTTGGTATGACATCATTAATACACACACACACACACACACACACACACACACACACACACACACACACACACACACACGCACGCACGCACGCACGCACACACACTCTTCCGTCATTTTGAAGTCAGTCAGCTCAGTTGTTATAACCAAGAGATAGGCGACTACTCGCACACCTCTCATTTAAGTAAGTGGTAAAGTCTTGTGTTAAACCAACTATTCTTTCTGGAAGAGCCGAATACAGAGAACTAGTGCTCAGTAGACCACAAGGTACCCAAAATGACCAGGTTTTCAAACGACTAGGGCCACAAATGACGCTCCGCAGGTCTGGAATTCAGAGTTTTCCTTTTCCTAGACCGTTCGCTGCCCAAAGCTGCATGACTAGTCTGTATTTCTATTTACCCATAGCTTTGGGTTGAAGAAATGGATTTTTAAGTGCATTACCACGACAGGAATTCGAACTTAGATCTACCGATTCTTTAATCAAAATTGCTACCTATTACTCTACCGTTCCTCCATATATTCTACAGTGCATCTCTCGCTCTTTCTCGATATATATATTATAGTAAAAAGAAAGAACAGTATGCTATATAAAACGGTGTTCTTATTGATATTTTTATTTTTTACAAAAATATTATTTATTTTTACAAAACAGTACTCAATGTAAACTTACAGAGCATAAATACTATAAATTAACTAAACATGTTCAAGTGAATTTTGGAAACTTGAAGATGAAACAGAACTAATGCTTTTAATTTAATTGTATAATTAAATTTGAAGTTTTTTGCTTCGGTTTTTGAAACATGGAAATTCCTGTGTAGCGAGGGAACCATATTTTTAAATCAGTTAATTTGTAATATATATATATATATATATATATATATATATATATATATATATATATATATATATGGACGTTGATTAAAAAATGAAAGTGCCATGTTGATTATTTTTTAATTACTCTCTCAATATTTTTAATAGCTGAAAACGGCTATCGTTGTTAGTCGAAAGTACTCAAATATGGGAAGTATCATTTAGCAATACAAACCGGAAATCAAAACGGTTATTAGAAATATTGAAAACGTAAATAAAAATTAATTAACACGAATCTTTCTGTGTTATTTTATCAAGTGCATATAAATTAAAAATTGCTGCTCAAATGCACTCAACACACACACACACACACACACACACACACACACATATACATATATATATATATATATATATATATATATATATATATATATATATATATGTAAAATTGTGTATTTCGGCAGCAATCCTTCTTTCATGCACATTTCATTGAATGCGACAGACAAGGTGTTTGATTTAGTTTTTATACAAGTTTTTATGCGATCTAATATATATTTTTTTCGTTTCAGATTATAAATTATGTAGAATCTGTCTGAATGTTCTTTTTTTCCCGAGCGCTTTCGGGTATACATTTAACCATTTTCAAGGTTGAAATATATTAATTGTTAACAAGAAATAGTTTGTTGCATGTATGTATTTACATAATGTTTTCATTTTCAAAACACGGTCAAGATATTGTGTCCATGTTCATAGTTGATATTATTGAATGTTGTTTTTCTTTTTTAATAAGGCTTCCATTATTTTTAGCCTTTTTTGCATGTAGATGATGCTGTTATATTTGTGTTATCAACAAGTATGTTAAGAATAGGGTCCGTTAGGTTTCCATGAATATTTAAATGAGATCTAATTGAGCTATAATCATAAAGGTGTAGAGTGAGTCTTCGTGTCAAACATGTTGTAGTGTGGCCTATATGATTATTTACGAATTTTGATTGATCAGGAATACAATTCATTAATGGACATTTAAATTCGTAAATAATATTTGTCCTATTTACTTCTGTTCTAAGAGGTGAATTATTATTTTTAACTATGAGGTTTTTATATAATTTATAAAAGTAATATATATATATATATATATATATATATATATATATATATATATATATATATATATATATATATATATGAATTTGTGAGTTCGTATATATAATATGGGTGAATATTGGTGAAATATAATAATGTAGATACGTTTGAATATTGAGATATTTTCTGCATATACGGACATGTGGGTGTAGGTATATATGTGTATGTGTGTGTGTATGTGTATGTATGTGTATGTATGTATATATGTTTATGTGTGTATATATGTATATGTATTTATATGTGTATGTATGTATATGTATGTATGTATGAATGTATTTATATGTATATGTATATATGTGGAAAGGTGTGTGTATGTATATGTGTGTATATGTGTATACATGTGTATGGATATGTGTGTATATGTGTATAGCTATAGGTGTATATATATGTAGGTGAATATATATGTGTGTGTATATATGTATTTATATATATATATATATATATATATATATATATATATATATATATATATGTGTATGTATGTTCGTGTGTATATGTGTATGTGTGTATATCTACATGTGTATGTATGTGCGTGTATATATCTACATGTGTATCTGTGTAGGTATGAGCATATACATATGTATATATGTGTGTGTGTGTATATGTGTATGGGTGTCTAGATATAAGGATATGTGTATATATGTATATATATATATATATATTTGTGTGTGTATGTGTGCATATGTAGATATATATATATGTATGTGTGTGCATGTGTGCTGATGTGTGTATATATGTGTGTGTATATGTATGGGTGTGTGCAAAAAAATGTTTTTTTAAAAAAAGGACTTACAGGTATGTTATTGATGTTTTACCCCACTTACAATACGTTGAATTTTTTTTTTAATTTAAATGAATTACCCTTTAATAATCATTATTAATGATAAAATATTTAGATTTTTGATAATTGAATACTAAAGTCATTACCTAATATTTTTTAGAGAAGCTTTTTTAGGGAATTCTAAGGGCACACCTATATATATATATATATATATATATATATATGTAAGTATGCGGAAATGTTTAAAAATATATATGTAGATATTAATACATGAAATTACCCATGTATATCGGTACATATGTACCTGTATCAGTGACTGCAGATATAAAAGAACGTATGTATATGAAATTTACATGGATGTGTTTACAAGATATGATAGAGCAAGATCTCTAATATTACATTCAAATATCACTCCATATTAACTTAAAACTAAATTTTAAGTAAGAGAAATTACCAATATAAAAATAGTCGCTAATTGAACTCATGAATAAAATTCAAACTGATAGAGATATCACCTTAATAATCAATTACAACTAGAAGTAAACTTATATTTGAAAATAACATTTTTAGTGTTTTAATGTAAATTCTATGAATATTTTTCTAATCGACTATTTCATATTAAATCCCCAAAATGTTTGTAATAAAGTTTAAAAAAAAAAAACTTTAACTAACATATAATTAAATTCCTTAGACTGTTTAAACATTCAAATTTATATAAAAAATTATAATATTTATGAACTCTCAAAGTAAAGCAAAAAACAGCGTCCATTCCAAAGAAAGTTAATGACACTTTATCACAACTTCTTTCTCTCTTTCTCTTTATGCCTTTTTGTCCTATCCCCCTCCCACATCAATATATAACTTCCGTTAACAGATTTAATGTGTCAATGTCTGGATTTCCTCTAAATATTTAAATTTGAAAGAATAGAAATGTTACATCTAACTCAATCATGTCTCTCTACCCCCTTCACTCCCTCACTTCGTTAATTTACTTATTACTGCCCGTCATAAATGTGTAAATTTCCTTTCATTTTTCGTTTCAACCTTTGGAAATAAAATCTGATGATCCGCTGTCCTTTAGAAGGGCTGTGGTGAAATAATTTATTATATGGAACCTTAAAGTGGTCTGTTTTTATAGAACAGGTAATCGATCCGTTGATATATAATCCGGGTGGATCCTAGTAATATTAATTATTACAACTAATCCACAGTGAGCACAATGTTTTTATTTTAACAGAGCACAGGTATTTTGTATAGCAAAAAGGCAAAAATTACCTCAACATAGAGATAGTTTATTTCAAACCGTTCTGGACTCCTGTAGTACAAAAACTATTTACTGTGAATCCAGAATAACACACTCTGGGTCTTTTATAAGAAACACCACATAGAAGGAACTGATATCAAATTATAAACAAGTCCTGGCCATAAATGAATGATTAAAT
>OZ038487.1:42803559-42808559 GCA_964036315.1 Acanthosepion esculentum
GGATCCTTTAATGTCGAATATTGTGTGTACCACCTAGTGAGGATCGAACTTAATAATCAGTAGGTCAACCAGACTAGCCGCGCAAACTTTTGCCTAACACCGAGGCGTCCCGTAGGATGTTAATATTTTTGTATAACCTCTTGCCTATTTGCCTGTGTAAGTTTGCTTCTATCTATCTATCTATCTATCTATCTATCTATCTATCTATCTATCTATCTATCTATGTCTGTGATTCATGATTCATAAAACAGCCCAACTGGCGGCGACCCCTGCAGCCACCCTCACCGCCGCGAACGTTCAGTACTCTTGGCTGAACAATAATTGAATTATCTCTATTGCTTTTAGCAGAAAGCAATTAGATATCCTAAGATAATGCACCGGCATTTTTATTAACACTGATGACAAATGTAGCATCAGACAAGTAAATGAAATAACAAGTCAAAGGTTGGGGCGCAACGCCTCTCCAAGTTTACATCGGTCTTCCTTACTCTCTATTCGGCACCATTTATTAATACTCGGCCATTCATTGCCTCTTTGAACATTTATTCAACATTCTCTCACTCACGTTAGACACAAACGCTCGATTATATATATATATGTATAAGTGTGTGTGCGTGTACGTATCTATACATACATACATATATATATATATATATATATATATATATATATATATATATATATATATATATACGTAAATTGTATATTTAGGCAGCAATCCTTCATTTATGCATGTTTCATTAAAAACGACAGACAAGTTACCCCGATTAAATTTTTATTTAATTTTTCTTGTGTTCAAACAAGTGTTTTCTTTTGGGGACACATTTAGCCATGAGCAAGGATGATTCTATTTTTCTCAGTTTAATTTTGTGTGTGCGTTATATGTATGTTTTTAGTGTTATAGAGATGTTAAATAAAAAATTAAATAAGAAGCTTAATCGTAGTACCTATATATATATATATATATATATATATATATATATATATATATATATAGAGATAGATATATATATAGATATATATATGTACGTGTGTGCGTGTCAAAATTTCAGATAGAGCAGATGTGTAAAAAGACAATATAAATAAAAGCATAAAGGAAAATTTATCTAAGCCGACGCGTTTCGTCCTCTGACATTTGCCTTGATAAAATCACTCAGAGGGCGAAACGCCTTTATTCATTTACAGATATTCTGGCTGAATTTATTTATTAAAATGTATCGGTCTGAAAAGGCAAGTAAAAATTATCTGTCGAAATAAATTTATTACCATCTTTAATGTGATTTTAAGTGTTTTTCTACTATGAATTATATATATATATATATATATATATATATATATATATATATATATATATATATATATATATATATATATGTATGTATATAAAGTGAAGAAGCTATAATAGTTCCAACGAGAGAAAAGTGTGTATATTAAAAAGAGAAACTGCAAACTTTTTTATTGTAATGTGGATTTTTTAAAAATATTATGCTTTATTTTCCATAATTTTCCTACACAGGTTTCCGGTCTCGCGACCTTCATCAGGCAATGCGTGGAGATTTCCATATATTATTAAAATAATTAATTTTTTCCTTTATGTTTTTCGATGTTAAATATTCTCGATATGAAACATTGTCTTGTTTGTATGTTAGTGACCCGAATATCTTTCTGGAACTGCGTAACAAAATTATGGAAAATAAAGCATAATAATTTTTTTAAAAGTCCACATTACAACCAAAAACGTTTGCGGTTTCTCTCTTCTTTTCAATATATATATATATATATATATATATATATATATATATATATATATATATATATATATATATATATATGACTAAAACTATTATGTCAAAAATATTAATACAATCTAAAATTACTTTCTGGCTTGAAATACTCTGTAAATGGCTGATAAACCATAAATATTAAATCAATAATTCAGTCTCAGCATTTTCAAAATCACGTAAAATGTCTAAGGGAAAAATCATTAACAAGATGTCTCTGCTACTTAAAAATTCTTTGGTTAGTTTGTAAAAAATTACAAAATATATCTATTTTAGAAATATATCTTGTACAAATGAAACCTTAAATAAATTGTAAATATAGTGATTTTACATCGGAAAATCAAATGCCTAAAAGCAAGTTAAACACAACAATTTAAGTGGCAGGATTGCCATGACAATGTCTTTTCCTTAGAGTTTAATGGTATGTTCTGGTAATAATTTCATAAATGGCACAAAAGGTCAACAAGGAAACAAAAATTTAAGCATCCATCTTGTTTTCACGTATTCCATCTTAAATATTGTGTTCGAATATTTCATCTGAATTATTTATCATATATCGTAAGTAAATAAAAAATATAATGAATAAATAAAAATAAAATGTTGGCAACTTATATTCCCAACTCACTTACTGACAACCAAACATTCTGTCTTTTTATAATTGATGGCCAGTCAGACAGAAAACAGAGCCTTAAAATTCAAGACAATAATGCAATTTTATACACACGCACACCTCAGTTAAAGCATTTCTTGCCGGCCACAATCTTAACAATATAAGATATGCTGATGACACAGTGTTGATAGCAGAGACGAAAAGGGAACTGCAAAAGATCCTGCAGTAGGTGGCGAAGGAAAGCTAGAAGAAAGGACTAACTACAAGAAGGCAGGACGCAAAAGGATGATCACGAAATGAAAATTACAAATCGGAGATACTAAAATCAAACATGTACAAACATTTAAATATCTGGGAATAGTTCGAACAGAGGACGGAATGTGTAACACTGAGATCCGAAGACGTATTGAGCTAAGTAGAGTATTAAAAGACATGCAAATTTCACTAGAAACAAAGAAAAGAGTATTGAAATATTACGTGATATCTGTCCTCTTGCATGCCAGAGAATGCAAGACAATCTTTTCAAAGACGAAGATACTTGAAGCAACTGAAATGTGGTTCTATAGAAAGATGCTGAGAATAGCTGAAACCGAACAATGTGAGCAAAAACGAGGTTTTGGAGAAAATGGAAATGAAAAAGGAAACTTAAGCTTAACGTCAGGAAAAGGCAGTTGAAATTTCTGGGATACGTATTGAGGAAATAGGGCTTGGAAAATCTGATACTCACAGGACAGATTGAGGGCAAGAGGGACAGAGGAAAGCAGCCCATAACATTCCGGTAGAATGGTTAGAATTGCATAATTTATATGTAATATGATTATTGTATGAATAATATGGTTATTTCACACGCACAAGATTCTAAGGACAAAAAAAAATATCACTTTCATTTTTTTCTATCTTTGTGAAAGATTTCTTAACACGGTTCGAAAATCGACCTCTGGCAATGTAATTTTGTTCACCTTGAAAATAGGCGCGCTTACCAGTTTATTTGGCGGGTTCATCACCATTCTCGATAATCGAACCTTAATTCTATCGATCTATCGACCTGGCTTTGGATTGCTATCTAGCTGTGAGATGTGCAGGAGACAGATCAGATAAAGATAATTGATCAGTTTTTTTTGTTTTTTTTTTTTTTCGCTGTGGCAACCTTCATTCCATTCCCGGTGAAATAGTTCACTTTCGACCCGTTTCACTTTCATTTAGTGATGGGGGAGGGAATAAGAAGGTCATTCCGCTTTTGGGCTTTGATCTCGTATCGAACAACACTTCTCATCCATATTCAAACACGCACACAAAGACACACAACACACGCGTACAAATCTCTACACAAATATAAACATACACATGGATACACACACACACATACATACATATATATATATTCACATATACATACACGCACACACACAGACATATATATATATATATATATATATATATATATATATATATATATATATATATATTATAAATTAATCTAGCTATTCATAGTTTGAGGGTTTATAATTTTAAAATAATTTTAAATACTGTAAATAATCCTAATACATTTACTTGGTTTTTAACTAGGAGTATAGTATATTAAATATTAAAAATAACTTTTTAGAAAGGTGGATAAAACATATTCTAACCTAAACAGTCCCTCAAAATCTTTAAATATACAAATAGAAATAAAACCATAAGAATTTTTGCCGTTAGAAATAAACCCAGATGACATGAATTTAGCGGATGTCAGAATTTGTTAAAAGATACATCCCTACCCATCCCTAAACATAACCCCGCTTTCAAATGTAACTATTAACTGAGACAACGAAAATTAAAAATTGAACCCTCTACCACCCCTTGTCTAGATGAATGGATTTATCGGTAACCTTGGAAACCCTCAAACTATGAATCTTTCCTGTGCCGTTAACAACCGTAAATTTTAAAAAGTAAGTTACTCCAAAATTCGCTTGATGAGGAAATGGAACTAATGTCTTTGGTTTAATAACAAAATTAAATTCAGGGGCCTTAGCTTCCATTTCTGAAACATGGTCATCACTGTGTAGCGGTAAAACCATATTTTAAATCTATTAATTTATAATATTAATGCTCTGTAAATTTAAATTTACATAGAGCACTATTGTGTAAAAATAAAAATATCTATAAGAACACCGGATTTTATATCTTACTGTTCTTTCTTTTTATTTATATATACATATATATATATATATATATATATATATATATATATGTGTGTGTGTGTGTGTGTCTGTGTGTATATGTATATATATATATATATATATATATAGAGAGAGAGATAGAGAAAAGAGAGAGATAAATAGATAGATAGCAACCTAAATAAATCACACAGGATAAGAGAATAAGTAAAACTATTTAAAACTAAGAATATCTTGGAAAGCTGTAATAGAAAATGTTATGATTCGCAACTATTTACTCAACGAGACCATCGGAATTGACGACATATCGAACAACGCTTCTCATTTATATTCAAACACACACACATACACACAACACACGCATACAAATTTCTACACAAATATAAACATACACATACACAGACACACACACACACACACACACATATATATATATATATATACATAGCATAA
>OZ038487.1:42813559-42823559 GCA_964036315.1 Acanthosepion esculentum
AAAACACTTCATTTCTTTTGAAACTTCAAGACTCGTATAAGCAATCACTTTCACTTTACGCATCTTACCAATGAATTTCTCTAAACATGTGCCTACAGAAAACACTTCATTTCTTTTGAAACTTCAAGACTCGTATAAGCAATCACTTTCACTTTACGTATCTTACCAATGAATTTCTCTATTAATCATTTGCCTGCAGAAAATTCTTCATTTCTTTTGATACTTCCAGATCAGCAATGCCAGCTTTGGCTAAACTATTACCAAATTTCATTCGTAAATATCACCATTACTCATCTATACTTTTTCCTTCTTAACGTTTTCTTTTTACCACATTAACGTAATCTTACGAAAGGTCCTTCTTTTATAACCTGTCTTTTCTGATGCTTACATATTTTCTAACTGAATATTATTACATTTACTGCTCTTCCCCTTCCAAATGTTAATTGGCATTTTCATTCTTATTCCTTGGATTGACTCATATCCTCATAGCGTCAGTTTAAACTGACACCGATTTTTTCATATCTTGTGAACATTTCGTTTAAAATGTGTTTTTCCTAGATTTCAGATGAAAACTTGAGTCTTTAACAATATTGATTAAGAGTTCTATGATTTTTAAAAGGTAACTTCAGATGGCGAGACGTGTGGCTATGCTATATGACTCGCATAGCAACACGCTTCTCCATCTGTATTTAAACGTTAAACCGTTAAAGTTACTCTAAATACATATTCTTATAAACTGCAGTTACATTTTCAACTTATATATATATATATATATATATATATATATATTATCATTTGTATACACCCACACACATATATATATACATATATATATTTCAATTATATATATATATATATGTATATATATACATATACACATATATATATATATTTGTGTGTGTGTGTGTGTGTGTGTGTGTGTGTGTGTGTGTGTGTGTGTGTGTGTGTGTGTGTGTGTGTGTGTGTGTTTGTCGAATTACGATCCCGGCTTGAAGCAATGGGAGATTAGCCACATTCAAGAGTTGTGATACCGTGAAATAGTCTGTCTGTGGATGACAATATATATGCTCTCGGAAAATTCGATTGAGCTCTCCGGAGAAGAAGGTGATTTTAGAAACAGTGGCTGCTACTGATGTTAGCGCATTGCTCTTCAACTGTGAATTATGGTCTCCTGGTTATGTGCGTATTTCATATGGAAAACGCTAAAATTACCAATTGTCTCTCCACCGTGCGCCGATAGCTTAGGGGTAGGATCTCTGACTGATGCCAAATCGGTCGAGATTAGATCACGGCTTGAAGCAATCGGACGTCTAGCCACACTGAAGAACTGTGATACAGCGAAGCAGTCTGTCTGTGGATGCCAATATATATATATATATATATATATATATATATATATATATATATATAAAAGTGAACATTGGCATCAGCACACAAAGACGACAGGTTGTTTCATGCTAGACACAATCGTCATCGGCGGCTTGACGATTGCGTCTAGCATGAAACAGCATGTCGCCTCTGATTACTGAATTCAATGTTCACTTTCTTATTTATATTTACATACACTTTGATATTGAGCACTTTATCCCATATCTTTGATATTGAGCACATTATCCCATAAATATTGCACACCATAAAAGTATATTTCTTCATATATATATATATATATATATATATATATATATAGTCAAACCTAGAGAGCCAGACAAACCTACCAAGGTTTCAACTGAGCGGATCGTCAGGGCAAGCTGGCTTTATTTTCGACAGACGTTCATGTTCATAGCTCTTTCTTTTTTAAAACTTTTTTTTAGTTTACATATATATATATATATATATATATATATATATATATATATATATATATATATATATATATATATAAAATACGGACCAAAATGTTGGGGTGGTTATCCATTTCTTTAACAAAAACACCTTAAAGTTATTTTTGTACTTTTAAGTAAAAGATAAAACGTATGTACCTATTTTATTTTTCAGTCTCTCTCCAGGATTCTCTTACTACCATTCGGATTTATCTACGTGATGGTTTTATTGACAAAAACAAACTATGATGTTTTTGTATGATAATTTTTATTGTTAAGTGCTTACTTTATTTTTGTCAAAATAAAACAAATACACTGTAGTTACTGAAATTTTATTTCATACTTTAAAATAGGTATGTCCAATATTTCGCTAAAAAGTGGTATACCTTGACGAAAAAAGGTCCCCAAATTGATAAAACAATTTTTAACGTTTAAATATTTATGTTGTTATTAAAGAGGAAAGACCAAAGTATTTTCTGAATATTTTTTCAGATTTTTTAATCCTTCCTATAAATGTTAAATATTTTATTAAAAAATCTTGTTTTTATTCGAGTCAAAAAATTTCGTAAAATCGAACTTATCGACATTTCTTATGGAAAGATCATAGTTTGTTAGTTAAAAAATCATGAAAAATCAATTACACCTTTTTCTTTTGTTATCTTAGGAAATTTAGAATGATTAAAGTATACTTAATTTAATTTGAAAGCAACATTACTTACATTTTTAGCAGAAAATTTTTTAAGAGAGGTATTTCCAACCGAGGTGGTTTATTTTGACAGGCGTTAATTGATGTACGTCAATATATTCACAACTTACGGCACCGGAATTTATTGGACGGTAGCGCAGAAGTGATATAATTCGTTCTAATTTTAAGTAGATTTTTTTTTAAAAATTCACTTTCAAATTTTTTTTTTTTACCTTACGTTTGAGGAAGAATTCTGCACTGAAAATAACATTTAAATTATGAAAGAAAATCAAATTTTACAAGTAAAAATAAAACAGTAAAAAAGATTGATTTTTTTAAATTGAGGTTTATTAATTCAGTCATGAAATATTTTTCCGAGAATATAAAAATTACATGAAACACCATTAATTGAAACGGGTTAACTTAATGAAATGAGATTTTATTTCTTTTTATTAAGGCAGACTTTTTTCTATTTATTAATAATTATGATATGGCAGTAATATGAGTTTTATTTTATTTATTAATAAAATTAACATGCTATGTTGATTTTGTTTTGACTCAACAAGTATTTAGTAGTAGCGAGCTAACTCCAGAAATTTAAACTCCAAAAATCGTTTTAATTGATAATTTGTCGTGTGGATAATAATTCCAAAGTAATGTACAATGAATTTATGCATTCGATTTCAAACTTGAAAATTTGGGTGGACTTCCAAGGACGTTTTTTTTTTTTGTAACTGTAAATAGTCGATATTTTCTTTTATCCCACTATATTCGATTATATTTGAATAGAAAAAGAAAAAAATTGAAAATAATACGACGATATTCAGAAAACTTGACAAGCGTTGTTTTGTTGTTACTGAACGAATCAAAGCCATTTCTAAAGTAAAAGAAACAAACTTGCTTCTATCAAAAGAAACTACTCACGTGACATTATTTCAAGGTGTTCATCCATATTTTCGTTGGAGACGATTTTAAATACAATTTTGGAATATTAAAAATTATTTTAAAAATATTATCGTTTGTCAGATTTTAATAAGCTTTCAAATTTATGATCTTTAAAAAGTAGAGAACATAATATATCATTTCCATAAGGTTGCAGAAAGAACTTAATGTATAAATATATAACAACCTTTTGTCATATTGTGTATTTAAAATTGAAAAAAAAAAAAATTAATGTAAAAATTCATTGTTCATCAAAATTTTTTTTTTCTTTCAGATAATAATTACCTTCGTATATATTATTCAGAAAAGCCATTAAAAACTTTCTTAATTAAATATTGTCTTAGTTTTATTGGGTTTTGTATTTTTACAATTGAGGTAAAAGTTTGGACAATTTTGGACATTTTTTTAACAAAAAATTCGATGATTTAGATTTTTCAGAGTTTTGTGCATTTAATTAAAAAAAAAATTCAGCTTGCAAATAAAATTTTTTTGAGTTTTCATAAAATTAAGTTCGAGGGGGGTAACAGATATAAAAAAAAATATTTATACCATGACTTTCAAAGAGAGAAACAATTCTAAAATAAGTTCATTCATTTCTGAATAAGTTCTGAAGTTTTCATTAAAATCCAACAAGTAGTTAATTTTTACAAGAATTTCGAAATTAATGTGTCTTTCAAATGAAAAAAAAAAACAACTAAAAAAAAACGCTAAAATGGCCTAAATTGGACATACCTACTTTAAAGGAACAGAAAAATATCTATCTATCTATCTATCTATCTATCTATCTATCTATCTATATATATATATATATATATATATATATATATATATATATATATATATATATAAACAATAGGAATTAGGATTACTCCATAATATAGATGATCATCATTTGACCTTGTAAAATTAAAATTAAATTGCAAGGATTTTCAAATCCATCACTTTAAGAAGAAAATCAAAATAAAACTGGCTGAGATTAATTTTAAAAGACGGGATTTGAAAAGCTTTGTAATTTTCATTTTAATTTTACAAGGTGAAATGACCATCATCAATATTATAGAGTAATCTTAATTCCTATTATTTTTAATATATATGTTCTGTTTAAATTCTCTCTCTGAATCAGATTTAATATTTTATTTTATATTATATTAATAGGATTCACTTGGATTATATATCAACTGCATTTCCCATATATATATATATATATATATATATATATATATATATATATATATATATATATATATATATTAATGTATATTTCGTTAATTTATATAGACAAGTTTTGTCTATTTATTTTAAGTAAATTTCTTTCATATTGTCCAATAAGCTTTTTAGTATTATCACTGAAACATGAAAGAAATTCACCATGTTGATACATGTTTTTATCGTTAATCCTGTCTAAGCTTTCGGCTTACATAAGTCATCATCAGAGATAACAAGTACATTACAATATATATATATATGTAATAAAATGAATCTGTATACATCGGTGCACACACACATATTTATACAAAGATATAGTTAACCAGGCTAAGAAAAGTTCACTGCTGATACATGCCTAGCCTCTAGTGCATCTCTGACGCGAAAACAATTTAATCTAACTAATAAAAAGACGGTAATTATTCACTACTTGGCGTCAGTTTAAACTGACACATCCTTTTTATTTCCGTATCTTCTGAACACGTTGTATAAAATTCTTATTTTCTTGATTTCAGAAGAAAACTTGGACATTTTCCAAAATATTACAGTAACAATTTCAATTTCCAAAATAATATAAAATTATAGTTTAGCTATTAGAAAAAAAAACCTGCGACCAATCCAATATGGGTTAGTGGCACCATCTCGTTCTGTATCTAGAATTTTAGAATGGAATATTTCTTCTTCTCTGTCTGGATTTCTGCGATGAGGAGTTTTCATTATTTACATGTAGACTATTTTCCTCTTCTTTTTTATTTTCATCATAAAGTTTCGGCCGTTTTGCACTCCGACCTTCACCAGGTGTATGTACCCTGATTGGCATACACCTTGATGAAGGCTGGAGGGCACAACGGTCGTAAATATTGTGATAACAACATCAAAGATGAGGATAATAGTTCGCATGTAAATAATTTCATATTCTATTTTAAAATGTTCCTATAGTATTAATACTTTAACCCGTATCTTCATGGCGTCAGTTTAAACTGACCCCTTTTCTATATATAGTGACTATTTTGTTATTTGTTTGAGTTCAGATGTAAATTTTAATTACATTTTCACTTTCCTAAATTATAGTTTATATTTATAGTTTAAACGTATAGAAAAAGAAGATAAGTATAGTTTAAACGTATAGTAAAAGAAAATAATTATTGTTTAAACGTATAGTAAAAGAAAATAATTATAGTTTAAACGTATAGAAAAAGAAAATAATTATTGTTTAAACGTATAGAAAAAGAAAATAATTATAGTTTAAACGTATAGAAAATGAAGATAATTATAGTTTAAACGTATAGAAAAAGAAAAATAATTATAGTTTAAACGTATAGAAAAAGAAAATAATTATAGTTTAAACGTATAGAAAAAGAAGATAATTATAGTTTAAACGTATAGAAAATGAAGATAATTATAGTTTAAAACTATAGAAAAAGAAAATAATTACAGTTTAAACGTATAGAAAAAGAAAATAATTATAGTTTTAACGTATAGAAAAAGAATAATTATAGTCTAAACAAGTGTAGAAGCTTATTCATTGTACTCTGTTTACAATTGGTTATTCAGTTTCTTCTTTTCATTCTCTTTCACTGCCAGTAGCCCCTTGTGTCTTAGTGGCATTGTCGCCTTGCTTGGGGTTAATTATATATACAGAGTGATTGTAAATCAATCCCTATTTTATGTATGAGTGGCTGGCCAGGCGTCCTGATTTAACACCCTGTGACTTTTCCCTTGATGTTGGTTAAAGGAGCAAGTTTTCTATACCAAACTAAGATTTTAAGGGTGAACTTAAAGGGCGAATGTCTAAAAGGCGCTATGTCTTCTATACCACAAGATTTCCTGGTGAAATCAGTTGACGTAATTCCTGGGCGGCTCGAGAAGCTGGTAGCGAAATCTGGAATTTTAAATAAAACCTCATGCTAAACGCTTTCCTCTTAAATCCATTTCTCGAAGAAATTAGAGCTAGTAAATAAATTATAAGCATTTTAAAATTGTGATTTACTTTTCAATCACCCTATCTATCTATCTATCTCTCTCTCTCTCTCTCTCTCTCTCTCTCTCTCTATATATATATATATATATATATATATATATATATATATATATATATATATATATACAATATCGCCATATGGCATCCCTGGTCACCCGCTCCACATGAGGCCTGACATTGTCATGTAGGAACAGTACACGCTTGAGATTAATCACTACTGACTCCTACTTTCGTGCCTGTTGCATACGTTCCAACTGCTGCCAATATGGGCCCGCAGTGATGGTTTGGCTCCTTGGTAGTAGTTCATATTGCACCACTTGTCCTTTAGTCCACCAGAGAGAGAGCATGATATTGCGTGGGTATCAAGACGGTCTTATTGCACAGGGTCTCATGGCGACAAACAATGTTTGGTACGCTTGGGAGTGTAATACAGGACCCACTTCTCGTCACTGGTGTACACTCGATCAAATATGGGTACGTTGCAGTTCCAAGAAAGCGAAAAGAAACACGCATTGTTGCTCGTTGGCTTCCAACAGTATGTGGAGTTCCTACTTGCTCAACATGTACGTCTTACCTATGCAGTGCAGGTGAAGTCTGACTGTCTTATCAGAAACATGGAAGCGTTCAGCAAGCTCATCACAGGTTTCGCAGTTGTCCTTCTCTACGATCACCTGTGCCCAGCAATTTTCGGTCTTCCTCACAAAGGGTCAGGTCTCCCGATTTGAACTTCTGGGACCAATGCCTGGCGGTGCGTTTACTCACAGCATTATCCCCAAAGGTTTGATTTATTCAGCGACTTGATGCTGTTGCGGACAAGCCCACCTTAGAACCATAGATCAGACAAACTCGAACAGAGCTGCTTCGCACACTGCCATCTTTCCTCGGACGCTGCTCGAACTATGACTGATGTGTGTGCTCAACGCACCTGCATTTGTCATGCGCAATTCACCCACTCTCTCGCCCACCGCTTTTCCGGCACGTGACGCACACATTTGCGTATTAGCGATCATTCGTCCCACACAACGTAAAAAAAAAACCGGCAAGGACGTTTTTGGAAGCCTTATGTCAAAGGAGAGAAATTGGAAAAACTGATTAACATGTATCAGTAAATCAGTAATTGACGTCATCAATTTTTTTCTGATATCGAACACCAGCAAAAGTGGCAAATATATTTCATCCCAGATGCTGGAGTTATTATGTATTGCACTAAAAGAATTACTTCTTTTTTTTATTTTTTATTTGTTGCCTTCCTTCCTTATTTGTCGTTCTTTTTTTCTTTTTCTTTTTTTCTAATTCGTTTTTCTCCCAAATCCTTTCTTTCGTGTTTTATCCTTGGTTTACTCATCTCCTTTTCATCTCTTCTTGAATTTAATTCTTCCAATCATGATTATTTCTAATATTCTTCATATGGCACCAACTATTCCTAAATTCAGCCACAATTTACCCTTTTATTGCTAATTTATTTTTATTTTAAGAACATATATCATTTCATTATTTATTTTTGTTATCTAACTCAACCTGCTTATATCTATCTATCTATCTATCTGTCTGTCTGTCTGTTCTGATTAGTCCAAATATATCTGTCCCGATCTATTCATACCTGACTATTTATCTTAGTCCATTCCTTATCTATTCTATTCTATTCTTATTCTTATTCATATTCTTATTCTTATTCTTATTCTTATTCATATTCATATTCTATTCTATTCTATTCTATCTTTGGGTGCCTCGGTGTGGTGTAATTGTTAGCAACCTTGTCTTGCTAGAACAATTACGACTGAGTAGTGAGTTCGATCTTCACTGAGTGACTCATACTTTCAGCCTTGTTCCACATCTAAGCAACACTTAGAAAATCATCTTTTCTATCTATCTATCTATCTATCTATCTATCTGTGTCTGTTCTGATTAGTCCAAATATATCTGTCCCGATCTATTCATATCTGACTATCTATCTTAGTCCATTCCTTATCTATTCTATTCTATTTCTATTCTTATTCTTATTCTTATTCTTATTCTTATTCTTATTCTTATTCATATTCTATTCTATTCTATTCTATCTTTGGGTGCCTCGGTGTGGTGTAATTGTTAGCAATCTTGTCTTGCTAGAACAATTATGACTGAGTAGTGAGTTCGATCTTCACTGAGTGACTCATACTTTCGGCCTTGTTCCACATCTAAGTAACACTTAGAAAATCACCTTTTCTATCTATCTATCTATCTATCTATCTATCTATCTATCTATCTATCTATCTATCTGCCCTGATTAGTTCAAATATGCCTGTCCCGATCTGTTTATATCTGACTATCTATAAGAAAAAGTCGTCTAACATTTGGATGTCAAATTTAATCTGCAACCCGTGAGCGTCTTGCCTTACATAAAACCCAATACAAAAGTGAGGTACGTAAACGCTGGATTCAACCACACAGCGATTGTAATCAGTCACATCTCTGAAGGAATAGAGTCCAGGCCAAAACAGAAATTCCCCTTGTAGAACCATTTCTGAAGAAAAAACAAAAGGTAGCATACAAAAAAAAGCGTTGAAAGTGGAGAGACATAAAACTAAATTGGAATTCAGACCTCAGATGAATCAACAAATGAGGAATGAAAGGCGAAAAAGAAACATTATTTAATTTAACACACCTCCCGTTTAATTTAGCGGTGACATCTAACGTAGGAAAGATATTTTTCAAGTTGCTTAATAAGCACTTTCCTTAGAGTTCTGTGTTACACAAGATGCGTAATATCAGTCACAGCTGTACTAGCAATTTGGTTACTAAAATGAAAAGGCAAAATGCCAAGTATTTCAAGGAGAGCGTGCAGCAAAGTTTGGTGGATAGCGAGACGTATAACTGTAGGGATAAAAATAAATGACCACTGAATGATGTTTGTAAAACGGAAGGAGTGGTTTACAAAATGGAAGTGAAGGATGGAAATGGCCAGAGCAAGATAGTGTATTGAAGGTACCTTCAAAAAGAGATGGTACAATCACAAGTCATCGTTCAGAATAAAAAGTCATGGGAACTGTACTAAACTGGCTAGCCATGTGTGGGAATTTAAGAAACGAAATAAAAACAAAAGCACTAATATAAAATGGAACATACTGTAGAAAAGCCAAGCCTTACAGTAATGGTAGTGATGCAATGTAATTGGTCCTGATCTGGCTTCTCGTCTGCAGTCTCTCTCTCACAGATGCGCCGTCGCCTCTCTCTGTCTCTTTTACAAATACTTCCATGGTAATTGCTCCGATGAGCTGCTATCGCTGCTTCCCAGGCTCCATGAATTCAAGCGTCGTGCGAGGCTGGCATCCCGTTCCCACCCTTTTCACTGTTGAAACTGTTAAATGTAGACGTCTCTTCTACTCCAATAGC
>OZ038487.1:42826059-42866059 GCA_964036315.1 Acanthosepion esculentum
AAATATTTCTTTTTACAACTGTTAACACCCACTTATTTATTTTTTTATAAATTTCGAGAAATTATTTTTTTATAGCGCTTAATGTTTTTATATTAAAAGGACAAATCGTAAAAGAACTTCAGTCATCAATGCTTTTTGCCAAACTAGAACCCCCACTTAAAGAAAATCTACTCTGAATCATAAAATAAAGAAATGCAATAAAACTAAAACATTATTTAATTAAAAAAAGTCTTTTAATGGCTTTTATGAATAAGATACGTTGGAGTAATACCATAGCGATTCGGATTGAGGAATCGGAGAGCCGAGTTCGAATTTCGGTCGGATCCATCACATTCAATTACGTGCTAAACCCTTGGTAAACGTATGATTCCTATGGGTAAATAGCAAGAGAGACCGGGTTCTATACCTTTGGATGGCTAACTGGTCTACCGCAGAAAGAAATGACAACCTCCTGCGGGGGAAAAAAACTGCCTTGTCAGTCATGTATCGAAAGATACATGATCGTCCAAGCGTGTATCACTCATGATACATAACTGAACACATGAATAAGATATGCCATGGACACTATTGTCCTAAGAAAAATAATTGTTTTTTTTAATTTTAAAAATGATAATAATTATAATAACTTATAAAGTTTTAAACCTTTTAAAATTCTGTATTAATTTGTAGGGGTTAGGTGATATTTTTATTAAGCAAAAACTATGTTTACTAATCATAAATGGAAATTCAGTCATTCGCTGTATTTTAGAAAGAATTTTGAATTATTTTTTGTGTATAAACGTAAGGATTTTTGCAAATACGTATTATATAGCTTAAAATATATACTTAAATTTTTTAGATTATCGAATGGTTAAAAGTTTTACGTACAACAGGCGTTCACGTTATATTCCTCAAGTAAATGTTACCCTTAAAAATTTCACCTGCTGAGAGTTTTGTCAACACTTCATAATAATACTTACCCCTATGTTAAAAATGATTTATGCGATATTTTAAACTTAATGTAAGTAATATGTTTTTCAAAGGAGATTAATTTAACTTTAAATCAGGTAATCATCCTCAAATAAAGTTTCAGGAAAGTATATTTTATTTTGGAAATATCTTTTTAATAAAGAGAAATACATTGTGTTGACAGATTTGTCAATATGGGGAATTTAATAGTTTTTACTGATATTAAAAAATAAATTCATTACAACCAATTTTATTTCAATTCAAAATAAGATAAAGTATGTTGCTTATTGGAGATATTAAATTTAATGTATTCAATTTAAATTAAAACTAAAATAAAATCTTCAAGAACTATTTTTCATTTTTGAAAATGCACTTAAAACCTTAGGTATTGCTTTTCTTTAGGGGTACCTAGATAGGTATGCTTACACACATACATACCACGCGCACACACACATACACACAAGATTAACTGATATAAAATTTAATTAATCTGAATTCAAACAAATATTACTTTTCATTTAAAATATTGCAGGAAAGTATTTCTTTCAACACTGAACTTGGTGTTTTTATGAGGTGTGAACATATTTATCGACAGCGTGATGTTCCGGAAATTTATCTGAGGAGGATTGGTTTGGTTTGGTTTGGTTTGGTTTGGTTTGGTTTGGTTTGGTTTACGGCATATCAATTACAATGGGTTATTTAATGCCGACAATATATCTATTACTGATAATATTTTTTCCAAAAATGCATTGCTGGTAATATTTATTTTCTTCAAAAAGATATTGCTGGTAATAATATTTTTACAAAAAATTTATTCCTGGTATTTAAACCTATATTTACACTTTCATAGTGTTTTGACCCCAATTTGGGGGTTAACTATTTGCCCATAGCTGGGACCCTAACAGGTGCAACCACCCCGGGTCATGGTGGACCTGGGAAGACCGGAAATTAAGAGGTGGTTCTACGCTCCTCAAAACCAAGTCCTTGCAGTTGGACGTAGTTTATCGTCTTACCCAGGACGCTCTAAGGAGATGAACGTAATAAAAGTACATGACGAATACAATGTAAAAACGTTTTTATATAATTTTAAACAAACTAGTAATTTTAAAAATTGACAATAATTTTAATTATTATATTTTACTGAATCTTATGTAGTTTGACTTTACAGTCTTACTTATGAAAACACTTGTTTAGGAAATGTTAGAAAATTGCCAATTTATTGCATTTCTTATTTTAAGACTCAAAGCATATTTTCTGTAATCGTGTTCCTGTTTGATAAAAAGAAATGAGGATTTAAATTCTCCTAGGACTTGTCCTTATAACTAATATAAACATTAGGCACTACAAAAAAGAATTTCTCGAAATTTCATAAAATTAAATAAGTGAAAGTTAAGTGATGTAAAAAAGAATATTTTACCAAAGATTTTCTAAAAAAGAAACAAAATAATTTAATTCATTTGTGAATAAGGGCTGAAAGTTTCGTTAAAATCAGACTATTATCATATTTTTGCAAGAATTTCCAAATCAGTGTATTTTGCACCGCAAAAATTATGCATACTAATTTATTGTCACCCGCTGACGTCAGAAAAGCAGAAAAAAAACATTGAAAGTTCTAAAAAGGATTAAAAAATACTTTTTACATAAAAATCTTTTAGTCTTTCCTTTTAATAGTAACAAAAATATTTTGAGGATATAACGTGTTTTTTTTGTTTTGATATTTTTTCATCATGTATGGTTCTTTTTTATGAATTTTTGTCGGCACATTTATATATATATATATATAGAGAGAGAGAGAGAGAGAGAGAGATTGATAATATTAGTGGTCAATATATATATATATATATATATATATATATATATATATATATATATATATATAAAATATATATAAATATATATAGAGAGATATATATGTATATAAATAAATTTCCAAGAGGATAGAATCCAGGTAGAACTCAATGTCCAGGACATATTAAGAATATAATATAAAAGGCTCAAACGCTAATATTCCATGGTTATAATTACCCTCTGACACTTGTTTCCCACTCCCACACATACACTCTCACTAAAATTTTGTTTTTTTTATACCCGGAGTTATATTTCCGATTTCTTTTTGAATTTGTAGGTCTGATGAATTGGATCGTGATTACGATTCCAATGTAATAAATTATAACCATGGAATATTAGTGTTTGAGCCTTTTATATATATATATATATATATATATATATATATATATATATATATATATATATATATATATATATATATATATATATATATATATATATATATATGTGTGTGTGTGTGTGTGTGTGTACAGGTAGTAATTCGTTGGTATAAACCCGGCGAGTCCTATTAACAAAATAGAGAATTTGAAATATGTTAAAACCGACTCACAAAATGTCTATTTTCATTAATTGAGCAAAACTTTCTTTGCAATAGGAATTGAGATACCTGTAGATGAAAATAGTCATTAGACCATTTTCATCTACGAATTTTAATTTTAAAATCCGTAGGATTTTTCAAAGTGTTTGCGGTATCAGTTTGTAGTGGGATACGTATACATACATACATACATAAATATATATATATATTTTGAGATATTTTTTCTTTGTTTACACATTATTTTTATAGATACAAATATTTAAGTAAATGCTCTGTTTTATAATAAACAGTATTAAACAACATTTACGGCCCGAATGTCCGATAAATTTCATAGAAAATTTTCGTCCTCCGACAGGAATCGAACTTGTATCCTATACGGAACCGTCATATAGCCTGACATGCCTTAACCGTTTCGGCCACATATAATCATAAAAATGTCTTTAATTAATTGCCGGACTTAGTCCATTTCATTATATATATATATGCTACAGATTATATATATAAAACTATGGAAAATAAAGAATAATATTTTTTAATAAAAAAGAAAAAACAAAAACCCACATTACAACCAAAAAAGTTTGCGGTACCTCTCTTCTTTTTAATATATATATATATGATGAAGAGAAAAGTGATGAAACATACACCAAGATACAATCATATATATATATGTATGATTGTATCTTGGTGTATGTTTCATCACTTTTCTCTTCATCAGCCAAATTTGAATTAATTTAATTTCAGATGAAAAATTAGAATAAAAGTTGTAACAGAAAATAATTCAAAATTCTTAGTAAAAAGAAAGACAAAGAAAATGTGGGGTTTGCATACTAAATGATTGTTATCCTTCGACAAAATTATTTTTAGATCCCCAAAACTCTCAATTAGGATTTAACTCCATTTAGCAAGGCGGAATGCTTGTTTAATAGCGAATTCTTATTATGTGTCCAAACTGTCAATGATGGAAACTCTATCAAAATTCCATGTTTCATTTCACTCAACGTTATTCGACGAAGGATTTAAAAAATGAGAAATTTTTATCCACATCCAAATGTTCCTTTGCACGTTCGTGGAAATGAGTCAAATTGGTAAGACGTCTCATTTCCACGAACTAAATTTAGTTAGTTTATTGAAATTTATGTACCAAGTCTGCTACAGATTCAATCGATATACCAACCAGTCAATCAATCAATCAATCAATATATATATATATATATATATATATATATATTCCGTTTTGTAATAAAATTCAGAGGATATTAAAATGTGCTTCATTCATTCCTTTTAGCATTCAAAAAATGATCTAATCGACATTTCAATATCTTTCATCGAAACTTGGAGTTTTGAAAAGATTTACTTTATGCTAATTTCTTTAACCGTTCGATTACTTTTTACTTGAATTTCATTCATTCTTCCTTTCTTTGTCTCTTTCATTCTTTATTTTCATTGTCTTTTACTTCCTTTTAATTTTTTTCTTTTCGGATTCATTCCTCTCCGACGTTCTTCTTTTTTTTTCGTTTTTCTTTTTTTTTCTTTCATTTCTTTTTTTTTATTTACTTAATTTTTTTTTTCTTAATCTCTATTGTATGTTTTGAAGCAATACAGAAAATGAATGCGAAATTATCATATCTATACGTATTTTTCTATCCATCAAAAGTTCATTTGCGCATTTCGTTTTGATATTCATGTTTATGGGGCGTAGGATTACTTTAAATAGTCTGTTAAGGATGTCCAAAATTTTTATTAAACCCTTAAAGACGGACATTTAAAACTTTATTTAAATGTAGAAGAAAAATAAATTAAAGTGTTGTGCGAGGGTAGTGCAAACATAAGAAAAAATACTCATCGTAAAGAGTTGGATCGAAAAATATATAACAACAAAAAATAAAAAATAATATAAGAGTCTATCCATTTATTGAACCTCGCTCTTCAAAGCTAAATCGAAAGCAAAAAAATAACTAAAAAGGGAGACAATGAATGAGTACCAAGGAATGAACAGTATAAATCTCATACAGATCAGATTTAGACCCAGGAAACTTACAGAGAGAAGGCTGTTTAGACTTAATATAAATGGCCTCAAAAATTCTCAGATAATACGCCTTCATGATTATGGTGAAAAAATATCCCCGTTTAAATGCCGAGGGACAAATCGTATTATTTATTAAGTGCTCTAAAATAGCAGAACCGGAAGTATTCACAAGCGTATACACATGACTGGTCTTTGCTGGTAAGCGTTGATCAATCCTAGTTACCAAACACTGATTAGTTCCGTCACTATATTAAACATCACTTTATATAAAGTCTAAGCAGCCTTCCCTTTGTAAATTCATTTGCATCTTTCATTCTGTATTTTCGTTTTTTTGTTGTTGTTTTTTCTTTTTTATATTACTTTCTTTTTAAATTTTCCTTTTTGCATTTTTTTCTCTCCATCGCTTTTCATTATTTTTTGTTCTTTTCTTTATTTATTTCTTTTTTTAAAATTTCTTTTTTCTTTCAGGGTTTTTTTTTATTGGGGGAGGGGGGTGATACACATAATTATTGCACAATTGTCATAATTATCAAGTCCTTCCTAAGGGGAAGGTAGTTGCTAACGGCTCTTCCTCTGATGTCCAAGCGTTCAACGCAGGCGTCCCCCAAGGTTAGGTTCAACCTTCTTTCGAATTTACTTAAATGCCTCTGCCTAAGAGTATACTCTGTTTATCTGTAAATATCTATGCTGATGATACAACTGTGGGTGCACTTCCCAAACTCTAGAGGACCAGAGTCCGGTAGCTGATTTCTCCTCTGAACTAGTTTTAACAGCTCAGTGGGAGTAAAACTGGCTGGTCATATTCAATGCCTTGAAAACTAAACTAGTGACGTTCCCTCATCGCCGAGCAGACTCCAAACTTTCACCGGTCACGATAAACGGATATTCTTTGAGGGAGGCCCAGTGTCTTGAGCGCCTATTGGTACTCACCCTCACACCAGACTCGTACACAAAATCCATGACTAAACATACCGGAAAAAAGGTCGGTTCCCTGTAGCACTCCAGTAAGTATCTAATTTCTCTTCCTCTCCTCTATCTTTACAAGAGCCAGATCAAATGGAATACTGCTTGATAAAGTTAAAAAAAATGTCTCCACGTCCAAGTGGGTGATGAATTATTTTCTGCCTTACAACCACGGACGAAATGGCGTACGCCTCTGGCTGCTCTATTGCTATTCCCATGGAAAATGTCCCGACCGACAACATTCCGTATTACCACTAGTTCTAACCTTCACAGCTAAAACCAACCATGTCACGCCCGTTGTAGCGAATCACTTTCATTCCCTCCGTATTCCATTGGTGTTTTAGCATACCTACGGACGATAATGTGTATGCCCCCATTGGCATAAATACAGTAGTAAATACTGTATGTTGGTCTGCAGTTGGAGATTCGTCTCCAGCTGTGTTGGTCAAACTCTCTGGCCCCGAGCAGAGAAGATACCCAGACGAGGCTATGTCGAAGGGCAGAGTCTCGTCTCTGGAAACAGCTACCCTACCCTGATTTATATGGGGTTTACGGGGAATTTTTGGCCGAGCCTACAGACTAGGATACCTCACATAAATTCGGCCATGTGCCACATCTGACATTTTCTCTATTTTTAACTCTTCTTGGCACAGATTTTCTGAATTTTCCTTCACTTTCTTTTTATTTTCCTCCTCCCCTAACACCACCTTTCTCCGTTGCACTTCCCGGAAGACCTACTTCAAGCAGCCCTTCATTTGAAAGTTCAATTTCGAAATAAATAAATGAACATAATTTAAGTGAACATCGGCCAAAAAAAAAATAAATTAATAAATAAACAAAACCACACACAGCTATTCACACACCACGTTGTTCATCTACACTACCCTTTCCTCTTAACTCACCACACACTCCGTAACTCCCCTCCAACCGATTTACATACCCTAAGTGCAAAGAGAAAAAATACATTGTTATCGCCTCTGGCCAATTCACGTGACCAATTGTGCGTAAACAGGCATCATATGATCTTGGGTGTGAGGCATAAAACTCTCCTTTAAGTGACCTCCACAGATCTTGTCTCTTAAAAATCCAAATACACCTTTCTTATAAAGTCGAGGACGCCGGTAGTCGGATATAGAGTTACTTTTCATATGATAAAAAGAGAAAAGGGGAGTAAAAACCTTAAATTAACAATTTGAAGTATAAAAAAAAATTAAAATTATTGATGCAAAGACTCACGCGCAACATGGCATCGTCTAATTTGCTCCAAAATTCACAAAGGCCAAATGGTGCCTTAGATTTTTTTAAAATATTTTTTAAACATTTCTTTATTTACACTTTTTTTTTGTTTTATCCTTAAATAAAAAGCTTGCAATCCACTGCACAAAGTAACTTAGGATTCGTACGCTTTAGTGAAATAAAGGAGTATTTGTTTTCATCAGTTTTTCAAGAATTTTGCAACTGCTTTTTGTTTGTTTGTTTATTTCTTTCTTTCAATCTTTACTTCATTCCTCATCATTATATTTTTGCCTTTGCTGGCTTCATAATTACTTTCTTTTTTTTATTTCTCTTTTCTTTCTTTCTTTCTTTCTTTCTTTCTTTCATTCTTTCTTTCATTCTTTCTTTCTTCATTCATTATTTCATTCCTTTTTATTCCTACATCATTTCATTTTATGACTTTTCTTTTTACTTACATTATTTACATTATTCGGACTGTTATCCTCATCTTCATTGCCATCTTCAAACCGTTTCGGCCGTTGTACGCTCCGGCCTTCTTCAGGTAATTGGAATTTCGAACCGTACACTTTTTATTTCGTCCACCGGGGTAGATTGTTCTAGTTCCACGTGCCATGCTTCTTCCAGATGTCTCAGTTATTTTCCTTTAACTCAACACTCCAAGTTTGAGTCAATACTGCTGTAACTTTTCTTTTTACCTTTTCTTTCCTTCTGGTTTTCGGTCTCTCATTGTGTATTTGTTTGCTTTTTGTTCCCTTTTTTCTTTCTTTCTATCTCTCTCTCGCTCTCTCTTTCTTTTCTTTCTTTCTTTTATACTTCAATATCCCTTGCCTTCCTTCCTTCCTTCCTTCTTTCTTTCTTTTGTACTTCAATGTCCCTTTCCTTCTTCTTTCTTTTTCTTTCTTTCTTTCTTTCTTTTGTACTTCAATGACCCTTTCCTTCTTTCTTTTTCTTTTTTCTTTCTTTCTTTCTTTCTTTCTTTCTTTCTTTCTTTCTTTCTTTTGTACTTCAATGTCCCTTTCCTTCTTTCTTTTTCTTCTTTCCTTCTTTCTTTCTTTCTTTTGTACTTCAATGTCCCTTGCCTTCTTCTTTCTTTTTCTTCTTTATTTCTTTCTTTCTTTCTTTTGTACTTCAATGTCCCTTTCCTTCTTTATTTTTCTTCTTTCTTTCTTTCTTTCTTTCTTTTGTACTTCAATGTCCCTTTCTTTCTTTATTCTTTTTCATTCTTTCTTTCTTTCTTTCTTTTGTACTTCAATGTCCCTGTCCTTCTTTATTCTTTTTCTTTCTTTCTTTCTTTCTTTCTTTTATACTTCAATGTCCCTTTCCTTCTTTTTTCTTTTTCTTTTTCTTTCTTTCTTTCTTTCTTTCTTCTATGTTTCTATTTCTGCCTTTTCTTTACTTATCTTTCTTTCTTTTTTATTTCTTCACCATTCCTTTTTCTGTTTTCTTTTTTTTCATTTCATAGCTTTTCCTTTTTCCTTCTTTTCCCCTCATTCTTTATTTCGGAAGAGGCATGCCACGTGGAACTAGAACAGTCTTCCCCGGTGGACGAAATAAATGGTTCATTTCTAAATTCCAATCACCGGGACGAAGGCCGGAACGTTGTGAATATGACAATGAAGATGAAGATAACAGTCCGAGTAATGTAAATAATGCAAGTAATCATAATACCTCATCTCGGAGATATAGACAAATATAGGAGATTAAATGTCGAATAGATACGTGTTGTAATTTACATTTTGAAGCACCAGACCCTTTTTTTTATCAGACATCGTATTAAAATTAAGCAGCTAATTATAACGGGTTGATTTTACACACATTCTGTAGAGATGCTATTTTGTCAGGCGACAACTTTGCGTGTAGTTCAATGGTTAAAACATCAGCATTCTTAGCATGAGACCCGCGTTCAACTCACACCATGGTCGATTTTCTTTATGATATCGGCCTGATGGGCGACGATCCCAGTTTGCTGTAGGAAGTAACTGAAAAGCATATTACGGATAGACGCATGCATTGTGAGTCAAATTGGGTAGACGGAACGATACCGTTGCTAGCACGAAGTCTCCAGTCATTGTGACCGAGGGTTTTCAGCGCACTTGTCCAACGACTGATCGCGCCAAATTATGCACTCCTACAAACTAAGGTCTACTCAGCATAGTTGCAATGGAAACCACAGGCTGTTTCTGTAGGTGTTGAACAAACGTAAATGTGAGGGTTGATTTGATTTTTTACCGTTTATCTGCTCATTGTGGGTTATTTAAATCCGAAATATATTTTGGTTTGTAGGTCGTCTTGGGTATGACTATAAACTAAATCCGCGTCCTGGGTAAAACGATGAACTACATCCGGCAGCAAGGCTTTTGATAAGAAGGTTTTGAGGAGCGTGGAACCACCTCTTAATTGCTGGTGTTCCCAAGTCCACCTGTCAGGGTCCCGGCTATGGGCAAATAGTTAACTCCCCCAAAAGCAGTTAAAACAATATGAAACTATAAAAATAGATTTTAATACCAGCAATACTTTTTTGAAAAATTTTTACCAGCAATACATTTTTGAAAAAAAAAAATATCACAAAGACATTTTTGGAAAAAAATATTACCAGCAATACATTTAAAAAATATTACCAGCAATAGATTTTTGAAAAAAATATTACCAGCAACTAGATTTTTTAAAAAATATTACCAGCAATGCATTTTTTAAAAAAATATTACCAGCAATAGATTTTTTTTAAAATATTACCAGCAGTACATTTTTGAAAAAAATATTACCAACTACAGTGTAACCCGGATATAAGAGACCCGTATATAAGAGAAACCCGGATTAAGATATATTTTATCTGGTCCCAAATTAGAGCCATACTTACCTAAACAAAATAGACCAAACCCGGATATACGAGAAACCCGAATATAAGAGACTTCTCCGGTCCCGACAACTCTCTTATATCCGGGTTACAATGTATATATTTAAAAAAATATATTACCAGCAAAAAAAAAACTTGTCGGCTTTAAATTACCCATTGATGTGTTGATATGCCGCAAAACAAAACAAAACAATCGTTTTTTGTAGGAAGTTGCTTACAGTTCCTGGTGTTCACAAGCGGTCTCCCATCTAATAGACTGTGTTCGACAGTGATTAACTTCGGTGATCGAACGATAAGAAGTATTTTAAATGGCTTAATTAACAAGACTTTTATCACTAAAACCATTATTTCACCACACACACACACACACACAAAAAAGAAAAAAATGCGTACAAAATATTTAGATTTTAAACGTGCTGCCCAGGCGTTTGCAACAGAGATTCGATAGACACCCTAACAAATAGGCATTCTCATCTACGGGCGGCCAACCATACGACAATTTTGTTTTCCTTTTAAGGTCTGTGTTCTTTTTTTCTTTAGTCGAGTTACAGTATCGTATCATTGTACCTTTATCAATCTACTATTTGTCTGTGTATTGAATATTGCTTCCATATCTGGTCAGGTGCATCGGTTATATACCTCGAGATTCTCAACAAAATCCCAAAAATGATCGGTAATATTAACCGTCTTGATGTGGCATCCCGACTTCGGACACTTTCCCACCGCCATGACGTAGCTTCCCTTTTTCTTTTCTATAAATATTTTCATGGCAATTATTCTAATGGGCTCTTCTCCATGGGATTAGTTTTTAGAATTATTATTTTATTCCCCTTCCCCCACAGACACTGAATTGTAAATCTGGGGACTAGTTAGTATTTACATGGAGACAGTGAGGTATTATGGTGGTTGTTGTAAGAAAGGTACGTATGAATGTATTGTTTTGGTGTAAGGAATATTGTTCGTACGATTGGGTCAGTGTTTGCGGCTAGCTAAGTTATAGTTAAGACAGAAGAAGACCGTCCTTTTACCAATCCCCCTTCGGCCTTGTGCCACATTTCTGTTTATTTTACAGAATAAATATCGCTCTTCTCCTTGGGACTTTGGCTGCATGAATTTAAGCGTACTACTAGATTGGCAATTAGGTCTCATCGTTTCACCGTTCAAATAGCTATATGTAACCGTAAGTTCTATTCTAATAGTTCCTTTTCTCGCACTTCTCCCTATGTAAACCTTTTGCGGTTTCATGCTTCCCTGCTACCTACACTCTTCAAAGGTTTTAATGCAAAGTTAATCACAATATGTATTCCTAAAACCTATTCTTTTATTGTCTTTCTCTTCACTAAAGTCTTCTCATTCTCTTTCACTCCTACTAACACCTTGTGTCTTAACGGCATTATCACCTTGCTTGTAATTGGAATGTTAAAAAAATTCATTTATATTTTAAAAAAGAAAATAATAATCATAATAATAATAATAATAGTAGTAGTAGTAGTAGTTGAGGGCCCTCGGATTAAATAGAAGATTCCAATAGACTCATTGAAAGGATTCCTGGTAGAAATACAAAAAATTGTTCTCAAAAGACTCGTCCACATCTTACGAAGGGCTTTATCTATGTAAAATATGTGTGATTTTTTTTTTCAAAACTGCCCGCTGGAAAATGTCATGATGCCATTTCTGACCTTAGGCTTCTGGTTGGGACCCGGAAAGAAATGAGTATGCACCAGAAATCAAAGGAAATCAAATAATAATAATAATAATAAATATAATCCTGCATTTTGGACGTGTGCGTAGCGAAGCGGTTATCGGCGAGGAAGATCTGATTGTAATGCCGAGTTCAAATACCAACCGAGGCCGTTGCGCTCATCTTCACACAATTACGTTTGGGAGGATACAAAACCATATCTGAACTCTTCGCTAAGGTGCATAGACTTTATGAATTTAAGCGGCAATGTTTCATCAATTCACAGTTGAATTGGTTAGATGTAAACGTAAGTTCTATGCTAACGGTTTCTTTTCTCGTACTTCTCGATTGTGAAACTCTCTTTCAGCTAACTTTGATCTTCAAAAATCTAAAGGCAATCGCTTATCTTCTCTCTTCCTGATTACGCTTCTATTGTTCTCGCTCCTTAATAATGTTACTCTTTTTTCTTATTCATTTACACTAATAACCCCTTTGTGCCTTGCGTGGCGTGATATGATTAAAAAAAACTTGCCTATAGCCAGAGATTAATAGCAGGGAAGATCGGGTTCTCTAGCCTTGCCTGTCAACCAGCCTAAGAATTGGACAACTGTGAATTCAAAACTGGTTGAGTGTGGGGCTAACAGCTCCATCCTGTAAAAAAAACCCTACCTGCTATTAAAACCACAGCCGCTGCACATTGTGGTGAGGCTGGGACCCTATATCCCATAGGGGAGTCAATGAGGTTAGCAACAATTCTGCGTTTCATTTTAACCCCTATTTGTATATTTGTGGTATTTGCAATCAAATTTAACTGGCATATTCAATGAGGGTCTTCAGTTGTGAAAAGGAAATAATAACGGGCAACAATTTATACTTAAATATGCGGAAGAAATAAAATATATTTGCGTATAAGAATTTATTGAAAAATAGTTTGAAAAAAGTAACTATAAACAAAATGTTTCTTTCTTTTTTGCTATCCTCTGCCAGCCGCAGTGATGGAGAAAGCATTACTTCACACCATCGCCCGTGAGACACGCTGCAAGGGCCACTCCGTTTCACGAGGCTCGTCCCTTAATCGAGACGCTATCCCGTCAATCCTCCGAAGGAACGCCATCGAACAAGGGCCAATAACCACACAAGTCTCCACTGCCACAGGAGTAAAAAAAAAAATCTATCAGCAAGAGAAGAATATTTAACTATTTTTTTTTTATCTCTGCGTCCCGGGCGACAGACCCCGGCTCAACTGCGGACCTGATCAAATTACCGGTCGAAAATGTATCCGCATCCCGAATCAACGACTTCCCCATTTTAAAAAGAAAAATGGTAATACCATCTGGCCGCTTTCCGTCACCACGGTCGAGGTTATTATATATTATTTTGCTTTTATGTGTCATGTTACCCAACAAACCAATTCGTTATCTTACTCGTTGCTTTTCCACTGCCCTCTACTTTCAATATGTCCCGTGAGTGTTAAATTTTCCGAGCGCTCTTTCCTCTAAAGGTGACCCATAAATTTCAACTGAATCTTTATAATTTTATGTATATGTCCTGTGAGTGTTAAATTTTCCGAGCGCTCCTTCCTCTAAAGGTGGCCCAGAAATTTTAATTCACTCGTCATGATTATATAGAAAAAATATCTTTGTAGTTACTATTTTCTTTCAAACTTCCTCGTTGATCACAGGCTCCGTTCATGGTATTCGTATCATCCATCTGAAGAACCACATTTCTGTTGATAGGAAATCATTGTCATATAGGAAGATACAGATAACGTTTCTTTATTTCGAAGGAAATTTCCCTATGTGTTAATACGTTGCTTTGTCACAGGCATCTTCCGGTATTCTGATGCGCCATTATTCTCTGTCGTCTGTTATTACACTAACCCGTGTCTGCTTGATTCTGATATCTGATATCTGCAATTCGAAGCACATATCTTTATGGCCGGCAAACATACATTCTGCCTTGCTTTAATTAATACTTAGTTCTTTATTTAGACTTACATTTGCTAACTTGTCAATGAGCTTTTGCGCTTTACCTTCTGTGTCTACCATCAGCACAGATTCATCTGCGTATCTTATACTGTCAAAACTGTGCTCGCCGATAATAAATCCTGGTAGGACTTCTAGTTTTCTTGGGGTCGTTTTGCTGTATAGTTTTAATACGGTGAGAAAACGCAGACTTGTCTTACTCATCTAGCTATGTTTTGTCTACCGGCTTCATACGCTTCCTTTCCGCATGAAGGCGGTTTGTTCCTAGTAAATGTTACGGATTATTCTAATATCTATCGCAGATAATTCGAGTTTTCCGAGCACTTCAAATAGGTAACAATCTTCTTCAGTTTGCCGTGTCTGTTCAGGGCGCGAGCTAACATGGCTTTCCACAACGTCCTATCCTTCGAAGCTCTTAGAAATGTCTAACTTTTTACTATCTGTCACACATTTGCACAGCTGGTTTCATCTGTCCCTCTAGCATTCAGTATAATCGGCTAGTGTCAAATTTTACAGGTTCTTTTTTTCGCGTCATGTACTCTAAAAATTTCAATTCAGAAATTTCATCTGTGACAAAATTCAATGTTCCGAGCCGCTGACCTGTACACTAACAGCACATATAAATTTATATATAATAATATTAAAGTAAAAATAATAATTATTTAAGAATAATAGCATATTCCATATGGTTGTTGGACTGAATAAATTATCACAACGGATTTGGCACACAGGCTATAGCTTGATGACTCATGTTTAAACACGTCCAAAAATATTTAAAAAGTCAAAGATGTACATTAGCCGGAAAAAAAGCGGGAGAAAGAACGAAGAAAATTATTCTTGTCTAAATGATGCGTGGAAAAATGACAGTTCTTCATTTGAATATAACGCAAAGATTTCTTTCACGCACCAGATAAACATTGGGTGGCATATTGAGTAGGGTGTTCATGAGCTGAGTCGAATTTTAGCTTGCGAAATTGATGCACGGTCCGTGATGCTATTGCACTGGAGGGAAAACCACATACAGTGGTGAGCAGCATCTGTTACGATTCTGTTTTATCAATAGTCATTGAAAGACATTTATGCGTTTAGCAAAAAAGATTGGCATGGCATCGCCTTCCATCACTTCTGTCTATTATTTGGATGAAGGTTTACCAACCAATAGGCGTTTGTATTCAAATGAGATAGATAGATATATAGAAACAGATATAGAGGTATGTATAAACTATATATGAAAATAGAAAATGAACTGACTTACATATACTCATATTAATAGACACACACTATATTCATTAACACGCCCACGTGTGTCAAATGTGGCACAAGGCCGGTTTAATGTGGGCTTTCCGAGCCCGTAGGTTCGGGCAAAAATTGCCCGTAGAACCCGTATAAACGGGATCGGGGTGGTCAACCACCCCGAACGAGGTTCTGCCCTTTGGCGGAACCTCGTCCGGGTTCCTCTCCGCCCAAAGGCAGAGAGTTCCCCTCTGCCTCAGAGGCAGAGAGTTCCCCTCTGCCTCAGAGGCAGAGAGTTCGACCGAATAGGTGAGACGTCCAAAAAGGACTGGATCTCACATTAATAGACACACACACACACACACACACACACACACACGCACGCACACACACACACACACACACACACACACACACACACACACACACACACATATATATATATATATATATATATATATATATATATATATATATATATATATATATATATGAAAATGTGGAAAAGACAAAGCAAAATCCGAATATGTGAGTTTACTGTATTTTTATTGTTTTTTGTTTTTCTGTCAACGTCAGACGTTTCGGTCTAATAGACCATCTTCAGGACACGGTTATTGGAGACATATTTATATTAAATTTAAGTTAAAATGAAGAGACGATAGATACAGGACTTGTCAGAAACAAAACAACTGAATTTCAGTTTATCCGTTTCTGACAAGTAACAGTAAACTCACATATTCGGATTTTGCTTTGTCTTTTCCATATTGTTCATCATACCGTTGGATCTACATCCACATATTTGCTTATATATATATATATATATATATATATATATATATATATATAAAAGTGGACATGGAAGTCAGCACTTAGAGGCGACAGTCTGTTTCATGCTAGTGCAATCGTCAGGTATATATAGGAGTAACCGAAGGACCATGGAAACAAAGAAATTATGTACACAAAATGTCTTTCACAAATAGTAAATATGCGAACAGCACAATGCTTTCTAAGTATATCTGGGAAATAAAAAACAAAACACACACCACACCAAAAATATCTTGGAAAATAAGGAAAAAATCATCAGCCTACAACGACCTATCAAAAACCTGCAAACTTTGCTTGGAGGAAAAAATAGCTATCATTACCTTCCCAGATCAAAATAAATTATTAAATAAAAGATCCGAGCTAATCTCAAAATGTAGACATGAAAACAAATTTTTACTACGTAACTTAAAATAGAAAAATAAATAAATATATAAACAAACAACAATAAAATAAGCAAAATAAATGACTCCAAACAAATCATAAAATCACACCTGTTAGAATATACGAAATAAAATCAAAACAAAAGAACGGACGAAAGTTATAACTGTTATACAAAAAAAAAAAAAAAAAAAAAAAACCATTAATAAAAGATAATATACTACGTTACTTAAAAACCGAAAGCCAAAAAGATATAGTGTAACAAATAAATAACAACAAGTATAATAAATCGATCTAAATACATCCAAATATATAAATAAACTAACAACCGATTACGATATACTAGCCGTTTAAAAAACAAAACAAAACAAAAACAAATAAAGATAACCAACCTAAAGAGATAAATTAAAAACTGTTCCCACCTAAATAATAGTCAGAAAAAACCACAAATTCAACAAACAGATTTAATCAATGACAAATAAACAAATATATAAGATAAAAAATAAAAATGAAAATAAATAAAAACAAGCAAAACATTTTGACCCAAATAAATAAGCGAACAAGCGATTTCCGGTAATGACGGCCACTATAGACTACCAACAATAAGCTATATAAACAAATTTTTACTACGTTAACCAAAAACACCGATCAAAATAAAAGAATAAATAAATAAATATATAAGATAAAAAATGAAAATAAAAATAAAAAAACAAAAAAAAAACAAACAAGCAAAACAATTTGACATAAATAAATAAACAAATAAGCCACTTCCGGTAAAAGTAAGCGCCAAAATAGACTACCCATAATGCACCACTGACCCTTATATAAATAGCCGAGAAAAATAACAGCACTAGTCGCCTGACGATTGCACTAGCATGAAACAGACTGTCGCCTCTAAGTGCTGACTTCCATGTCCACTTTTATATTTACACACGCTCTATCTCTGATATTGAGCACTTTACCCCATAAATATAGCACACTTTAAGACTATATTTCTGCATATATATATATATATATATATATATATATATATATATATATATATATATATATATATATAAGTTTACAAATTGTAGGTCTGATGAATTGGATCGTGATTACGATTCCAATGTAATAAATTATAACCATGGAATATTAGTGTTTGAGCCTTTTATATTATATTCTTGCTCTGTCCTGGACATTGAGCTCTACATAGATTCTATCCTCTGAGAAATTTATATATATATATATAGATAGAGAGAGAGAGATAGATAGAGAGAGAGCGAGAGAGAGAGATACCCGATAGACAGATAATGAACTGACATATATTCTGATATGAATAAACTTAGATAGATGAAACAGACATAGATATATATATACAGACTGATACATATATATATATATATATATATATATATATATATATATATATATATGTCGGGGGTGTAAACAAATATAAATTGAACTGACAAATATACAGATATGCATAGGTTGATATATAAATATATATATATATATATATATATATATATATATGTATGTATGTGTATGTGTGTGTGTGTGTGTGTGTGTGTGTGTGTGTGTGTGTGTGTCTGTGTGCAGATAGCAGATAAATAGATAACGAACAGACATAGATATTCTGATAGGAATAAACATAGCTAGCTAGAAAGAAACAGAGATATAGATATATGTACAGACTGATATATATGTGTGTATGTGTGTGTCTGTGTATGTGTGTGTCTGTGTCTGTGTGAACAGACAGAAAATGAACTGACTTAGATAAACTGATATGAATATACATAGACATATAAAGAATAGTCTGATATAAAGTTATATGACGCGTGTATAAAATGCGCTTTGCCAAGCAAAAAAAAAAAAATAGGTATCATGTATTCGAAGGAAGACGCGAAGATAATAAACTGAAGAAAGGAGAGGAGAGAAAGAACAAGAATTTATACAAGAAAATGCTGCTCTACAAATAAACATTATCGCGTGTATTTAACCATCACTTATTTAGTACGTTGACACGACGTGGATAGTTTCCTTCCTTTTGTATCTCCTTCCCATCATCGACTTGTCACCTTCCCACCTCCCAGACATATACACGCACGCAAAAGGAATAAATGGAACGAGTGATTATCCCAAACGCGTATAAATTGGTTTTATTAGCGTGTCTACTTTCACTTTCACTTTTAAAACTGATGCACAAAATGATGAAAAAATCGGAGAGAAAAACGGTAAACAGAAAATAAATGAAATATATAAAAAGCGCATATGTGAAAAAAATGAATAAGCCAATAAATAAATAAAGAAAGAAGTGGGATCATTTAATATTATAAAATAAGGGTAAGCTGTGCGGGGGTGAAAGAAATTAGCCCTTGTCCTATTTATTTATTTTTTGTTTATTACTTCTTATTGGCCTCGTTTTCGCATAACCATTATTATTATTATTATTATTATTATTATTATTATTATTATTATTATTATTATTATTATTATATCCTGATGTTTCTTCTTGGGCAGTGTCATGTTTCATTCAATTTTTGATTTTCAGTCTTTCATCTCGTTAATGTCCATCTTTATTTACTTCTTCTCTTCCTTCACGATCAGTCTCTTCACTCTTATTTTCTTTTCTCTCTCTGTATTTTTATCGCGGCCGCCACACACCAACGCACACACTCACACACATTTTCTGTCACTCACTCACTCTCTCGCTCTCTCTCACTCACTCACTCGCTCACTCACTCACTCGCTCACTCACTCACTCACTCTCTCTCTATCTCTTGACTTCTTGCATTCCATAAACCGGTTTGGCTGTCGAGACAGCTGCATATTTTCCTTTCGTTGTCAATGGTCATCGTTGGCCAGATGAAAAGCAAGATTTTGAGCGCTCATTTTCAAGGTAACCGGTCTCGAGGTACTTAAAACACTGACTCAACACAAACATCACATTTGATTTAGTAAATATCGAAGTCTATCTGCAATAGAAAGATGGAAATTAAGTCGAGGGAAATTTCCAGTTTTTTTTGTTTTTTTTGCCTTATGTAGTTAAGTAACATAAAACCTTCAGTAGCATAATTTGTGTTATACTTTCGACCATCGACCTTTCACCTTATTTGGAACTGTGCCAAACATGCCTAAATTTAGTAAATATTTACAATTATATTGCATGCATTGAACTCATTGAATAATTCGATTATTTTTTTTTTCTGCGCGGTTTTCTTATCGATTTTGTCAAATTGAATTTTACTCGTTGGTCTAACGATCTTTTCGTCCATTTATTTTTTTTACACTTATTTCTTTCCTCTCCATCTTTCTATTTAGATTTTGTTTTTCAGTTTTCATGTCTCGAACTCGTTCTTTCTTTTTCTTTTGCTTTGTCTTTTTCATAATTTCATTCATTTGTCTTCTTTGATTTAACTCTATGAAGAAATATTAATTAAATACTCTGCCATCTTTTGTGTCCCTAAATATGTCACTCAGGTTTATATTAAAATTTTCTTTTCTCTCTTTTCTGCTCTTGGCTTTTTTCTTATTTGCAAAAGAAAATGAGGATTTCAAGAAGAAGATGGAGGATGAGAAAGGAAGAAGAAGAAGAAGAAGAAGAAGAAGAAGAAGAAGAAGAAGAAGAAGAAGGAAGAAGAAGAAGAAGAAGAAGAAGAAGAAGGAAGAAGAAGAAGAAAGAAGAAGAAGAAGAAGAAGAAGAAGAAGGAAGAAGAAGAAGAAGAAGAAGAAGAAGAAGAAGAAGAAGAAGAAGAAGAAGAAGAAGAAGAAGAAGAAGAAGAAGAAGGTAGGATAAAAAGTAAAATGCAGACAAAAAAAAAAGAAAACGAAAAATAAGAACAAGAACAACAACGTGGACAATGTTAAGAAAGATGAGTATGACGAAGGAGAATGTCGAAGGAGGGGAGAACGAGAAGGAAGAGAAAAAACTCTAGAAAGGAAATATATGAAAATAAAAATAAAATAAAAAGATTTAGAAGAGTGTAATAGAAGAAGAAGAAGAAGAAGAAGAAGATGATGATGATGATGATGACGACGACGAGAAAATTTATCAGTAATCTGCAGCGAGGGATTTCGTATGATGGATGGCAGTTTCTCTTTGAGAAACAAAAGTGTAAGTGAAAACCAAATCGAGAGGAGATGCCTGTGAACTACAAATAAATATAAAAACCTTGCATAAATAAACAAGCCAGCGATTTTATTTTAACTTTTGCTAATTTATACTGACATATAAACTGAATTTAAATATACTTCATATTAAAAGAATAACCGCGAAAAAACAAAAAAAAGAAAACAAACAAACGCCACTTTTAAGACCAGAGAAAAAAAAGAACGAAAAGACAGTTTCTGTTACCGTTGTAAATTTTATTTTATTTACTTGTATTTATTTGATTTGATTTGACTTATTTTATTTTTAGAATAAACTGTCTTTACTTTTGCGGGACTTACCAAGAAAATGGACGAACCAATTGGGCAACAAAAAAATATTTAAAATTTGGGTATTTTTTAAAATTTTTTTATCAGTGATTAAGTCTGGTTAACGCCAGAAACTGACGGGGAGAAAACTAAAATACCTATTTCGTGATATTAGTTCCGAAGAACTCATTGCAACGATAATTGCAAAAGAATTCAGAACAAGAGTAAGCAATAGTCATGTGCGCAATTATATTCAGGATTGCGTTTATATTTTAGCGGAAAGGAAATATTTAATATTTGCTAGTATTTTTTTTTCAAATCAGCTTCGGAAAGATAAATATGTTAAATACAATAAAAAAATCTCCTTGCACTTATTTTGCTTAGTTAAACATTACAATTTTATCTTACTATTAAAATAAAATATTATCAAGAGAATGAAGGTAATAAAAGTTAGCGTAAATAATAATAATAATAATAATAATAATAATAATAATAATAATAATAATAATAATAATAATAATAATAATAATAATTGTTATAAATAATCAAGAGTGGTCCCTCCTTGTTTTACTACTCTCCTCTGAGAAAACTGTTTCTGTTTACTGTGACTATAAAAGGACAATATACGCGAACATTTTATTCACAGTTGAATAAAGCTTTCGTAAAGCCTACACCTGCGTACTTTTGTCATTATAATAATATCTTTGAAAATCATTATAAAGCTATCAAAATACAAGGATCTTGAAGTGGAAATCTCAAAAATGTGGCATGTGAGGACATCAATAATTCCAGTTGTACTTGGAGCCTTCGGGTTGATTGGAAAAGGGGTCTGATAGACTAATTGAAGGGATTCCTGGTGGCCAGTGCCTTAAAGAAATACGAAAAAAAGAAATGCTTGTATACTACGTTTTATGCTATAAGTAATATTTGTTGCATATCAGATTAACTTTAAATTTGCTAATTTTTCTCCAGTAACGTGTTACAAGTACACATTTTATTTTTGCAAGTTTTTTAAAAACAAAAATTAACGTTTGTTTACAAATATGTCAAAATGGCCGATACTTATCGATTTTCATCGATTTTCTGAACGCGACCAAAAGTTGCGATTCACGTCAAGATAATTTATATTTGAAATACACCAGAGTATTTTGCATCTGAAAATAGTAAATTTAATAATTTAGCTTGCAATTGAAGATAAAAAGCAAGATTCAAGAATGCGTTTTCATTTTTTAAAGTTATTTTTTTAAAACTTAGGTATCGAAAAGTAAAGGTCCCTATTTTTAGGATAGGTTCGTATGAATAGAATATGTATTCTTTGTAAGAATCTGTTTGTAGATCAGGTTTCATTGACGTATTTTTGTAAAGAGGGTTTTTGTAGAGTTATATGTATTGCTGGTAATATTTAAAAAAAATTTTATTGCTGGTAATATTAAAAAAATATATTGCTGGTACAGTGTAACCCGGATATAAGAGAGTTGTCGGGACCGGAGAAAAAGTATCTTATATCCGGGTTTCTCTTATATCCGTGTTTGGTCTATTATATATACATTAACACAGGCTCTAATTTGGGACCAGAGACAATCTCTCTTATATCCGGGTTACACTGTATTTTTACCGTCAAAATATATTTTTATCATTATTCGACCGTATTCGGGATTATCAAGGCGAACGATCCTTTCTTTAGCTGTATAGTGTGTTCTACAGTTTTGAATTCAGAGTTACTTTATCCTAAACCGGTTGCCACCCAAGGCTATGGAACCCAGTCTGCTCTGCTATTTATCCATAAATGTGGGGGAGGATTCATACCTTTCCTCAATCTGAGCCGCTATCCATTACTCCAACAGGCCTCCGTATTTTTATACTTTCATAGTGTTTTTGACCCCAGTTTGGGGATAAACTATTTACCCATAATCGGGACCCTAACAGGTGATACCACCCCGGGTCTGGAAACAACAGCAATTAATAGATTGTTCCACGCTTCTTAAAACATCCCGATCAGAGATCTTGTTGCCAGGTGTAGTTTATTTTAGTTGTTTGTCTGATCAAGAAAATCGTTTTTGGCTGTATCAAGAGTTGGCCTGAAAAACACAGGTACCGTCTCTGGGGATGTATGGGTATTTTAGATGCATGCCCATTTCAGAAAGACATATTCACCAAAATATTTGAATGTATCTAAATATACAACGTTTACCCCAGCGTTAGTCATATGGGGTATTTTGTTACCTCAAAACTTGTAAGCGCAATCATTTAAAGACTATCCATTGTACACATTTGAAAGGTTAGTGGGGTATTTATAATTAATTTTAATTACCCAGAGATGGGGTGGGGTGAAGAAAACGATACATACCTTTCCCAAGGGTATTAGCATGTAAGTGAATGTAAAGAATTCGAACTCGACTCTCTGAATCCTCAATCTGAGCCGCTATCCATTACTCCACCTTATATATAACCTCTTTGTCCTTTTACATTATCATCCTCTCGGAGTCCGATCCATATCTTATCTGCATTTGATCCTTAAATTACACACACACACACACACACACGCATATATATATATATATATATATATATATACACAAACACACACACACACATATATATATATATATATATATATATATATATTACTCTTTTAGTTCTACAACTATGAGTTTAGTTACTGTAATATCTTTCTTTTCATGGAAATATATTGTAGCTTTAAGGTCAAAAATGGCATCATGCCTGATATTTTCTACTGAACAGTTTTGAAAAACAAATCGCCTATATTTTACATAGATAAAAAGAAAAAGAAAGAATGAAGTTAAATGGAAGACGAAAGAAACAAAAAAAGACATTCAAAAGAAATAACGAAAATAACAAATGAGAAAGAAGAGAAAAAAGCGGAAGTAGAAAGAAAGAAAGAAAGAAAGAAAGAAAGAAAAAGAAAGTTGAAAAACAAAAAATCGTTCAAAAAATAATGGAAATAAAAAAAGAAGAACGAGAAGAAAAACGAAAGAAAGAAAGAAAGAAAGAAAAGGGAAATAGGATCGTATATAAGTGGTAGAATGAAAGGATGAAGCCAGAAAGAAAGAAACGAGAAAGAGGATCGGAGGTAAGGGGTAGAAAGAAAGAAAGAAAGAAAGAAAGAAAGAAAGAAAGAAAGAAAGAAAGAAAGTTGAAAAACAAAAAATCGTTCAAAAAATAATGGAAATAAAAAAGACGAACGAGGAGGAAAAAGAAAAAAGAAAGAAAGAAAGAAAGAAAGAAAGAAATGAAAGGATGAAGCCAGAAATAAAGAAACGGCAAAGAGGATCGGAGGTAAGGGGTAAAAAGAAAGAAAGAAAGAATAGAAGGAAGTAGAATTGGAGATTTTTAAAAATCAAAATATATTTCAAAACTAACGGAAAGAAAATAATAAATTGATAAAATGAAAGTAAATATAAAGAAAAAAAGAAAGAAAGAAATGTAAATCCTAAATAAAGAATAACATTTTAAAAACAATTTAAAAATGAAAGGAAAAATTTAAAAAATTAAAGTAAATAAAAAATAATATTGAAGAAATCATGAAACAAGAAAGAAAGAAAGAAAGAAAGAAAGAAAGAAAGAATAAACCAACCACCATTGTACAGATATTTCTTTCTCTTTCACCGCTTTCATGGATTACAAAGTGACGAAAAAATTCTGAAATGCTTGCAAAATTTGCACACATTTCATAACTCTTGGGTTGTCGTTCTGCGCAGACGATCTTGGTTAGTACAAACCACTTCCTTCATGAAAAGAGATCAACCGGTAAGACGTCCTGCGCGATTTTCGTTTGTGAAGCAAACTACATTAAGTCATTGTTAGCAAATGATTGTCCTCTAGAGAAGTTGTCAAAAGCATCCAATCGGGGCTCTTCCCTTCGCGCCAGTTACGGATGCCAAGAGAACATTTCAATGATAACCACCAAGCCCGTCGTAAAGAAATGAACACATTTTTTTCTCGAAGAATACAATATCAAGTCGTACAATGCACATGATTAAGAGGGTGGTAATTAACTTGTCCCGCAAGCCATTGCTAGTGAGTTCGATACTCAATGTATACAGTGTGGATTGAACCTTATGCTAAAACTAGACAAGTCAAATATCTGTCATAAACACATGGAACCCGTTGATAGGGACAATAGGCCTGAAAGAGAAGCCAGGAGGCAGAGAAATCCTTTATTTTGAAGCTTTAAGAAAAGCGTTTGCCTGATAAACGAAGAAGGCTAAGAGGCAGAAAAAAAAAAGACTATTAACAAAGGTGAAGAACTATAACTTCAGATAATTATTTTTTAAATAATTTTCTGCCAGAGCATACTTAAATATAAAGATCATTAAAAAAACTACTCGTCTTAGTTATTTAAGAGTTTCAATTAATTATATTAAAAAATCTATAATGAAATTTAATCTCTATTTAACCGAATGGCAGACGTGAAATCGTTCTTATTTCCTGTTTTGGATTTTAAAAAAAGAAAAAAAAACTTGATCCACGGACGTAGTTGTAGACATGCAATTCATGTTAACAAATGGCAGTTAAAATATGTTTATAAACTTATTTTGATATGTGTACATTATACACAAAGTGTAAACGTCTATAACTTTTCATAATAGCATGTTTCAGTTAAGTGCCATACGTGATAAACGCTTGGGCGATCATATCTTTTTCGATTCATGACGACTCGGTAGAATATATTCCCGGAGGAAGTTGCCGTTTCCTTTCGCAATAGACTGATTGCCAACCAAGGCTATAGGACACAGTCTGTCGTGCTATTCAATCCATCGCTGGGGGTGGGAAGGGGGGTTTAGATTCATAACTTTCCCAAGGGTATATGCGTGATAGTGGATGTAACGAGCCCAACTGGAATTCGAAATTGGCTCTCCGATATTTCTCATTCTGAGCCAATATCTATTCCATCACAACACACATATTTAACGCAAATATCACGTGATTACACCAGATATCAAAATGTGTGAAAAACGAGCAAAATAATTAAGGTTGCTACACTATGAATAGCTCTCGCAAACAAACATATATGAACGTAATATATCAAGACAAAATGGCAGATAAAACAATACCAAAAGACAGAATTGAATCTAAAATAAATTATAAATTAATGTCCATTAGCCACCAACGAATCATGCAGAAAAATATATTAAATAAAACTTCTCCCGCTTTAAAAGAGCAGAGGGTATTTTTTTTTATTACCATGTTCATACGTAGATCATGAGTCTCCTCTTCTTCGTTTCAGGTTGTTAGGATTCTTTTGTTGGACTCAGGTCTTCGCCAGATTCATAGGGTGGGGAGAGCTATTACCTACCACGCTAACACGTCTTGGTAGAGTCGTATGTAACACGGTTGGGAGATCATATCACTTTTCGACTCGTGATCACGCAGGGGTATTCGCGTGTAAGTAAATTTAACGAACCCGACTGGAATTTGAACTTAGCTCACGTATTTCTAATTCCGAGCCGACAACCACTGCACCACCCTCATAACGCACATCTACGCTTACTGCACCTATTATTTCCAAGTGGTCACCTACAATATTGATATAAGGACATTTCTCTTAATACCAGTTTTCCTACCTGGTACAGACCAGACTCGATGTTACTTAACTTCGATGATTTGACGAAAAATGGTATTTTGACGTGATGTGATTATGATTATGAGTAGGATTAAACCGATAAAGTGTTATGGCTGTTTCAGGGAAATGGAAAAAGTTATCAATTATCTTTTCATTTGTACCCACTTCTTAAAATTACGACCAGAACTCATATTTATGATTGCAATTGCAATATTTTGTTAAATTTGTTAAGCACAATTTATACGGGGATTTTATTGTCCTAGAGCTTGTCATAAGCTTATTCAATCATTAACTTAAGAATTAAGGTTCTTTTAGAATATTAAAATGGGAAAACCTCGAAATTTTCACGGGTCAATTGAGTTTCTCTCCGACTCTTTGAGGTTTCAACAGGACGATGATCGTCTTATCTCAGTCCCTCGTCGCTACTTAGAAACACAACACTTTACACTTAGCACATAAGCTGTTCCAAGCAGCGGTGCCCACTCGCAATGATATCAGACGTCTTGCAAAGATTCTTGTAGACAATGCCCCGTGCCAAGTACAAAAGCAACAATTTGAGCTACCGCTTGGTACATCACATTAATCTGCCAGATGTTGGCACATCTGTTTTTTTTTACCTGTTCTTCATTCACAATATTCATATTCCAATGTCTATCAGGATCCACTCAGAGCTACATTTGTGTACAAGTGTGATGTCAGGGCGATTGCTCTCCAAGCGCTTGTCAGTCAAGATAGTCATATCCCACATGAGATTCACTTGCTCGATGTTTGGCTACTGATGTTGGTGAACGTTCGTACCAGTTATCTACGTATTCAAGGACACACTTTCTGCATAGTTCTCAGTAAAGCCAAGCAAAGTATTAAGAGACAGAAAAACTACGTTAGAAACAAAGAAATGAGTACTGGAATGTGACATGATATCTGTCCTCCTATATGGCCGTGAAGGCTGAACAATATCATCACAGATGAACAAAAGATCTTAAGCAACAGAAATGTGGTTCTACAGAAAGATACTGAGAATACCATGTTATACTTAACATCAGGAAAAGACTGTTGAAATTTCTGGAGCACATAATGAGAAAAGACGTCTTGGAGAATCTGAAACTCACAGGACAGAAAGAGGGACAAAGTAAAACAATGTGTAACATACTTGACGACCTTGGGTAAATGAATGGCGGAAGAGGATCTAGGAGAAATAACGACAATACAGTATTTATTTAGAGCTACAAGGGTCAGGAAATTGTGGAGAGCAATGATCACCTCTCTCCTGAGAGGTGATCATTCTAACAAAGAAGAAGATATTCTGAGGGCAACTTTGACATGGCGGCGTCTGTAATCTTTTTGTGCCAGTTGAGAGTGGTCATTGGAAATGTGTTGCCTATTTTTGGTTGCTTTGCTACACAGCCCGCAGAAGGGTGAATCTACTGTTTTATCAATAGGCTATTTTTTTTCTTAAAGTCTGCTCTTACAGTGCATAAATCCTCCCTACGGCTTCTTTCTACAAGAAAATTCTTAATGATTTTTGTACCAGAAGATGCAAACAGATTAGGTGCCATCAGAAATATATACAATGTGGATATCGCATGGGGAAAAATCTACGCAAGACGTGAAATGTGCGCATGAGTATGATTTTCTTGTAATTCATGTTTTAGGACAACCAGTAATGTGTCAGTTCTCTTCATCGCAAGAATGTGTTGGTGAATGCGCTTTGCAGGACACTGCTGGCGAGTAAAACAAGAACTCGCGAGTGATCTACTACTCTGGGGGCCTAGCTATGAATCGAGACGGGTTGGTCGCCCACCTACCACCTACATAGACTAGCTATGCTATGACACAGAAGGCCTCTCTAATAACCTTGATGCAAGATGGTGATGGTTGGCGTGATAGACTCATGAAGTAGCTCGACCGAATAAATAGAACAGTAAACAAAGGAAAAGAAATTGTGGAGAGCTATATTTACCCAAATCCTGAATGGGCACGGCATGTAAATGATCATTTATGCACCTTGGATACACTTGGATACTGAGACCTATACTTGACATCTCTTGGAGACAACATCCAACTAAATCTCAACTCTATGGACCCATCCTTGATATTTCTACAATCTTACGCGAATAAAGAATACGCTTTGCCGGACACTGCTGGCGAGCAAAACAAGAACTTGCGAGTGATCTATTGTTCCGGCCACTTAACTTAAATTCTATTGAAAAGCCTGGTCCACCTTGAATAAAATGGATGTAGTCTGGAAATCTGATCCACCAGACAATCTCAAAGGGAGTTTCTTTCAAGCCACTGTAGAGACGGTGTTAATGTATGGTGCAACTGCTTGGACATTAAATAAACCCTAGAAACTAAGCTTGATGGAACCTACACTTAGATGTTGAGAACTATACTTAACATCTCTTGGAGACAGCATCCAACTAAATCTTACCCTTTGCAGGACACTGATGGCTAGCAAAACAAGAACTCGCGAGTGATCTACTGCTCTAGAAAACCTCGCTATGAAGCAAGAAGTGGTGGTTGCCCAGAAACTAATTAAATTGGCCTGTTACATTATGACACTGAATGCTACACTAATGACCTTCCGACCTTAATTTAGGACCGTGATATTTGGCGTGATAGACTCATGAATGTCCGAACTAGCTTTAACGAATAAATAAAATAGGGCAACTAGGAATTTGATCCATATATTTGTTTGTTCCTCTAACTTGTTTGCCTCTTGGGACTTGTGTTGGGTGTAAGTTAGTATAAAAACATCATTATTATTTTATTTCCTTTGATTCCTGGTGTATATTGATTTCCTTACCAGGGACCTAAAGTCAGAAATGGCATCATGATATTTTCCACTGATCAATTTTGAAAAAAAAATCACATATTTTACATAGATAAAGCCCTTCGTAAGGTTTGGGCTGTACTTGTGAGAACAATTTTTTTTTAATGTATTAGCTTCCGGGAATCATTGCAATGAAGCTATTGGATTTTTTTCCAATCAATCCGAGGGCTACAACTGAAATTGGTGATGTGCCCATATGCCACAGTTTTAAGATTTCGATTTCAAGGTCCTTGTATTTTGATAGCGTTTTGAAGATCTTCAAAGATATATTGCAGTCTTCAGGGGCTGCCATATCAATAAGGAGGCACTTTTTTGTATTTGCGGTCTCTAATCACGATGCTGAATTATTATTATTATTATTATTATTATTATTATTATTATTATTATTATTATTTTCTTTGATATCTGGCGTTTACACATTTCTTTCCGGGTCCCGCCCAGGGACCTAAGGTTAGAAATGGCATCATGACACTTTCCACTGCAAAAAAAAAAAATAATTACATAGATAAAGCCCTTCGTAAAGTGTGGGCTGTACTTGTCAGAACAATTTTTTGTATCTCTTTGAGGCATGAACTTCCATGAATCCCTTCATTTAGTCTACTGGAATCTTTTCCAACCACTCCTAGGGCTCCAACTACAACAGGGATTGTTGATGTTCCCATGTGCCACATTTTTGAGATTTCTATTTCAAGGTCCTTGTATTTTGACAGTTTTTCGAATATCTTCAAAGACACATTGCAGTCTGCAGGGACTGCCATATCAATAAGGAGGCACTTATTTTGTTTGTGGTCTTTAATAACAATGTCGGGGCGGTTGGCTTTGATTGTTCTGTCAGTGTGTATTGTGTAGTCCCATAGAATTGTAACAGGTCCTATCTCCGTAACCGGGTCAGGGTGGTGTTCGTACCAATTTATTATTATTATTATTATTATTATTATTATTATTATTATTGCATTTGAATATTCACGCCAAATATCTGGTGCCTAACACTAAATATTGTTTTACACCATGTTTCCTCAAATCCCCAGGATTTCTTTCTCAGTATCCTTAATATAATCTTTCCTCCATGTTTGATTGCTATCACTGAAGATGGCGTGGCATCAAATCTCCCCAAATGTACCGCCCTTTTCTAATTATCATTTCAGATTCGAACAACGTGGTTTGAGCTGTTCTAATTATTCCTTAAATTACCTATACATATAATCTCGCTGATTTTATTTTCGGTACGCTACCAACTGCACTAAATGTTGTAGGCAAAAACAACTGTCTTTTTTTTGGGGTTTCTTCTCAATATTCTCTTGAGAAAATTTTTGTTCTTATCGCCGATGCAATTGTATTTCTAAATTTAATTTTTTTCTTATTCAATTTGCAATGAATAATTATAACACCGACACGATCCAAGCACATTTTCTCATGCCCCACCCCGCGTCCTTCAAGTGTATATGGACACCATTCATTCACCAATCAAGTTCAGTCAACCCCATGGTGATGTTCAGGCCACTCAACGGAAGCCTAGGGGTTTTACGCCAGGTTAAAAACCGACTCGTTTTTCCTCCAAACAATAATGCGCAAAAAAATAAAGATGCTCTAAATGTAAAAAGGACATCCATAAGAACAACGCCTGAAGCTACTAATTATTGCCAGTACATCCTTGAAGATATTCACAACTCAGTGTTTCTTTCATTCGGACAGTAATTATCCCGAACAGTCAATGTAAAAACATAAATAAATTAATAATCAAGAAGAGAGAGATATTTTGGTCGAGAATAAAAAAGAAATTTCCACTCGGGAGGGAATGGGAACGTTTAGATTTTTTATAGTATTTTACAGGTCTTCATTTTTGTTTTTCAATGCCGTGTTTCCTCATGACTTCAGCGATCATAACTCTCCACAGATTTTTCTTTATTATCTCTGACTTGCCATGCATTCCAGATGAAGATAGTGTAGTAGTTTCCCGTTGCATTTTTAGTGGACTGGTTGCCATATAAGGAAAGAGAGCCCAGTTTACCCTGCTATTTAACTCTTAGACTGGGAAGAAAGGGAGAGAGAGAGAGAGAGAGAATGAGAGAGAGAGAGAGAAGAGTCAAATTCATAGTTTGTGAAATTTTCGTTAAGCTGAGTCATTTATCACCTTTTTAAAAAAAGGAAAATAAAAAGTACCCTTTTGGGATGTGAAATGAAAGACTTCTTTTTCTATGATATGAATCAGGGCGTGAACGACCATGAATCTCCACAGATATTTCTTTATAGATATGAATTACCATGCATTTCTATAAAAGACAGTGGAGTAGTTTCCTGTTGTCTTCTTCAAGAATGGAATTCAGAATTTTCCTTCAATTAGATTGGTTGCCAATCCAAGGCAGGGGAGGCCAATCTACCCTGCTATTTAACTCATAGCTGGGGAAGAATGAGAGAAGAGCCAGATTCAAGACTTACCCAAGAGCACTTGTACGAAGTTATCTTAGGAGGTCAGACTGGAATTCGAAATAGGCTCGCTAATCTGATGTACTACAATGACTATCTTGCTGTCTATTATTCGACACCAAGCAACCCTTAATTTAGCCTGGCACAAGGCCAAAATAACGGCGGATCCAGTGAGCATTGAACTCATTAAAGTAATGATATTCCACTGGACAAGCTTGCTAAACATTACATTATGATCAACTATCTGGATCCTTAATAAGTTAGGGTTCGTCTGGCTCAGAGACACAAGAGCAGCATCACAAGATGAAAAAAAAATTTTATAAATTGCTAATTTTTTATTTATTTTTTATTTACTATTATGAGTTAGACCACTCTCTCGCTCTCGCTCTCTCTCTCTCTCTTTCTCCCTCTCTCTTCCTCCCTCTCTCTCTTTCTCCCTGAATGGTGTAATTAAATGGCACATATGTGTATATATATTTATATGTATGTGTGGGTATACATGTGGGTATAGGTGCATATTTAAATATATATGTGTGTGGGTGGGTATATATATATATATAAATGTGTGTGGTACAGCATGATTTATTCCATTGGATGTTTCGGTGTTACTCACAGAATTATGAATCTATCACTCAACTAATTTATCTTAATTCTATTTTGTTTTTATTTTTACATTCACCCATCACATATTAATAATATCAAACCCTTATTGTCTAAATACTTCTTACCGTTAAATCTAGTAAAACAGACTCGTTGTTGACACAGAGTAGCATCCCAGAGCAGGAACTGAAATCCATTTACACAACTAAAGGCTAGAGCCATAAATAAATTCGGACCCCAGACCACTTTCCCTTAAAGAGATACCTTACGTACCCCACCTTGTCACCAATACAAGCTACTCGTCATAAACAAGGCGTACCCTTGAGTAGAACTGCTATCTAACATAAATTCAAAGACACAAGTCCAAACAGACATTCCAAAAGGCATTCAGAACCGAATGATATTGTTATGCCGATCTGAAATAGACTATACCAGGGGGTGTCAAACTGGAGGCCCGCGAGCCGCATGCAGCCCTTTTACATGCATCTTTTCGGCCCTCACAGGTTTTTATAGCCGTGTTACGTCGAGAATTTTGTCTATGTTGGTAATGCAAATTATTAAAAACAATGAGATTTTTTTTTCAATCGGTATGATTGTATTGTTTATTCTGTCTCAGTGTTTGTTTGTTTTTTGTTGTTTTTTTTTGTTTTCGAATGTCAGCGACTATTTTTAACTTTCGGTTAATCAGATGATCATCCGTGACAACTAAATAGGAACAAATGTAAAGTGAAAACGTTTGTAATTTTGTAATATTTTGCCTTAAAAATGTCAAATTCTACTCCATCTCTTAAAAAGAGAAAGTTATCTGAAAAAGGACGTGTGTCTTTCAAGAAAAGTGGGAATTCAATACTACTGTACCACTGTAAATGTAAAGATAAACTGTTTGATTTGCAACCACTGCATTGCGACGCCAAAAGAATATAATGTGAAAAGACATCATGAAACAAACCATCGATCTTATGGTAAATAAGAAGGAGATATGCGTGTTTCAAAAGTGAAGGAATACAAGGTTAAGATAACACAGCAACAGAGATCCTTTACAGAAATTCAGAAACTCATCGTTAATTCTGTTATTGGAAGCTTTCAACTGTCTTGTAAAAACAGCTGAAATTTTATGTCTAGAGAAGTCACACTTATTTCAAGACATTTCATTAACCAGGAACACTGTTGCTGAATGGATTGATGAAATGGCAGGGGATTTGTGTCGACAGTTGAAGACTTTATCATCAAGTTTTGAACATTTTTCTGTTGTTCTGGATGAGACTGTTTACATAGCTGGAATAGCACAACTCGCCATTTTCATCGTGGCTTGTGACAATGAATCTCAAATTTATGATGAACTAATTGAACTGGTCTCAATGTATGAGACTACAACAAGCCAGATCATTTTTGAGAAAGTTGAACAGCTTCTCCATGAGTATGGCCTTGATTTGAATAAACTTGTGAGTTTATCTACTGATGGTGCTGCCAATATGCTTGAAAGACATAACGGTGTTTCTGCCAAGTTTGGTACAAAAATAGAAAACATATATCCAGATTCGACATTCAAGCATTTTCACTCTATAATGCATTAACAGAACTTATGTTCCAAGATTTTAAAATTAGATCATTTGCTGAGTTTTGTCACAAAAACAGTGAACTACATCAGAGGTCGTGCTCTTCATTACCGTCAGTTATTGGAAGACGTGAATAATCTGATTACAAATGTCCCATTCTACACAGAAGTTCGATGGCTTTCATGTCACAAGGTACTGAAAAGATTTCTTTTATTGCGACACGTAATTTTTATGTTTTTGGAGATGAAGGGTCAAAGCACAGATGAATTGAAAGATAAAAGCTGGCTCCAAGATCTTGCTTTTTCAGTGGATATTACTACCCAATTAAGTGACTTTAATTTGAAATTACAAGGTATAAATAAGCTCATCACTCAGTTGTATGATGATATCTAGTGTTTCATTGCAAAATTAACTTTATTGAAGGCCCAGTTGTTACATGAAAACTTGAATCATTTTCCTATGTGCAAGGAGTTAAAAAGAAACTGCCAATGCTGAGTTTGTATTTATCTTTGCTAGGTACGGCAATTAGCTGGAATTGCTGTCAAAGGAATTTCAGCGAAGATTTTGTGATTGTTCCTCTTGTGAAGATCAGTTTGCATTATTCTCAGTACCATTCAATTTTGATGTTACTCAGGCAGAGGTGAGTCTACAGATGGAACTAATGGAAACGCAAACTGACACTTAAGTAAGGGAAAAGTACCTAGAAGTAGGGGTACCTGGATTTTTTTCATACCTTCCTCAGATATTTAAGAACTTCAGAAAGCTTGCCACAAAGATTATGGCGATGTTTGGTTCCACATGTCTGTGAGCAGTTATTTTCGTTTATGAAAGCCACAAAAACATCCTATAGAACCAGATTAACTGATGAACATTTGTCATCTTTGATCAAAGTGGGATCCACATAGACATTCCAGCCTGATATATCGAGAATAGTTTGTCTAAAGCGGTGTCAATCATCAGGACAACATAAAAATGATTAAATTGTACTACCTTGTATTGGAAGTATTTTGTATTTAAAGTTTAGTTACCACTAGCTGTGATTAATGCAAGACTGTAAGCAGGTGCGGCCCTCGAGGCTGTAGATATGGTCGATGCGGCCCTCCATATGCCCTGAGTTTGACAGGCCTGGACTATATCCACATGAGGTAATTAAGAATTACAGACTTTTGATTGGACAACAAAATCGATTCCACAGTAAGAACCAGTGAGGACAACATTTTCCTGTTCGGTGAACAGAGTGTCGTTGTCTATGGAGGTTTCGCTTATCTATTTCTTCTGGCATTGCCAACAATTGATATTATAAGGTTGTTCCAATAACTTGGACCGATTTTAATGTCAATTAATTTTAAGCGTCTAATGATCTTTTTCTTTCAGATTTGGCAGACATTTGGGCGATATTATTTTTCACACATAATTGACATGACTTAAATAACATGATCCAATAGAGAAATAAATAAATTTTCGCCAATAACACTGATTTATTTAATGCTGACTTTGATCCGTCTTAATGAAACACCCTTATATATAATCCGTCTTAATGAAACACTCTTATATTCTGACATCTGATGTGGTGCTGGTTCTATGTTTGTTAGCAGGAAACATAGAACCAACGCCTTATCAGACGTCGGGATTCACAATAGAATTTAAAAAACGAAAACTTTTCTTAACGTTTCATCAGGTGGGGAATCACGATGCGACCCATTCGGAGGAGTTGCATCGTGATTCTCCCACTTGATGACACGTTAAAAAAGTTTTCGCTTTTTAACATTGAAACAAGACGTACATTTTTGTAGTGGGTATGTGCATGTTCTAATGTAACACTGCATAATAAATAAATATTTATTGCACTACTTTTGTATTGAGCACTGCTTTAAATTAATGTTCTGAACGCTGAAATCGTTTTACATTTGGATATATATATATATATATATATATATATATATGTGTGTGTGTGTGTGTGTGTGTGTGTGTGTGTGTGTGTGTGTGTAAAATTACGCACGAACGTACCAAAACACAAGTATTTCGTCGTTCTCTTTCATCGTTAGCGCCTATCATCTTTTCCCTTTTTCTCGGTGTCATCGTCATCTCATTGTTATTGTCTCCATCACTGTCAAAATGGGTGTTTTTAATTCTGTTGTCGCTGTTATCGTCCTTACTGCTACTATTGTGGTCCGATATCGGCTAAATAATAAGATTGATAGCTAATTTGCGAGGTTTGCGGACGGTAGGGGATAAGAAATACAAACTCCTCGCACTATCAACCCTGGAAAAAAAAAAAGACAAGTTCTACAGTTCAATCAATCTTTGATCATTATTACAAGAATCTGTCTTCGTAGGATCCGATTCCATTTCTCATTATTTTTTTAACAATTATATTTTGCTATTTTTTTCTGCGTTTCTCTTTCTATTTTATTATTTGTATTTTTTAGGTAAAAATTATATTTTCCGTTTTTTTTTCTTTTCTTTACTTTTCTTTTCTTTTCTTTTCTTTTCTTTTCTTTTTTTGATGTTTTCCTTGGTGTTTTCCTGATTTGATTTTTTCTTCTTCATGAAACGAGTAAAAAGTTAAAAAGGGTAAAAAGCTTAACTTACATTCTTTTTCTTCTCCTTCTTCTTCTTCTTCTTCTTCTTCTTCTTCTTCGTGTTTAAATATTTTATTACTTTTTTAAAAATTAGCACATTCATTTTCCTTCTTTCATATTCATATTCTTTCTTTCTTTCTTGTTTCTTCTAAGCATTTTAACACTTGCCTCATCATTTTAAACCTTCGCCTTTTCTTCCTTTTTATCTTGCCTTTCTTCTTTAATATTCCTTTTTCTTTCTTTATTATCCCTCATTGTTTTCTTCTTATTTGCAATGACTCTTCATCTTCATCTTCTTACGTAATTCTTTTCATTAGTATTTCCAAAGCCTGATTCATTATTACTTTTTCGTTTATTCTGTCTTTTTTTGTTGTTTTCTTTCTTGCTTGCTTTCTTTCTACTAAACATTTTAATTTTCAACACTCTTACTCTTCGTCTTCTTGCTTTTTGTTTTCTTAGCCCTTTTCTTCTTCTTTTCTCTTCTTTTCCCTTTAATTCTTCGTTTCTCTTTATTTCTAATTCATATTTTTCTTCTGTTTGTTTTTATGTCTTCTATTTCGTTTTCTACTCCTTCTTCTGTAAATTCGTCTTTTTTAAAAATATTTCATTGCCTTTAACAAATTTTAATATATTTATTTTCCTCGCTTGTTTCTTTTTTTCCTTCCATTTCTATTTCTTCTAAGCATTTTAATATTTGCCTTTCAACTTTCTTAGCCTTCGTCCTTTTCTTTCTTTTTTAACGTCCTGGCCTTCTTTAATATTCTTTTTTCTATATCTATTGTCGATCTTTTTCTTCTTATATTCAATGACTTCTTCTTCTTCTTCTTCTTCTTCTTCTTCTTCTTCTTCTTCTTCTTCTTCTTCTTCTTCTTCTTCTTCTTCTTCTTCTTCTTCTTCTTTTCCTTCTTCTTCTTCTTCTTCTTCTTGCCCGTTCTCTTAACCTGAACTGCTGTCCCCACAATTTCATAGATTGATTTATTCAATCCAGTCGAAACAAAATCAGTCATCATCGTACCAAACAAGCACCACGCTGTGTCCCTAACAGACAAACCTTGTCCCAACCCTGACCCAACAACAACAACAACTGACACGGCTCAAAGGACGAGTGGATGGGGGAATATCGGGGTAGACTGTCCTTCAATATGAGAGCCAGTGCTTAATTCAGGCTTATCCTTCCGGTATATTGTATGGATCTCTGGACTCAAATTAGGCCGCCTCCCAAATTACCTGGTTTCTTCGGATTCCCGCTCAGGACCGTGACCCCATTTATTTAGAGTTTTTTTCTTTTTCTTTTTTCAAGTTGTGGATGGGCATATAGAGTGACTTCGGTTGGAAGAATTGACGAACACACGAATAGAGATACTGGCCGGTTTTAGAAGCAGGTTAATTCCCTTAGCATAGATTTATATCGTTGGATAATTGGTTTTCATTTAAGAACGTCTGCAGGTTCCGGAGAACTGACATACAATAGAATTATCCTCTTCATATTAGATATGGGCATTGATATACAGGGATCTATCCAAGTTCGGTTTTGACCATGAATATAAAAGTTTTAACATAACACTTCGCTTGGACCATATTCTTCGGAACAATGTCCGTTAGAGCCAACACACTTTTTTTTACAATGGATACATTTCAGACGGGATGCCGACAAAGTTTCGTACATATGTTTTCATTCATGTAGAAGACCAATTAATGTTCTTATTTGCAAGATGCTTTGATTATTTTTTTTTTTTTTACATCTCAGACCATTTTTGTGGTTTTCGATGTGAATTTGAAAATAAATTGTCCAATGTCTTCTCAGAGCTTTCGTCCTTCATGAGCAATTATAAGGCTCGTGTCAAACGGTTTGCATGGTGTTTCTTTGTGGCTTTTCGAGTGTCACTGGTTGTAAACTACAATTAGATTTTTGTTCACCTCTGCTGCAGCCAGATATTGAACTTCGCGTTCAAAACTATGGATTCAACTAACTCCTTGAGTTTATAACTAAGGATTCAACGAACACTTTTATCCAATGGGTCAGGTGGATAAAAGCCTTTGGCTGAATCCAGTGACTTGACCCAAAGAGTTGAGAGTTCAATACCTGGCTACAACAGAGGTGAACAAAAAAAAAACTTGGAGAGTAGAGTTAAAATAGAGATAACTGATACTGAGATATCCTGAAGAGGCATGGCAGGTGGAACTAGAACAATCTACACCGGTGGACGAAATAAAGGGTTCTATTCGAAATTCCAATCACATGAAGAACGCCGGAGCGTACAACGGTCAAAACATCGTGAATGTGACAATAAAGATGAGGACAGCAATCCGAACAGTTTAAATAGCGTAAATAATTAAAATAATTCATCTCAGAAATATAGACAAATATTTTTTAATAAAACAAAAATTGAAACGTAATACTTAAGTACAACTGCAACAAGCAAACTTGGATAGGATATAGGAATAATAATAATAATAAGGAAAGTGCAAGTAATTCGTATGAACATCATCCAGACCCGGTTACAAAGATAGGACCTGTAATAATTTTATGGGACTTTACAATACACAGAGACAGAAAAATGAAAGCTAATAGCCTAGACATCGCGATTAAAGCCCACAAGAATAGAAGTTGCTTTCTTGTTGACATGGCAATTCTTGCTAATTTTAATGTATCTTTGAAGATCTTCAAAAACTATCGAAATACAAGGATCTTCGAGTAGAAATCTAAAATAAATGTGGCCATCAACAATTCCAGTTGTATTTGGAAACCTTGGATTGATTGGAAAAGTTTCCGATAGACACATTGAAGGTATTCCTGATAGCCCATGACTTAATGAAATATAAAAAAATTTACTCCCGGCTACAGTTCACACATTGCGACGGGCTTTACCTATGTGAAATGTGATCTTAGGTTTGTTTTTTTCTTTTTTAACAAAAAGGATCAGTGGAGAATGTCATGAAGCCATTTCTGACCTTAGATCTCTGGCTGGGAGCCGGAAAGAAATGTGTATACAACAGAAATTAGAGGAAATAATAATAATAATAATAATAATAATGTTGAGGGATCTCCCCCTTTTCTCACAAATGGACTCACCCAAGGTATACATATATTACTACCAGTGAATACCCGGTTAGTAGTAATAGAGGAGGGTAGCACAAGAGTCACAGTAACTAGCACGTTAGACGCAGTAAGAAGTCATACAGCGATACGTCTATACCAAAGACTTTATATATATTTGTCTACTAACCCGCATTCCTGGAATTACTACCCTGTATTAGCAGTTTTTATTAGTACTTTAATACATTTATTTTCCTATATTCATTCTTGGCGTTTGTTATTATTTGATACCGGATTTCATCCCGGAATCATCATCATCATCATCATCATCACCATCACCACCATCAACAAGAAGAAGAAGAAGAAGAAGAAGAAGAAGAAGAAGAAGAAGAAGAAGAAGAAGAAGGAGAAGAAGAAGAAGGAGAAGAAGAAGAAGAAGAAGAAGAAAACTCAAAAAGAGGAGGAAGGGGC
>OZ038487.1:42871059-42883559 GCA_964036315.1 Acanthosepion esculentum
AGCGTAAATCAGAGAAATGTACCGAACAGCAGCTGAAGTTTTCCATTGTGTAGTTGGGGCACTCAGAACTATTTCAGGTATCTTTCTGCTACGCATGACGCCTTGAGAATACCTGACATCACTGGGAGTGCGTAGGTGGAAGGACTTCTTGGAACAAATCATGTGTCGAGTTATGTCTCTAAGCTGCGGGTAGCGACATAGATATGACCATTATCATCCGTCCGAAACATTTAAGAGTCCGATAGTATATAAATAAATAATTAAATAAGTAATAATAATAATAATAATAATAATAATCCGCTTAAGCAAGAAGATATGTGCCATCAGTTGCCATTTTTTTTCTCTTACCCAGAACTGCCTAAGACCCCGGTGGTGATCACCACCCGGGCAAGCCTTAATTTCCTTTCGCACCTGTTCGGCTTCCAAAAATCACATGGATCGAATGAACGAAACTGAGAAACGAAGAAATAGATGGCCAAATCCGATTTCTTCCCGGTAAAAACATCCGGTGTTCAGTTTGACTGACTGAAATAGCGAATTCTGGTGGCGATCCGGACGCCTACCTACATAGAAGCCCAAGTGGCTTTTAGACGGGCCAATTTTTGATAGCTCGGGAGATATTGGGTAGGGTGCGGTCGTACACAATTAAGGACAGGCGTACGGCGAAGAGTCGATGTTGAAGACTGGGTTAATAACGATAGAAATCAGGTTGGTCTGAGGGTTGGGAAGAGGTAATGTCGTGTGTTTATTATTTGAGGGCGCGGCTGGGGTATCGTAGGTGGAACAATAGGAGTGTTACAAAAACAGGAACGTGAAGTGTTGGAGAGAAAGGGAAGGGGATAAAAAAGTTGAGGTGTGGTGTAGCTGGCGTTAAAGAAAAATGGGGATGGTCCTTTTAAAACTGGGGCTAGGTGAAACGATAGGCGCAGTAGGGGTCAGAGAAATATTAGAATTTAACAATCCTGCATAGAATTCATAACTGAGATTGATTTAATGCATTTGATTGTATGGGAAGAAAGAAAGAAAGAAAGAAAGAGTGACATGAAATAAGGTAAAGACGACAAATCTTCAAAAAGAAAAAGAAGAATAAAGAAATAAACCAATAAAAAAGGAAAGAGAAAACGTGAAATAACTTAATAAATCAAGAAAGAACGACGAAGAAAACAAAGAGAAAGATAGAAGTTACAAATTACAACGGTCTAGGGCAGGGGTGGCCGAACTTGCTTAATGTAAAAGCCACATACGATAAATTTCAGATGTTTGAGAGCCGCAAGAGATGAACAAAATTTACACATACGTTTTTATGACATCCACATAGGGAGTATCACTGCTTCGCTAAAAATGTGCATAACCTGATAAAAAAAGGCTCGAAACTTAATAAACAATTTTTAATCGTCTAAATGTTTATGTTATTATTAAGAGAAAATACCAAAGTATTTTTTGATTATTTTAAAAAAATTTGAATCCTTCCTATCACGTCCGAAATTTGAGTTAAAAACCTTGTTTGTTTGTTTTTGAGTCAGCAAAATTGACATAAAATCAATCGTGCCAGCCATTTTTGACAATTTTGTAAACAAAAGTGAAATTCTCCGTTTAAAAATCTTAGAAAATTCAAATATACCTTTATCAAAAGTTATTTTAGGAAAATTAGAAAATTTAGTTTACGTAATGTAATTGGAAACAAACATTACTTAATATTTTAGAAAAAAAAATAGTTGAAAATAAGAGAAACGGGTCTAACAGCGGTGATTGGTTTTGGCGGTGTGAATTGAGGTTTACAAGAATTTCTACAGAAAGTAATGAAGGAAAGCCAAACGAAAGGACTAAACATCAACTGCAAGAAGACGGAACGCTAGGTTGTTAGCTTTAGAAACAGCCCAACATGCAAATTACAATTTGGAGATACCAAAATCAAAATTACAACAATTTAAAAAACTGGAAAGCTTTTTAAGAGAGAACGGAAAATGAAAAATGAAATCCGATGACGCATTAGTATAGAGAAAGATGTCTTCCAAAAGTAAAACGTATTAACAAAGAAAGATTACGTTAGAATCAAAGAAAAGAGTGCTGAATATTCGGCTAATATCAATCATCCTATATGGCAGTGGATATGGAACAATCTCCTCACAGATGAAGAAGAGACTTGAAGCAACATAAATGAGGTTCTACACAAGGATGCTGAGAATACCATGGGCAGAAACAATGATGCACCAATGAAATTTTGGATAAAATGGAAGAGACAGTTTAAATTTTTAAGGCACATAATAAGGAAAGAGGGCTTTGAAAATTTGATACTCACGGGTCAAATTGAAGGCAAACGGTTCAGAGGATGACAACGCATAAGCTATTTAGCGAGCTTGAGTAAGTTGTTGAAAGAACAGGGTTTAGGAGAGATAGCAAAAAGACAAAATTTATTATGAGCTACAAAGGACAGGAAATTGTAGAGAGCCATAGTCGCCTACGCCGTGAAGGGAAACGGCACATAGAAGAAGAAGAAGAAGAAGAAGAAGAAGAAGAAGAAGAAGAAGAAGAAGAAGAAGAAGAAGAAGAAGAAGAAGAAGAAGAAGGCAATGGCAAAACCCTGTACTATATTTCCCAAATACTCACGACAATTGACAAATAATACATTGAGTAAAACTACCTCAACAACATACTACAGGTATATTGACACTCGAATATTACTGATTTACCTGGTTTTGTAGATATACTAAACATAGTTGAATATACAATATAATTTTAATTTACATATGAAGTGGAAGAAAACAATACTTTACCTTTCCTAGATATCATGCTTCACTGCATTAACAGCAGCTTTAAAAGTTAGTGTTCACTGAAAATCAACTAATAAATACAATTTAATAAATTTCTATTCCCATCATAACAAAATAAAATCTGGAATAATCATCGGATTCCATGTAAGACTAATAAAAAATCCTACTAATATTGGCTCAATCAGAGAAGAAAATATGAGGCAGAACAAGGCATGTGTTGTGTAGCCTCACTTTTTCTAATGGTTCAACAGCCCCTTTTTTATGCTTTGCAGGAAAGGAAGGGTAGGAATGTGAAAAATTGGTTAAAGTAGATTGACATCCATGTCCAATTTAGAACATACGCATAACACTGAAATACATTATAGTATAAAAAGAAATGGTAAGTTCAATCTAAGGGAAACAATGATTGAAACAAAGCAAGTTCAGTCGGCCAATGATGACGATTCCAGAACAACGTAACTATAAACAAAATCGCTTACGTACTGAAGCGACATTATATCTTCCACAAATGTATACGAAGGACAAAGGTAAGCTAGTCTACATAGCAAAACATGTGAGGAAGTCGACCCAAATACTTTTACATGCGTTGTAATATATATATATATATATATATATATATATATATATATATATATATATTAGAATTTCTCGATTCATAAACGCAAATATATATATATGTTAGGATTTCTCGAGTTATATATATATATATGTAACAATTTTTCGATTCATATATATACTTATATATTACGATATATCGATTTATATATATACATATATATATATATATATATAACAATTTTTCGATTCATATATATACATATATATTACGATTACTCAATTCAAATATATATATATATATATATATATATATATATATATATATACACACAAAGAGAGAGAAAGAGAGACAATGTGTGCGTGAGAGAAAGAGAGATTAAGAAGCTACATAAGAAATATATCCACTTAAAAACACTAATCCATATAATACTGTTTCTTTATGTCTCTCTGTGTACAAACGAAAGCAAAAGATTAAACATGCATAACGATATCAAGATCCAAGCAAATCTGATGAAAATCAATTGCTGATTGGACACGGGCCGACAACATTCTCTATGATTGGTGTCATGGGGCCACCGGTGTGCGTGGGCTCAGGCCACGAGTGTCTCAAACGAGTTTGACCTTGCACCGGGGTCGGTTACACATAGGCGCCAGGCTCTCGGCGTTTTCCGCACATGATTACCTGCCTTGGACTCACAACGACTATATTTTTTTTCTTTTTGGCTTTTGCACAATTATTATTATTATTAATATTAATATTATTATTATTATTATTATTATTATTATTATTATTATTATTTGCGAAATATTTCTTTGTTTAGCAAATAACTTCCCCGACGAATCGACCAGCCGCCTGAAAAGTTTCTCGCTCTGTCGGTCAGTCAGAATCTCTTTCCCAATTTTTCTCGTTGTTGATTTGAATTATTGAGTCATCAGTCGATATTTGTTAGTTGCCAGAATATTAGCTAGTATATATAAAAAAAAATCTAGCGTATAATTAAGTTGTTATTTAGACACAATATACGGTATGGAGAGAGAAAAAAGATAGCTCAGGCTATTCACTCTCCTATCATCGACTTCTAGAGAACATCCCCCACGAAGTGCTCTGCTGAACTAACACAACTAACACTAATTTTTTGCCAATAAGTGATATATATATATATATATATATATATATATATATATATATATATATATATATATATATATATATATGTATATGTATATATATATATATATATATATATATAGAGAGAGAGAGAGAGAGAGAGAGAGAGAGAGTTTTTGCCGACGCGTTTCGTCTTCTGATTTTATCAAGGCAAACAATGAAAGCGAAATGTTTTGTTGTCATAGTTACATTAAATTATTCTGGGAACTACAGATATATATATGTGTGTATATGTGTGTGGGTGTGTATATAACTATATATATATGTCTGTCTCTGTCTGTCTGTGTGAAGAAAACATATTTTACACGTACATGCACACACACATATATATGTATAAAGTGTATGGACAATATTTCTCTCTCTCTCTCTCTCTCTTTCTCTCTCTCTCTCTTTATATATATATTTATATATATGTGTGTGTGTGTGTGTGAGTGTGTTTGTGTGTATATGTATATATTTGTATATAAATATATATATATATATGTGTGTGTATATATATATATATATATATATATATATATATATATATATGAAGAAATATAGTCTTAAAGTGTGCTATATTTATGGGATAAAGTGCTCAATATCAGAGATAGAGCGTGTGTAAATACAAAAGTAGACATGGAAGTCAGCACTTAGAGGCATATATATATATATATATATATATATATATATATATATATATATATATATATATATATATATATATATATATATATATATATATATATATATATAAATGGGTAAAGATTCGCCATAAAATGATCATACATGATGAAAAAAGTACCCAAATCTTAATAAAAGCAAAATTTTATTGCTAAATTTTTTATATTATTATTAAGAGAAAAATTACATATTTTAATTCTTTTTAGAACTTTAAAAATTTTGGTTATTTTTTTTTCTTGCGTCAGCGGATGACCATTAATTAGTAAAGAAAATTTTAACGTTTTTTTTTATTTTGCGGCACGAAATAAACCAATTTGGAAATTTTTACAAATATTATTGTCGGATGTTAATGAAACTTTCAGGACTTATTAATAAATCAATGAAATTATTTTTTAAATGTTTCTTTTATAGAAAATTTTGACATAAATATATATTTTTTACATCTAGTAACCCCCACTTATTTAATGTATTAAAATTTCCAGAAATTCTTTTATATTTTCTTTTTTTAATCGTTTATATTAATTACAAGGACAATTCATCGGAGAATTTAAATTATATTTCTTTTATTGTAAAACATGACCCCAGTTAAGTCCTCTTTGAATCATAATGTAAAAAAAATACAGTAAAAGTAAGATATTATTTAATTAGAAATCTTTTAATTGGTTTTATGAACACTATCGTCATAAGAAAAAAAAACGATGCATAATAGGTTTTTACAAGAATTGTTTTCATTTTAATTAGAATAATTTATAAAATTTTAAATCTTTTAAATTAGTGATTTGTAGCGGTCAAATTATATTATCAAATTCATTTTTACTAATTATAAATAGAAAAGCTCATTACAATTCACTGAATTCCAATATTTTTAAAGAATTTTAATTTATTTTATGTGTGTATAAATGTCTTTGATTTTTGTAAATACGGATATCCAAACGCGACATTATCAGGAAATAACAGCGATAGCTATAGTAAATTAAAAATTTTGGTTATTTTCTTATAATTTCTCAACAAGCGTTTTCTTAAGTACCGGTATAAAACCAACGTATCTAAAATTCTATAAAAATATTAGATTGCTTAGAATATTTTCTTAAATTTTAAGATTTCTAGGAAGTTAAAAAAATATATAAATTCCCAAACATCAGTCCAGCGAGAACTTTATGAAGTCATATAACCCTACATCCGTTTTAAAAAATGCTTTTCAGCGATATTTTAAACTAAAAGTAATATGTCGGTTCAAATCAGATTAATTAATCTTTTAATCAGCTGATCTTACACAGATAAAGTTTTAGAAACATATCTGTTGTTTTTAGATGGTTTAATAAAGAAAATTACGTCGTGTTGACAGATTTGTCAATATGGACGATTTTAGCGGTTTTTTTTTCCTGATAATAAAAATAACTCATTCCATTCTATTTAAATTCAGATTTAAATAGCACAAAGTATTTTTCGTATTGGAAATATTAAATTTAATCTATTAGCTTGAAAGCAAAGATACAATAAAAGCCCCAAGAAAGAAATTTTCATTTTAAGTTATCGCTTTTCTTTGTAGGTACGTATGTATATATATATATATATATATATATATATATATATATATATATATATATATATATATATATCAGTTAAATGAAGATATATGAGCAACGATAAAGAGAAAGCAATATATATATATATATATATATATACATACATATACATATACATATATATATATATATATATATATATATATATATATATATATATATATATATATATATATATATATATGTAGATATATACACAATTCCGGAAAATCCTCGTCGAAAACACAACTATACTTAAACATGAAAACAATAAACAAAAACTAAAAATTCTTGAAGCTATATACATAAAACAGTTGAAACCTAACCTGAACAAAATAAACTATGAAATCTCCACAAATATCCTTAAATGCCTATAATTAGTAACAGAAGCTATTGGTTCATACCAACGGCTTTCCATACTCAATACTCATCGGATTCACTCTCTCGTGGTCATGTGTGACGTCATGAGCTGTTGTGCGATTTTCGCTTTCAGCGTCCTATATGCACGTGTTTATCGTTGCTTGGAAATCATCCATGTAAACAAAAACAGACTATCATCAATTTCTTGTTCGTGTATTGCTTAATATATTGTGTAATTGTCATCTTTGATAATGGCTTATGTAAGCCGAAAGCTTAGATTGGATTAAAAAATATGTATCAATATTGTGATTTTCTTTCATTGTTTAATGATAATGTTATTAAGCTTATCAGACAATATGAAAAGAACTTACATAAAATATATAGACAACACTTATCTATATTATTTAATGAAACATGTATGAATATATATATATATATATATATATATATATATATATATATATATATATATATATATATATTACATATATATAAAATATGTAGTGCAGTTCAGTTTATATTACAATGAATCTTCATACAAAAAGTAGATTAGTAACGTTAATGATATGAAATGGTGAAATCTCTTCGCGAACAAAATTTTAGAGGTGCATTAATATACAAACCACTCGATGAATGTTATGATCCTTGTTTTTAAATATTATAAGCTTTTTAAGGTCTTTCTTTAATACGCAAGTATTTTCAACTGTACATTCAGTCATCCTCAGGCGTGGAAATTATTTTGTCTTTGGTAAAATTCAGGTAGCAATCTAGACGAAAAAATTAAACGCGAATTAAAATATGTTTTTTTTTCAAAATGTGTTATTGTTAACGGATACAAACTTTAAGAGCTTGCAATCTCAACGCTAAGGTGAATTTTTTTTTAAATTTAAGAGAGTGCGTTTTTTTACTAATATGGCAATTTGAGAATTTTTTTGTTGTAGGAGTTTATGAATCAATGTGGCATGAAATAAATTGTCAATAAATAGAGGAATGTTTCAGTTGTTATACCGAACATTTGCACGTCGGATCGGTTCTTTTAATATCAAATATGTGGTGCAGTTCAATTTATATTACAATGAATCTTTCATACAAAAAGTAGATTAGTAAAGTTAATGATATAAAATGGCGAAATCCTTTCGCAAACAAAGTTTTAAATGTGCATTAACCTACAATCACTCGATGAATGTTGTGATCCTTGTTTTTTTATATTATAATGTATATAAGGTCTCTCTTTAATACGCAAGTACTTTCAACTGTACATTTAATCATCCTCAGGCAGGGAAATTATTTTGTTTTTGGTAAAATTCTGGTAGCACCCGAGAGGAAAATATTAAATGCGAATCGAAATATGTTTTGTTTATTTTTTAAATGTGTTATTGCTAACGGTTACAAATCTTTGGAGCGTGCAGTCGCAACGCTACGGTTGAATTTTTTTGAAAATGTAAAAGAGTGCGTTTTTTTAATAATATGGCAATTTGAGATTATTTTTTCGTTGTTGTAGGAGTTTATCAGGCAATGTGGCATGAACTAAATTGGGCAATAACTAGAGTAATGTCTGAGTTGCTATCCCGAAAATTTGCACGTCGGATCAGTTCTTTTAAATCAAATATGTGGTACAGTTCAATATATATTACAATGAATCATTCATACAAAAAGTAGATTAGTAAAGTTAATGATATAAAATGGAGAAATCCTTTCGCAAACAAAGTTTTAAAGGTGCATTAACCTACAAATCATTCAATGAATGTTATGATCCTTGTTTTTAAAAATTATAAACTGTGTAAGGTCTTACTAATATGGCAATTTGATATTATGTTAATTATGCGAAGATCCAAAAAAAATCCTTAGGGCCTTTACATTACTATGGTTTAGGATTGAGATTTCCTCTAACCTTAAAATAGTCGATTATCTAGACATCAACCTTAACCTCAATAATAAAGCGTTTAGACCATCCCATAAAGACAATGAAACCCCCATCTATATTAATGTTAATTCTAACCACCCCAATGCCATTGTGAGATAAATACCCAACACCGCCGGCACAAGGATTAGTCGATTATCATGCAACATAAACATCTTTAATAAAAAATAAAAATGAAAATGCTCTCCAAAGAAGTACTTTTAAAGATAAATTATTTATAAGTAACACAGAAATATCTAAGTGAAATGTAGACACAGAAAAAGAAAAAATACGTAGTTCAACCCCACAACAGACACACACTTCTGCAAACTATCAAATATTAATATCGGACAGTATTTTTTAAAGTTAATAAATAAAAGATTTTTAAAAAATAACCCTGAAAGTAAGATCTTCAACAGGAAAACGATTAAGATTAGCTACTCCTGTACCAACAACATTTATAAAATTATCAGCTCGCACAATGACCCTATTTTAAGAAATTTCTATGGTATAAAAAAACAAACTTTATTGAACGCACCTGTAATTGTAGATTGAAAATTGTCCAGTAGACGACAAATGCAGATCTACCGGGGTTATATATCAAGCGACCATTTTCTCCAAAGAAAATATGAAAATTATAATGTTTACATTGGAATTTCCGCGTGGGGATGGAAACAGAGATTTTATACCCATAGGCACTCATTTTCAAACCCTTAACTTAAACAGCAGACGGCTCTTTCAAAAACTATTCGATCAAAGGAATGAATTAGTATTAAAATGTCAACATAAAAACAAATTCAAATTTCCATAATATAGGTTTAACTTAATTAGCTACTATATTTCCATAATATTCACTCCCCTCTAACTCTTCAAATATCCAATGTATAACTAATTCTAATTTCTATATCCCCCTCTATAACATCCTTACACTATATTAATTATAATTTATAAACTTTCCCAAACTCTAAGATCTCCCCAACTTTCTTTACAGGAATCCCTTACATCCTTTTATATATATATATATTTTAATTATTTTAAACCTCCTTTTATTCCTCTTTTAATTTCAAATTAATATTTAATTCTTCATATGACACCAAATTAATGTCATAAGTTTAATATTCGGGTTTAATTTATAAAACTTCTTCGCTTTAAGACAAATACCTTCTATCCTCCCCTGACCCCTGTCTCGTGCCTTTCGTCTGAGTGAAATATTTAAATAGCAAAATTCTGTATTAGTTTTCCGACTGGTTGATTTTTTTTTTTAAAGATTTCACAGTTAAATTTCTATTTCTGACACGATCGCAGTCTACACCAGGGTTGATAAGACAGACAACCGATATCTTCGTCTGCCGAAATAGGCTATTCCCCATATGAGGTGATTTTTTTTGTTATATATATATATATATATATATATATATATATATATATATATATATATATATATATAGTAGATACTCGTATTTGAGTAGATGCTCCGTTTATTTATTAAACAGTATTAAACAGGAAGCATTCATTCAAACCAGTTTGATTAAAAAGAACAAAGTCTACCTGTTTCATATTTTTATAGTATTTTTGCAATAATTTTAATCACTACTAGCAGCATGGTCCAGCGTTGCCCGTGCTTGATTCAAAAATCGTACGACTCATACAGCAATCGCTATCACTTAATTTAAACATTTTTGCACTTCCTTGCCTTTGAAGGAGTGTCCTTTGCCGTGCTGATGTTGCTACATGCCTTACTTCTTGCCTACCTCACAATGCGAATTTTTTCTAAGCGCTATACTAAACAGTAAATCTGTTACGAAAAAAGAACTAAACAAAGCGATCAGCTTTAAAAAAGGACTCGTAACTGGAAAAACCGAATGAAAAAAAGAATGTTAACAACAAATACTTTTTTACACCCCACCCAGTTCTGCGGAATCAGAGTCAACGTTGAGTTTAAGCAAGCGAATGAGCCAATCGGAGCCATGCAGATTTAAATTTTTCCCACTTGTGACGAATGCAGCAATCCATTTTTTTTTTGCATGCTAGCATGCTAGTTAAAATTCGTATTCAATATATATGTATATGTAAGAATTGGCGTGTGTACCTGATATACCAGTGCGTCTATATGTCAACAATTACCTGTTTATTTTTTTCATTTTGTTAATTCTTTCACTGTTATTTTATTCCGGCATTTTGTTACGGTCTGTTAGGTTTTCGTTAGTATATTAATTAGAGCTCGAGAATATTTTGAGCTTAACAAGAAATACACTACCTCACAAAAATTCTGAAAAATGTAGATGTTGCTTTGGGGTCGAGACCATCCTTTGAAAATTACTGAAAATTATACCATATGTGAATGAAACTGGATAGACGAAACTGTTCTGGAATTCACCAATTGTTGCCCTACCACAAAGGAACAAGTCATCGATACCGAGTGTTTTAACGTACTGGCTTTGTTTAACTGTAAGTAAACGAAAATACTTTGGTACACCGGAATATATCATAATAATATCAATAATCTAAGGGAGCTAAGTGTAGCCTTTAGATGTGTACATGAAGTTAAATTCTGTAAGAATTTGATATATATATATTTGAACCGGCTTCTAATGCTCCAGTTAGAGCGGTTTGGTGATAGTAGTCGTGGCTCGAGAGGGCACAGTCCTATGGGTAAAAAAGGAAACTCATTTGAGTTCCACCACGGAATATGTGATCGAGCGGCGCTATATCAAGTCTGATTCACTACCGTTTCGTCAGCGAGGCCCGTTGGAACAGTTGGTATGGCGTTTGCCTGGTAACGCAACTGTCAGGGTTTCAATTCACGGTAGTTTTTGAGTCCCAAGTGGTGTCGCTCTGCTGATGAGTGCTTTCTCTATTTTTTTGAGGTTTCTAGACTCGATGAATTACTTAATTATAATTCTCGAGTCCTCCTAATTACTTATTCATCAAAGAAAAAACCGCAATCGTTTTTGGTTTTAATGTGAATTTGTTTTTCGTATATATATTTTATTCTTCATATTCATATGAAGAATTAAATATAATATATATACTTAAATATATGTACTAAAACAAATTCACATTATAACCAAAAATGTTTACGGTTTCTCTTTTTTTTTAAATATATATATTTCTCTCGTTGCAACAATTATAACCTTTCCCCCCCTCTCTCTCTCTCTATACATACGCACGCACACACACACACACACACACACACATATATATATATATATATATATATATATATATATATATATATATATATATATATATAAACTGAATGTGTAGGTTTTTATATATGTATATAGAGTGATGGAATGTTTTTATTTGCTCAGCACAGTCATCACATTGTGGACATGTTCATAGTGGATGTTATTGGTTGTAGTTTTTTATTATTAATACTTCCATTTTTAGTCTTTTTAATATGTGAATGAGACTATTACAGTTGTATTTTCTACAAGTTTCTTGAGGATGATGATTGGTAGGTATGCTGTTGTTAGGAAAAAATATATATATACATATATGTGTGTTTATTT
>OZ038487.1:42888559-42896059 GCA_964036315.1 Acanthosepion esculentum
TATATATATATATATATATATATATATATATATATATATATATATATATATATATATACATCTGTCTATATTTCTGAGATGAGGTATTATGTACAGTATTTACATTAGTCGGACTATTGTCCTCATCTTTGTCGCCATTTTTGTCACAACGTTTCGGCCGTTGTACGCTCCGGCCTTCTTCGGGTGGTTGGAATTTCGAACCGAACCCTTTATTTCGATCACTGGGGTAGACTGTTCTAGTTCCACGAGCCATGTGTGATGGATGTCAGTTATCAGTTATCTCCTGCTAATTTTCCCTCTGAAAGTTCTCCACTGCCTGAACCGGGTATTGAACTCACACTCTTTGGGTCTGTAACTGGATATATATATATATATATATTAAGCGTGCGATGGATAAATTGTCGTCTAGCTTACGCAAACAATAAAATAACACTGACATCTTAACAGATACATTTGCCTAATTTACTCAAAAAACATCTTGAAATACTAAAGACTAAATGTATTTAATAAAATCGCTATTGGCTTCAACCACAGCCTCCAGACGACTTCGGAAACTCCTGCATCTTTTCTTAATGGTCTCCTCGTTTAAGTCATTGAATGCTGCCATAATCTTTGCCTACAGTTCATCTTTAGTGTTACAATGATTTTCAAGGGTCTCTCGCTCAACTCAGCCTCACACATAATAATCAAGGGTTTGCAGTATAGGGAGTTAGGTGGCCAGATGTAAGGTGTGATGTGATAGTAGAAAATGTCTGACACCCATGACTTGGTTCATCTGCTTGTGTGGCGTGTTGTAGAGTCCTGTTTGGAGACATAGGGTCTTCCAGAAGCCACCGTCTTGAGTCAGGGCAGAACTACCTCCTAAAGACACTTGAAGTTAGCTTCCGTGTTGAGTCTGAGGCCCTCACCAACAAATTGAGGCGTTGTTTTTTTTTATCAGTATGATCAGAGTGAATTTTCCTAGCTGCCGTATCTTCGTAATCTCTACTGGACTCATCGAACTCTTTCCGAAACCTCTGCACTGTCTTCAGCTTGACACTCTGATATGTTTGCATTGGAGCTTCCGTCGTGAATGCAAAGCAGTACAGAATGCCATTTTCAAATTTCTAGCGGAGGGGAATTTCATCATGGTGCTCTTTTTCTCACAGACTATGCCCAGCTGACCCTACTATACTGTTCAGTGCACAAAAATCAAAAACAATACACGAAATTAAAAATATAAAATGGCGGAAATTTACCCACCGCACCCTGTATTGTGTTTGATTTGATTTGTTTATTTAAGGGCATATCAATTCCTCATTGGTTAAAATTTGTTTTATTTAAGGGCATATCAATTCCTCATTGGTTAAAATTTGTTTTATTTAAGGGCATATCAATTCCTCATTGGTTAAAATTTGTTTATTTAAGGGCATATCAATTCCTCATTGGTTAAAATTTGTTTTATTTAAGGGCATATCAATTCCTCATTGGTTAAAATTTGTTTTATTTAAGGGCATATCAATTCCTCATTGGTTAAAATTTGTTTTATTTAAGGGCATATCAATTCCTCATTGGTTAAAATTTGTTTTATTTAAGGGCATATCAATTCCTCATTGGTTAAAATTTGTTTTATTTAAGGGCATATCAATTCCTCATTGGTTAAAATTTGTTTTATTTAAGGGCATATCATTTCCTCATTGGTTAAAATTTGTTTATTTAAAGGCATATCAATTAATCATTGGTTATTTAATATTGAAATTTAATCTTCTTGTGAGCTTTGGCAATTTTCCAGAAAAATTTTTATTACTGGTAATCTTTCATTTTTAAATAATGCATTGCTGATAACTTTTTTAATTTTTTTACTATGAAAATGTATTACTGATAATTTTTTTCTAATGTCTTTTTATATTTTCATGTTTTTACCCTCGTTTGTTCATAGGTCGAACCCTAACAGGATATATTGCTCTGAGTTTCTGCTTTGAAGCATTCAGCTGTGTCACATACATATGCAGGTATGTACAGGGTGAACCCCCCAAAAAAACGGGAACTTTTTAACAATCCAATAAAACCAAGAGAGATGGAAGAAAAATATTTAATTCATAGTTATTGAAACCTTAAAACATGCCATTTAAGAAACAATGATGGAATTTTCATTTTTTAAAAATTATGTCCTGTAGATGGCGACCTCCTGAACGAATGTATTCTTGAAATCTGCTGTTGAGGTTCCTCATTGACTACTGCCACATCTCAGCTGGGATACTGTGAATTTCATTCTCGTTACTAAAATGGCGAAATGTTTACTTGCTCAAGGTCACTGTCCCGCAGTGTTGCCACTTGCTCATGTCTGGCAATACGCATTTAAAAAATTCCCGTTTTTTGGGGGTCATCCTATATATGAAAAGTAATTTAGAGTTATAGGATGGCGCAAGGCCTCAAGTACATACATTAAGTGAAGTGTGTGCTACATAATAATGATCTGCTTGTATAGTTGTTTAACCATACATCTTGACGACTTTTCAAACATGCATGCATATAACTGCCACTTTATATATATATATATATATATATATATATATATATATATATATATATATATATATATATATATATATATGTATATATATAAAGGCCATTTCTTCAACGATAAGGTAAGCGGCCAGGGGCCCGCAGATCACTTTGCAAAACAGTCTCGTGTCTGCATACATTTTTACATATACAACGTTTCTAAGCGCAAATAGCAGAAATGTCAACACACACACATACACACGCACATACACAGACACACACACACACACACACACACACACACACACACACATATATATATATATATATAGACAATATTAGTGGTGAATATACGCATACATATGCAATTATATATACACATACATATATGTATAAAAAATAATTCCAAGAGGATATGATCCAGGTAGAACTCCATGTTCAGGACAGAGTAAGGATATAATAAAAAGACTTAAACACTAATATTCCATGGTCATAATTTATTCCATTGGAATCGTAAGAACGATCCAATTCATCAGACCTACAGATTCAAAAAGAAAACGGAACAACTCCGGGAAAAATTGGTGAGAGTATGTGTGAGAGTGTGTGGGGACCTATGATCTATATAGAGGGGTAACAGAAGAGAGAGTCAGGGAGGTCCGAAGGTGGAGAGGGCATTAAAATCTAACAGAGGGAAGATTTAAAGAGGGGTTTCAGTGAGAAAAAGGTGCGTATTTTCAAACGTCCGAAGATATACCAGAAGAGTGTACATTTCTTGGCGACACACACACCCCATAGGCGATAAAATCTTATTGAGAGACACTTAAAAATGAACTGACGGCAACATTCAACAACTTAAACATGGAGACCGTCAAGAAAGTTGCCGGAGTCTCTGAAGTCGTCTGGTGGCCCTGGTGGAAGCCTCTGTCGAATTTATTTAATACATTTAGTCTTTAGTATTTCAAGATGTTTTTGAGTAATTTAGGCAAATATATCTGTTAAAGTGAGATGTCAGCGTTATTTTCATTTTTGCGTAGTCGAGACGAAAATTTATCCATCGCACACCATATATATATATATATATATATATATATATATATATATATATATATAATTTTTGTTTATTTTTAAAGTTGTACGTTGTGGTATAGCTACGAAGTATGAAATGCTTTGAAAAATACATAACAACTATTCAATTGCACCGGTAACAAACTGAAAATTAAAGCTTCTGAAATATTTTAATGTTTTACCCTTAGTGCGTATATGATAAAATCGAATTTTCGGTTTGGGGGTGTCCTTTTTCAAGAACTAAAACAAATTAAGGACTTTTTCCTTACTTTCGAACAAAAAGTTAATCAATTTATGACACAGGAACATAGGGTTGCAAAAAATCATAACTCTAATATATATATATATATATATATATATATATATATATATATATATATATATATATATATATGTATATACTTATGTCTTGTGCCTCCCTGTACAACGGAGATTAACGAGGTAGCAGACCTATACAATTTCAGTAAAATAGATTCTTCGGGGGAGTCGCACGTTTCTTCCATTGCGCTAGACTCAAATAATCTTATGAAAAACCTCTCTACATGTAACTCGTTTTTAATGACCGGTCTTAAATGTTTATATATATATATATATATATATATATATATATATATATATATATATATATATATATATATATATATATATATATATATATATGAATGAGTGAATGCTGAAAAAAACTTTCTTTATCTTTCCAATATTTGTTTCTAATCTTTTTCATTCATTCTTTCTAATTACAATATTTCTTTCTTTCTTTTTTCTTTCTTTCTTTTTTCTTTCTTCACCTTTACCCACATCTAATTTACCCTGTCAACCTCTTCCGTTTGCCCTCCTTTCCACTCAGCATCGCACTTTTCACTATTCATCCACAGTAATCGCCCGTGAATCAATAGTAAAAACAAACAAAAAAAAGATAATATTTTTATTGTTTTTTTTATAATATTAATAATAATAATAATAATAATAATAATAATAATAATCACCTTCAAAAACCCTCCTCCATTTCGCAGCTTCCCTCTTTTTATCGAACCCCTTCTAATAATATAATCTCCCCTGTGTGTATCAATTCCACACTGTGCTATCAGCATCAACTGCAAAACCCATCATGTCTCCTTTCGCCTACTGTCATTCCCTAAGTAAGTTGTTCGCTATATGAGCCAGTGTGAATACTGACACCACATCCCAAGCCCAGAAAACTTCATATTAGCAGACCATCACATATCCCACCTACCATTAACCCGTGCCTCCGTATCGAAAACCTAAAGCTATGACATCCCAAACCCTCGTTTATTTCTTCCTTCGACCCTTCCCAGTCCCACTAACATCGTCAAAGAACAACCCCCTTCACTTGCATCGATTTCCGTAAGTGATGACGAACAGTCGGTACGAATTAATTCCTATACTTATTTAAAAATATAAATGACGTTTCAACATTTTGTTGCTGACTAGGCCTTATTTTATTACTAACTTAAAAACCGCCCTATCTGGCGGCATTTAAGCTAGTTTCTATGGAGATTTCTTGATTGGGCTTTGATCACAATAGGTAAGGAGGAGTAGATGCGATAGGCAAAAATAAACTATAGAAGAACTCAAAATTGCTCGCTCCATTTAAGTATTCTATTAACATTTAAGCTTACCTTTTAAAAGTTTAAAGATGTACTATTGGGAATTATACCCCTTTATTTGAAAATTATGACACACTGACATTGACATTTATTATATAGAAGAAGGAGATGAGCAAATGAAAGTTGTGTCCCTTTAATTGAAAAAGTGTGACACACTGATATTGGCATTTATCATATAGATTTGATGTATAGGTAACATCTGATATCATGGGTATCGCACTGGACTGGTTCAACCTATACTGTGAAGCGATTCTGAGAGGAGGAGGGGGGGAGGAAGAGAATAAGAAGAAGAAGTCCAAATAGGATTCATTACTGGTGGCCACAATCTTAAGAAAATTAGATATGCAGATGGCACAGTGTTGATGGCAGATACAGAAAGGAAACTACAGAAACTCCAACAAAAGTAGTGAGGAAAGCTAGAAGAAAGGACTAAGTATCATTTGTAAGAACAAAACAGAATATATGGTTGTTTGCAAAAAGGAGAACCAAACATGCGAATTGGAGATGACAAAATAAAGCAACTACAAAAAAAAATATATATTGGAAGTGTTTGTTTTTTTAGCAAATGACGGAAAGTGTAATACCGAAATCCGAAGGTGCATTGGGGAAGCGAAAGATGCCTTCTAAAAGCGAAGCAAAGTAATAAAAATCAGGAAAATTTCGTTATAATCTAAGAATTCTGAACTGTTATTTAATATCGGCCCTTCTATCTGGCGGTGAATGCTGGACAATATCTTTACAGAAGAAGAAGTGACTTGGAGCAACATTGTGGTTCTACAGAAGGATGCTGAGAATATCATGGACTGAACATATGAGCAACGTCGAAGATTTAGAGAAAACCGAAATAAAAATACACATACTTAACATGCGAAAGAGACAATTGAAATTTCTTGGGCACATAATGAGGAAAAAGGGCTTGGAAATATAACACTCATAGGATATATTGAAGGCTAGAAGGAGAGAGGTAGGCAGCAAATAACCTACCTGGCGAGCATGTGTAAACGGTTGTCAGAACAGGGATTAGGAGATACAGTCTTCTTGAATCGTGTACTTTTATTATCTTTACTCATCACTGACGTTTTCTCATCTCATTTCACTCTCAAGAAATCCCTTGCATCTCAGTGGTATTATCGCCTTGCTTCGGGAGAGACGATTAAAAAAGAAGTGTTACTATCAACGATAACAGTTGGCTTTAATGGAAGTTAAGTGACAACAAGACTCTTTCATATTCTAACAATGTTTCTTACGAAATAATTTTCCTGCTTTTCGGTTCTGTCCTGCCTTTTATTCCTCAATTCTTCGAAATCGTTCCTAGCGTTTCGATAACGATTGGAATGACTGTCACTTTTATGTTTTACCGTTTGTTCAGCTCCCTGTCAAAATCGAGATACTTATCGGTTTCTGCACTTTTATTCGGATTCAATCTATTATGGTCAACCGAAACGCTATCTAATATGTTTTTTTTTAGTTGTTTACGAACACCAGACCTGGCCCTACTAATGTTTTTTTCTTCTTCTACGACTTTTTCTTCTTCTTCTTCTTCTTCTTCTTCTTCTTCTTCTTCTTATTATTATTATTATTATTATTATTATTATTGTTGTTGTTATTGTTGCTGTTGCTGTTGCTGCTGCTACGGTTGTCTCTGTCTCTGTCTCTCTCTCTCGACTTTTCTCTCTCTATTTCCTCTGTGTTTTCCCCAATTTAAATCAAAGTTTTTCTCGCTGTGTCCTGCTTTTTTTAATGTAAAAATCGATGACCTAAATTTTGAAAATTAAAAAGACACAAAATAAATATCTAAATGAAGGATATCATAAAAGGAGAAAGAATTTTGGAGAGAAAATAATGGAAATAAAATAATAGCATGATATAAAATAGGAAGCTCCTCACGGACGAGAATAAATCATTTTGGATTATTTTTTTTTAATGATAAAAGGTATATATTAGCTTTAATGAGAACTCGTGATAATAAAGGACAATTACATTGAAAAATTAAGCCCAATATTAAAATTAAAATAACGAAGAAATAATAAAAAATAATTAAAATTTTAAAAAAATTATGTCCGTAATAAATTTCAGATAATATATAAATAGCAATATAAAAAATATATCTGTGTATATAGGAATTTAATCATATATGTGCGTAAGTGACTGTATTATAATCGCACACTTATATGATTGTAATCATAGAGATATAAATATTCCTGTGTGTGTATATATTAAACGATTTATACTGCTCAGGTGAGGCATATGGTCGCTAGTATGTCGGAGCCAGTGAGGACCAAACTGACTACCCAGTCGTAATTGATCTAGCGAGAAAAACTTG
>OZ038487.1:42901059-42953559 GCA_964036315.1 Acanthosepion esculentum
ATTCTGGAAATTTTCCCGTCAGAATTGAAGTATTCCCACATAATTTTACAGTCGTTGTATGTCCCAACCTAAACATTTTCCCGTCAGAAGTGAATCCGTACCATATCATAACATATTTTTGGAGTCCAGGTTAAGTTACAGTCTGGACATTTTTCCCTAATAAATGAAGCCGTTCTACTCTGTAACACATTTTTATGCAAAGTCTGCAGAGTGGAAAATAATTTTGAAGGGTCTCTCGCTCAACTCAGCCTCACACATAATAATCAAGTGTTTGCAGTATAGGGATTTAGGTGGTCAGGTGTAAGGGGTGATGTGATAGTAGAAAATGTCTGACACCCATGACTCTGTTCATCTGCTTGTGTGGCGTGGTGCAGAGTCCTGTTTCCAGACATAGGGTCTTCCATCAGCCACCGTCTTGAATCAGGGCAGCACTACCTCCTAAAGACATTGAAGTTAGCCTCCTGCGTATGCGATTCTGAACTCTGTCAAGGCTGGAAAGTGTGGACTGGGCGGCTTTACCTCTGATATAACAGCATTGGTCCATTTTCGGCCGTACCTAACTCTTGTAAGGATAAAACATAGTGGACAGATTCAGGTACTTCGTGGAACGGTAGAATGGGCCGACAATTTCCCAGCATCTTTGGCAATTGACTCTCTATATAAGTTCCACTTGAGGTCTAGGTAAACTGAGAGCGGAAAGGCAATGATGAAAGATACTAACTTTCGCCCCCCAACCTTTATTTGATTTATCTATTTCTTTGTACAAATGTTTACCAACTATAAGAGTGATATAAACGTAAGTCAGAGGACGCATATTTTCTATGAAATTTTCTCGGACATTCACGCCAGTAAATGTTGTTAATACTGTTTATTATAAACAGAGAATTTACTTAAATATTTGTATCTATAAAAAGAACGTATAAACATAAAAAATGTCTTATATATATATATATATATCGTGATCCCCCAGCTGATGAGACGTTTAAAAAAGGTTTTCCTTTTTGACGTTGAAACAAAAATGTACAATTTTTTAACACTGTATAATCAATAAATAAATATTTACGGCTCTACTTTTTGTATTGAGCACTGTTTTTAAATTAATGTTTTGAACCTAGTGATCTTACTGTTCGTTCTTCTACCCTTTGATATATATATATATATATATATATATATATATATATATATATATATATTTTAAACATTTATTTCGATATCATTTTCAAATAAAAAGTCTCATTAGAAAACACGAGAAAATTCAAAAGAAAATATGCAGGACGATGTTGTCTTTAACATTCAACACAACATGTTTAAAAGAAAAGTTGCTGCCAAATTACGCACACACACACACACACACACACACACACACACACATATATATATATATATATATATATATATATGTGTGTGTATATATATATATATATATATATATATATATATATATATATATATGCATGTATATTAAAAAAGTGAGAACCGCAAACGATTTTGGTTATAATCTGTATTTTTACAATATATATTATACTTTATTCTCCATAGTTTTGCTACACGTGTTTCCGATCTCGCGAATTTCATCAGGTAATCGTTGCGGTGGCGACGTTATCCTTGGTTTCCTGTTTAGTATTCGGCTTCTTCAAATTCTGTTTCGAAATTTTAACGTCTCCGCCTAAACTCTAAAATTTATGCTATTATTTGTTCTCGGTTCCTTTTAAAATATTTTCCTTTTCTTTCACTTCCAGTAGCCCCTTGCATCTTAGTGGCTTTATCGCCGTGCTTTGGTTGAATTGAAAGGTTTCAGAAAAAAAAAGACATGGAAATTGATTCGAAACTTCATTGATATATCCCCGCCCATATCGCGTTTTCTATATGTAAGATAAAACTTCCACACAGTCGGATTTCCCACAAGAATTGCAATAGAACAGACTTCACTTTCCCTGATAAGTACAATCTTAATTTATACACTTCAAGAGTTACTCGTTATCAGCTTTTTTTCTTTTCTCATAAACGTTACTACCTACTACCTTCTCTTTCATTCATCATAAGCATTTTAACATTAACACTCTAACTTGAAGGACTCTTGGGACTTGTATAAATTTCAGTATAAAAATATAAAATATAGGATTTTATTTTATTTTTTTCAAACAACGGTTATTAGTACATCGAATACAATAAAGAATATGAATAATAGACACAATGAAAAAAATAACTTATTAGAGGCACAGCTGTGTTGATTGATTTTGGAGGGCATTGATCGTTCCAACAGTAGCTGGAAGCCTGGTGAAGAGGCACAGTAACAATAAAAATAAGAATTATCAGTCGAAATCGTGATTCATTGCTATTATTTCTTGTTCGGCCCATTTCAATTCTTCAGAAATTTAAATGTCAATGGAATAAAAGATTTTAAAGAGGCCATTAAAAAAAAGACGAATTAGTATTTAGATTAAAAAAAAAGATTTGAAATCAATATATTAACAAAATGGGGGACAGTGTGACTAAAACATATCGCTTCTCAACTGTGCAGTAGGGTAATATGACATTAATGGGCCCTTAAAGAAAAATGGGGGCGGGTTGTGAAGGGTGAGCAGTTGGGAGTCTGAGGGTAGGGAAGTGTGATTAGTAGAGGCTTGGGGTGTGGGTCAATACTGGAATCTAAAAATAAAATAATAGCTTCGTTGTATTTGTTGTTGCTGTTGTTGGTAGTGGTTGATAGATATAAGAAAGGGTGGAGGAGGGGAGGAAGAGAATCGGGAGAAAGTGGCGTGGCGGGAGGTTATGAATAGATTGACAGCACGAGTTCAAAGGAAATTGGATGAAACTAGTGCTTGTAGAAAAAAAATATATATATACATATTTATATTTATTAATATATATATATATATATATATATATATATATATATATATATATATAGAGAGAGAGAGAGAGAGAGAGAGAGAGAGAGAGAGAGAGAGAGAGAACTAATGTTGTGGCGTTCGAGAATTTGGATTTATCTGTTTAGCTAAGGAAGTTTTTAGACTGAGTTATTCTGAAAATTTTGTCATGGAACATAATTTATTAGTAGTTTAGTATAGTTCACGTATTATAAGGCGCAGGAGCCACTCAAGGTAGATGGTTACTGAACGAGATTTTTATTAGGATGTAAAGGGGGAAGAGGTGCATATAAATGGGTAGATAGATAGTGAAAAGACTGAGCTAGCTAGCTAGCTCGATAGCTAGCTCGATAGATAGATAGATAGATAGATAGATAGATAATGATTACAGATAGATAGATAGATAGATAGATAGATAGATAGATAGATAGATAGATAGATAGATAGATAGAAACCAATAAAATGTAATGTTATGGTGTTCGGAAATTTGAATACATCTATGTAAGTTCGTAGCATAAGTTATTCAGTAAATTTTGAAATGGATATATATAAATTCCTTGTTTACTATTATTCACCCAATATAAGGCGCAAGAGCAGCTCAAAATAATGAATTATTGAATGAGATTGTTGTTGAAGTAAATGGAAGAAGAAGGGGTATATATTATGAGGATATGCAGAATCTATATATCGGTTGACTCTAGACTTCTAGACATCTTCTTGAGAGTATATTTCAGAAAGTCACATTTCTTGGGAAGAAGCTGACCGAAAAGAACTTCCTCCTAACCAAATACGGGGGAATGAGGATGATTTGACGCTCTGTATGCGGCATGGCGGGTTCAAACTGTATAAGTGAGAACTGGTGGAACTAAGAAGTGTAGCTCGCTTAAAAATATGGTAATAGCGATAGAGTAGCGACCATCTTGCAAAATTTCGTCCTCGAGGAAAGGGGTTGTAGTGTGGGAAATAATTAATCACTGAGAAGGCCGCTTTTGAACTATGTCAGGGAGGGACAGTGTGCACTGGGCAGCACCAACTAATATACGGCAAAATTATATTCCGTTCTTTGTCGAAATGACTCTCGTAAAGACAGAGAATGGTAGCAGAAGTTAGATACTGTCGAGGGTCTTACAAAGAACTGAAAATTCTTAGAGCATCTTTAGCGATCGCTCGAATATAAGACGTCCATTTGTGGGTGTGAAGAAAGAGATGGAGTCCCAATCGACGCCCGAGTCGAGGAGCCTCACCGAGATCACAACAACTCATCAGGACTGGAGCAAATTCAGACTACTTGATGGTGATGAAACGTTATTAGCTTTGTCTTGGGGAGATGAATGATAGTCTTTCCTCTCATCGATCTGTGAGAACAAGGTCATCGGATTTTGTCAGATGCGCCAACAATACATCGCATCATCTGTATTCTTTACAGACACACAGACAGACACATACACCGTGTGCAACGGCAAAAGTGTCCAAATCGTGTAACAACATGGGATATTTGTCCTTCCCACAAAATGTTTAATATCTAAAAAAAAAAATCACTAAACTAATTGATTTTCCTTTTTTTAAATTTTCAGATTATACTTTTAGCCATCTTTACACCATTTGTCGTAAGAATCACTGAAAAATCCTTCGAGTCATTCAGCTAGAATGAGAACAGGTTAAACTCATTTTGTGTCAGCCCCACTATGTCTTCCCAACTGAGCGAAACGAAAAAAGATCATTCATGCCTTCAGTAATAGTACCAATATTCATACTCTGGCTTCCATCTTCAAAGTCCATTCAAGAACCATCAAGAGAACGGTGAATAAGTTAAAAAAATATGGGACAATTGGGAGGAAAACTGGATCAGGAGGTCACAACAGAAAGAGGGATCATCATTAAAACTTAGAACTAAATAAATAGTCCAATAGTATTATAAAAACCTCGGAGAATTCCAGTAAGATATCTTTAATCATTCCTAAGACACAGCTTAATCTAACAATTGGAAAATTTTGGTGTTGAACGATTTGGATAATTTTGCTGTTACACCAGGTTATATATATATATATATATATATATGTGTGTGTGTGTGTGTGTGTGTGTGTGTGTGTGTACAGGTATGTTCAAATATTCGCGATACCTAATGCTTAAAATTAATTTAAAAAAATGAAAAGTCGTTCTTGAAGCTTTCTTTTTAGCTTTGATACAAAGGCAAATGAATAATTATACTATAGATTTACTATACCCGGTAAACAAAATAATTTAGTGCATTTAAAATCGAATTTATATTAATTGAAATAAACTTTTTTAAGTTTTCATTAAAATCGATGAAGTCTGTCATTTTGAGATATTTGTAAATAAAAGTTAAACTATGCGTTTTAAATATCTAATTATACTTTTTTCAAAGGTTATTTACGGAAAATTAGAAAATTTAAAGGTTACTTCATCTAATTTGAAAAAAAAATTACTTCAGTATTTCTTAACTACGGTGACTCGTTTGATGGTATTGACAGCTGAGTTCAGAAGTCATCGGATGGATGAACAGAAGTGACAAATTTTACAAATATTAAGTGAACTTATTTCAGTACCCAGTAATTTTTTAAAATTAACAAATATTTTAGTCAATCTAATATTTTATTTATTATTAGGTAATTTAGCATTATAGCCTTACGTTTGAAGATGTTTTCTGGAAAAATAATAATAAAATTTAAAATACTATAACAATAAAACAAATTTTAAATTTCATAACTGAGTTAATATAAAAATTAATATAACGTAAAATTGAATAAATAAGAGATACCTATAAATCTTTACGTATATCTCTTACGAAATTTTATGGGAATTTATTTATTATTAATTTTTTATATTATCTCAGTTATGAAATTTCAAACTACTATTAATTTTTTAAAGATAATGTCATGTATGTACATCTGTATGTCAAAAATAATTTTTTATACACATACAGAAACAATTTTATACGCCCTCCGTTAGGATTCGAACCTATATCCTCCTTTAGATCCGACGTGATTTAGACTGACTCAGCCATAAAGGGTGTCACCGATCAAACAGACCGGTAGACGAAAAGCAAATGTATGTACTGTTTAAAAAATAAATAGAGCTTCTACTCAAATATGGACATCCATATATGTGTTAAACATTCTCTTTTTTAGTGTTAGTGACCCAAATGTCTTTCTTGAACTGGCAGTGAAAGTTCTGCGTGAAGGGTTACAAAACAATAGAATATCTCATATCGAGAATATTTAACATCGAAAAACATAAAAGAGAAAAAAATTATTATTTTTAATAATATGTGGAAATCTCCATTCTTTGCCTGATGACGGTCACGAGACAGGAAACGTGTGTAGCAAAATTTTGGAAAATAAAGCATATTATTTTTTTTTTAAATCCGCATTACAACCAAAAACGTTTGCGGTTTCCCTCTTCTTTTTAATATATGCATACATACATACATACATACATACATACATACATATATATATATATATATATATATATATATATATATATATATATATATATATATATATATATATATATATGTATGTATGTATGTATGTATGTATGTATGTATGTAGTTTTTCAAGCATTTTTGCTAGGAGTAAGGGAGTGCAAAAATTATCTGTATTGTTCATTGTCCCAAGCCACTTTTGTAGCCAAGGGATGTGTTTTAGGGGTTTAATTTCTCTTCATCTTTGACTGCTTAAGATATATTTTAAACACTCCTACTAGTCTTCAAACAACGCAAAAATGCATCGGAAACAGTCAAATACGGATGGAAATTAACAACACCTGAAACAATCCGCTTGAAAAGTGAATGAAAATACACGCTGACATTGGTTAGTGCTATAATAATAAAATAAGAAATTGGCGTTATTGAATTCCCTTAATGATAACAAACAACATTTTTTTAAGCTTATCACCCCAAGCAAGGCTGGAAGCCACTAGCACGCAAGGGGTTACAGAAGGTTTGGAGGAAGAGCAGATAGGAGTGGTAAAGGAGAGGATGTGGAGAAAGATAGTGGATCGATCAAGGCAAGGGGGTTACAGAAGATTTGGAGCGAGAGCAGATAGGAATGAAAGGGGAAAGGATGTGGAGAAAGAAAGTGGATAGATCAAGGCAACTGGAGATGTCGATTGACGTTACACTTAAATAGTTGGAGATTATATTTGTCAGGGAAACAGGAATAAGGAAGGGAGTTCCACAGACTAGATGCGCGAGACATGAAGCTATTGGAGTAGAAGAGACGTCTACATCTAACAGTTTCAACGGTGAAGGGGTGGGAACGGGATGCCAGCCTCGTAGGACGCCTAAATTCATGAGGCCTGGGAACCAGCGAAAGCGGCTCATCGGAGCAATTACCGTGAAAGTATTTGTAAAAAGACAGAGAGAGACAACGGCGCGTCTGTGAGAGAGCGACTGCAGACGAGATGACAGATCAGAGCCAATTACATTGCATATCCATCTCTGGATCTTATCAAGAACCCTGAGGTAAACAGCAAGGGCTCCAGACCATATATGGCAGCAATACTCCATGCAAGGGCGAATGGTTGATTTATAGATTTGGAGGATCGATTCCGGGGAGAAAAATTTCATTGCTCGGCACAGGGAGCCAACTTTCCTTGCGGTGGATGAAGCAATTGACTCGATGTATTTGTTCCATCTCAGGTCAGCGGACAGCGTGAGACCGAGCAGCCGCAGAGAGGAGCTCTCGAGAAGTTGGTCTTCAGACATTCTAATGGGATGCAGGGATGGTTCCCTGTGGTGGTTAATAGAGAGCAGTTTTGTTTTAGAGGGGTTAAAGTTAACCAACCAATTCTTGCCCCAGTTCACAACCGATTGTAAAATCATATGGCAAGAACGTTTTATTAGATCATCAAACCATATGATAATTATCAATGTCTGCATATTTATATATTTCCTGTCCCATCTGTAGTTGGAAGGGAGGTAAATCAACTTAAGTTGCTAAATTCATTAGTGATTACTTACCTTCCTCGTTTTAATAATCTATTCAAATAAAATATTTATCTGTATTGACAAAAAATTAGCTCCCGTGCAAAATGAATCGTTTTATTAATCAGTTCCCTTATTGCTACAACTCTTATATTGCAGTCTTATTTGTTCAAGCTTTTCATGTGAGGTACTCAGATACACTTACCTATTAAGTGATGGTCTTGCTTCAACGTGGTCTTGAAATAGTCTCTGTCATCGTCGCCTTCCGAGAGATATTTCTATTTCACTCTTATATTAATCACTTAATTCTTAACGTGAACTGATATTGAGCGAAAAGCTGTTTATATAATACCAGTAGCAATCAATAAATCATAGATAACATTGAGCGTCTAAAATATTTAAATTAAACGGTTCATTGACCTGTGTCTTAGTTGTGAATTCTTTATCTCCACTTTATCAAATCTCAATATATTGTTTCAAGATTTTTGACCTCATTGCATTTCATTATTAAAACTTTCTAACAATTGCTGTCATTTTTGACGACACGGGTACAATAGTTACATATATAAATCCATAGTGTGTCTTCTAGAAGTATTGTCTTCTGTTCACGGTCTTATTAATTATTTTACGCTTAGCCACACAAAGGAACTGATAGGCTGATAACTGGAGATTTTCTCACATTGAATTGGTTAGTCTACGTTCTTTTTAGTTTTCCTTCGTGAGAACATTCTCTTTCTGTTGTCCTTTTTAATTCCTTTATTTTATGGTTTTTTTACCTTTCTCGCTGTTATGTTTTGCAAGTCTCTCTGCGAGGTAATAGTCGTAGTATAAGTTCTCCGTGTCGTGAATAGCACCCGGGTTTCCTTGGCATAGCCACACAATGTTCGCTAGTTGTTCTCTATTTATACTTGTCTATCAAATCTGCATACGATACTACACTCGGAGTAATTATTTAAAAAATGGTTCCAAACGAATGAATTCTGTGGAAGAGGACTGTCCTTTGTCGAATCTTGTAGACTGCCGCTAACAAAGATCTTTACCAAATAACAGAAACCGCAACCATTAAAGACTCCCCAGTAGCAACAACTAAATTAGATAATACATGCAACTCGCAAAGAATAGGATGGCATCATCAAAATGTTGACTTTCCACACACCTTAAGCAAAATGTTAGACCGGAAACCGACATCAGTAATAGAAAGAGCTATAACAGTGGATTTGATAAATCTATTTTTCAGAAGAATTATTTTTATAGGAATTTTTTTTTAAATTTCAACTGACAGTAGCACTGGCTGCTCGGTCAAGGAATGCCGAATGTTTCCTTATAAGGAAACGGTTAATATTGCTATAACCATTACCCACCTACCCGAACTTCGAGTTTAAGTTGGTCACGGGATCAGAGAATCAAGATGTCTTTCCATACAACTTTTAACAAAAGGTTAGGAAGGAGACGGTCATCATTACCAAAAAGAGCGATAGCAGTCGTTTTGAGAATGCTATTCTTCTGCAAAAACTGTTTTAAAAGAATGATTGCATGCGTTGGAACAACGACAACTGATTGGTCAATGAAAGGGAATGTTTCATCATAAGGAAATATCTTATATCACCATTACAAATACCGTTATCACTTCTGTAATTTTCAAATTGCCTATAAGTTAAAGAAACATTTCCCCGTCTTTCTGTAATATTAAGTTGTTCATAAAATAGTCTCCGACTGGATTTGGCTCTTTCAAAGGTAGATGAAAGCAGGAGTAATCAGGTACTTACTGTAGTGATACAGGGAAACGGCCATTTTTCCAGCATCTTTAGCGATGGGTTGTATGTAGGAGTTCCACCTGGGGTCAAGGTTGAGTTTAAACTCCAAGAGGCGCTCGCGGGACGGGGCATTCCTGAGATAGCATCAGTTCATCTCGATAGGTAAAAATTCGCGGTCCGCTCGGTGATGATAGAATGTCACTAGTTTGGTTTGGGGGGCACTGAATGTGACCGGCCAATTTTTCCCAGACTGAGCTATTAAAGTGAGGTCAGAGGAGAGCTGCCATGATATTCAATTGTTCGGAAAATAATATCTGATTTTAGAATCAACTTTTATTGCTGGATGAATGCATTGAAACAGTATTTAAATGAATCAAAATAGGAACACTGAACATCAGAACATTTCTGTCATCATGTTAAAAGTTTATTTATCCCTTTACGATAAAACTCTAAAGATTTGGATAGATAGATAGATAGATAGATAGATAGATAGATAGATAGATAGATAGATAGATAGATAGATAGATATGAACAGACTGGGATAAAAAGATAGATATGTACAGCTTGAAATAGAGAGAGAGATTGATACGAAAATATTGAGATAGAGAGATAGAGGGATAGATCAATATGAACAACTTGTGATAGATAGATAGATAGATAGATAGATAGATAGATAGATAGATAGATAGATAGATAATGAAAAGCTTGAGATATAGAGATAGAGAGATATGAACAGCTTGTTGACATAGATAGATAGATAGATAGATATGAACAACTTGAGATAGATATAGAGATAGATATGAACAGCTTGAGATAGATAGATAGATAAGACCAGCTTGAGATACATAGATAGATAGATAGATAGATAGATAGATAGATATGAAGAGCTTGTTGAGATAGTTAGATAGATAGATAGATAAGACCAGCTTGAGATAGATAGATAGATAGATAGATAGATAGATAGATAGATAGATATGAAGAGCTTGTTGAGATAGATAGATAGATAGATAGATAGATAGATAGATAGATAAGACCAGCTTGAGATAGATAGATAGATAGATAGATAGATAGATAGATAGATAGATAGATAGATAGATTACTGGATTAATGCATTTAAATCGCTGAAAATAGGGGGCTGAACAAGTATATCGGACAGTAGCCTAGTGGATTAAAATGATGTGTATGTGATTCTGGTGAATTATGAGTTCAATGCCGGGACTAGACTTCGAATCAGTGTAAACAGGACAAGCAATAACTGATCAGTACTAAATAAGAAGTAGACGAGACATCTCGAGACATGTAGAGCCTTGTAGATTAAATAAAGGGTTCTATTCGAAATTCCATGAAGTTTATTCGGATCTGCAGAGCCCTGGAGAAGAGCGGAGGACACAGGGCCGAAACAATGTGATAATAACAACAGAAATGAGAACGCTAGTCCAATTATAAATAATCTAAATAAATCCTAATACCAGAAATTCAGAGAGAAGTTTAGCTTAGTACAACACAAGCCAAAATAGAAGATGGCGTCACACCAATTCAAGTCAAAATTTGATTTCTTCTAGACTCGAATATACATTACTGTCTCCCGCCGGGAACTTTATTCTTCTACGTGCGCAGCTTCTTCGGGACGTGTGCAATCATGGCTCTTCACAACTTCCTATCTCTTGTTGCCCTTAGAATTATGGCTTACGTCCACATCACATTGAAACACCGCTCGCCGTTCGATCAACAAAATCAAGCAACGTCGAGCCTGGGCAATACCTAGATAAGGAATGCCAGGTGCTGTAAGCTTGGATGTACGTGTGGTGTAATGAATAATGGCATTGTTAACCGAAGAACCAAGTTCCAATTCCCGTTGGATTCGTTATATTCGCTCACGCGCAAATACTGTTGGGAAATGCGTGAATCCATCTCTTCTCCCCCAGCTATGGGTTAATTAGTAAGACTTGTATCTGTAAGCCTTTATTATCTCTAAAATAAGTTCTTACAATCTAAAAATATTTTCTGGCTTTAAATATCTTGCAAAGGCTTGAAGAAAAAACGATTTAATCGGTCGTTAAAAATGTTCGTTTTTTTTTTTACCATACCTCCCATTCTCCGTTCTCCCATCCATTCACATAAGCACGTCAGGTAGTAGGTTCGCTGTTTTCCGTTGTCCCGTTTGCCTTGTGCCATACGTCTTGTGAGTGTCACAATTTCCCTGCCCTCCTTCCTCATTATGTCTCTTAGAAATTCCAGTTGTATCTTTCTGAGTATAAGTGTCCATTTTGTTCCATTTTCCTTAAGAATCCCCGTTGCTTAACGGCCCTGGTCCATTTCTTTCGCTATGTGTCTTCAAACGTGCAGAAATTGTAGAGTATTCCCTGCCATATAGGAGGCCTGAAAGTAGCCATTCAGTACTCTTTTGTCTCTAGAGAATTTTCCTGTTTCTTAATATTTTGCTTAGGTTTTGAAGGCAACTTTTCTATTCCAGTGGAGGTTCGGATTTCAGTGTTGCGTTTTACATACAGACAGATAAACACTCTATTTAGCAGTATCGTACTGAAGGGCCACACACAGTGGGCCAAAAACAGAAATAAAATCCAATGAATTATGATGAAATAGAATTTGAAGGGGCAGAGCCTCAAATCGTCTTGTTGGAGACATTAGATTCACGCTCGACTGCTTCAGAAATCCGTCATCGTTTCAACCGAGCGAGTTTTGGGAGCCCGGCGTAGGAAAAGAAAAGGAACGATTAGCAAACCTCTGACTCCGTACCAGATGAACGCATCCGGGCCTGGGATGAACTCTAAGTAAATTGCCTGAATCGTTGATTTTTAGATTGCAATCTTTTAGAATAATATAAATTTGAGAGCGTATCACCAAGACATATTTTTGGCAGTGCGTATATATGTATTTATATACATTAGCTCTCACGCATAACATTTATGAATCAGTTTACATATATATATATATATATATATATATATATATATATATATATATATATATATATATATATCAAGAACAATTTTAGAGGAAAGATGTATGAGAAAGTGGACGAGACGCGTCACACGAAAAGATTTTCCAATTTGATATATATCATTCCTACACACACACACACGCACACACACACACACACACACACACACACACACACACACACACATATATATATATATATATATATATACTAGCAGCATGGCTTGGCGTTGCCCGTGCTTGATTCAAAAATCGTACGACTCATACTGCAATCGCTATCACTTGACTTAAAATATTTTTTCCCTTCCTTGCCTTTAAAGGAGTGTCCTTTGCCGTGCTGATGTTGCTACATGCCTTACTTTTTGCCTATCTGACACTGCGAATTTTTTCTAAGCTCTATACTAAACATTAAATTTGTTACGAAAAAAGAACTAAACACAATGAACACAAAACGATCAGCTTTAAAAAAGGACTCGTAACTGGAAAAACAGAATGAAAAAAGAATGTTAACAACAAATACATTTTCACACCCAACCCAGTTCTGCGGAATCAGAATCAACGTTGAGTTTAAACAAGCGGATGAGCCAATTGGAGTAAAGTGCCATGCAGATTGAAATTTTTCCCACTTGTGATGAATGCAGCTATCGATTTTTTTTGCATGCTAGCATGCTAGTTAACATTCCTGTCAGTCAGCTGTTGGCTCTCATGCTGGCCAATAGAATCTTCCTGCCTATTCGTGACAGCCAGCTATAGGCTCTCACTCTGGCCAGTAGAAAATGGCCGCAAACTACATGAAAATTGCCGTAGAAGCATAAAAAATCGATTATTTCCACTATCGATGGAAGTTGGGAAATGCAAAGTCGGCCTTGGACTTGTTACAATGTTGGAGCATGTGCATATAAATTTTGGTGCAAATCCGTCGAAAATTGCGGCCGTGCATTCGTTACACACACACACACACACACACACACACACACACACGCATCCTGCTTTTTATAGATAGAGATCTATATTTTATTAAAAACGACAAAGTACTACGGTTAAGCTTTTTATTAAATTGTTCTTGTGTTCGTACATACTAGTAGAAAAATAGAAATATCATAATCTCATCCGCATGTTAAAAAAGATTAAAAATAATGGAAGCCTTAATAATAAAAAAGAAAAAGCCAACACTTAATAATATTGACTTCAAACACGGCCACAATGTGCTAACTGTGTTCGGAAAATAAAACATCTCTAAACCACTAAAAACATGCGCATAACGCAGACACACAATTAAATTGAAAAAATAAATCCATCCTTGATAATGGCTAAAAGTATAGCCGAAATCGCTCGGAAATATAGAACATTTGGACAGTTTCTATACACTCTGCGTCAAATAAAGAAATCACTCGTTCGAACACAAGAAAAATTAAATAAAAAGCTTAATCGTAGTACCTTGTCAGTCGTTTTTAATGAAACATGCAGAAATGAAGGTGATATGGTCCAGGTTAGGACCAATGAAGAACAACACGAACATAAGAGTAGAAATAATGAAGATATATTACACGGAACAATAATACAAGATGTGGAAGGTGTTAGTATGACTGTCAGTCTGGTTTGGAGAGAACTACTATCGGCTCGACTCGATTCGTCTCTCTCTCTTGAGAGGCGTAGTATACATAGTGTTAGGAAGAGTTCATTCTGTAGTTATAGGTAAGGACCAATAACAGAAGGATTGCTGCCTAAATACATACATATATATATATATATATATATATATATATATATATATATATATATATATATAACATTTATTCGAAAATTATAACATAAATATGTTATAAAATCTCTACAAAATTAGCCATTTTGTTTCAACATTTCTAGCGTCTTATCATGTTGAAACAAAGGTAAAAAAATTAAAAAATATTATATAAAAAACTCATCCACCAGATCTTGCCAGTCGTTTTCAACGAAACTTATATAAAAGAAGCATTGCTCCCAAAATACACAATTATATATATATATATATATATATATATATATATATATATATATATATATATATATATATTCTGAATTGCCTAACCCGTTCATATTTATCTATCTATCCGTCTGTCTATGAACAAGGATGTCTGAAACTATTTGCCCCATTATTCATTGCCGTTTAATTCATATATATATATATATATATATATATATATATATATATATATATATATTATAAATTAACTGATTTAAAATATGTTTTTTTTTCGTTACACAGTAATAACTATGTTTCAATCCATATTTGAAACATGGTTATTACTGTGTAGCAAAAAAAACATATTTTAAATCAGTTAATTTATGATATTAATGCTCTCTAAATATACATTATCACTATTTTGTAAAAAATATAAATGTCAATAATAACACCGGATTACATATCTTAGTGTTCTTTCATTTTATTTAAATATATATATATATATATATATATATATATATATATATATATATATATATATATATATATATATATCGGGTGTGCCAAAAATACTTTTACAAACTTTCCGGTTCCTCCCGCCAAAACAAGGTAAAATGTCCATATAGATGTATGTCCAAAAGACCATCGTTGTACCTCAACACAGTAACTCATAACAAATGTCCAAAATGTCCTCGGTAGCTTCTACACACGCATGCACCCGTCGGATCATTGACTGGCGGACCCTTTCAAATACTCCCACACGGTGTCGAATGGTTTCGCAGGCCCCCATGACGCGTTGATGAAGCGTCTGCATTATTAATGTCTTCTGCATAAACCAATTGTTTTGTGTGGGTGCACAGATAAAAACTCAAAGGACTGAGGTTGGGGGAACGTGCAGGCCACGGAACCGGTCCTCCCTTACCTATCCATCTTTCATAGTAGATGTCAGCCAGTGCATCACGAAAAATGTGACTAAAATGTGCTGGAGGCCCATCATGCATGAACCACATGTATCTTCATATTAACAGGGGTACATCCTCTAGCAGGTCTGGAATCGTGTTTCACATAAATTCATTGTAAACAGCTCCTGTAAGACATGCTGGGAGAACATATGGACCGACCAGACAGTCACCTACAATTCCAGATCACACATTAATCGTGAAACGATGCTGGGGTTAGCCTGTATTGTACCATGGTGATTCTGATCTTTTCAGAAATTATGGTTGTGTAAATTTGTTATTCCATCTCTTCCAAATGTCACCTCATTCGCAAACAAGAGTGAAGAGACAAACAGCGGATCGCCAGTTTGTTCAATAAATAATCGCAAACGTTCTAATGTGGTGAGTGATTACAGGGCGAAAGACCCCGCACACGTTGCAAATGATACGGATACATGAGCTGCTCTTGAAGTACACTCCACATGATACTGTGAGATGTACGTTATGCTAGGGCCACTTGACGTGCGCTGATACATGGATCGACACCGACAGCTTGTAGAATGTGTTTTACATGTCCAGGTATACGAGCGGGTCGCAGTCTTCATCGATCCATAGTTTGTGGTGCCACGGATCCTGTCTCAGCAATAAGACGATAAACAGCAGAAAAGGGTTGGATGACTCGGCTGCCTTGTGTCTGGAAACGCAATCTGATACAGCCATGCAGCCCCGCGCCCATTACCATTCGCGTGACATTATGCAAAAATATGTGCCTGCTCGTGATATGAATATCCTGCCATTGTTAAACGGAACACGTCTTAATTAACTCACTACTGCACACGTTAAATGTTGAAGACAGACTAGCCACAAATGTACAGGAATGACAAATGTAAACCAGTCTACATAGCAACCCAGCGCAATCTACCTTAAACTTTATTTAAACTTAATAACTTACAAATGAATGATTGCGGACATATTTTTATATGGAATCTGTCCTTGATTCGGTGTGAGGAACCCACCACAAACACTTGTAAAATTATTTTGATTCTCTTTCTCTCTCTCTCTCTCTCTCTCTCTCTCTATATATATATATATATATATATATATATATATATATATATATATATATATGAAGTGAACATTGAAGTCAACACTCAGATAAAAAATATAGTTTTAAGATTTTCTATATTTGCGAGTTCAAATGCTCAATATCAGGGATAGAGCTTATGTAGATATAAAAGTAGACACTGATGTCAACATCCAGCAGTGACAGTCTGTTTCGTGCTGAATATTGCGTTTAAGCATGAAAAAGACTGCCATTGCTGGGTGTTAACCCCTATCTATCTATCTATCTATCTATCTATCTATCTATATATATATATATATATATATATATATATATATATATATATATATTCTTTTTTCTTCTTTTTTCTCTCTTCTCCCCCTTCCCTTTCAATATATCACATCCGTTAAGTTAACCGATTAAATAGGTCAATGTCTGGCCCCTCCTCCCCTAATACTAAGTATGATAGATAGAAATATTAAAATAAACCCTCTCTAAACTCGATCATGTCTCTCACACCACCCCTCACTGCCCTCTCTGTTAAATTACATAAACTTAATACTACCTGTCAAAAGTGTAAATGTTCATTTCATTTTTCGTTTCAACTTTTGGAAGTATAGTCTGATGATCCAGCGTCCTTTAAAGGGGCTATGGTGAAAGAAATTATTACATGGAGCCTTAAAGTGGTCTGTTTTTTCTTTAAATTATTAGCTCTGAATTTACATTGAGCTCTCAGGATTTCATCCTCCTTGGGACAACCTATACGGATTACCAAATTTTTCTTAACTTATATATATATATATATATATATATATATATATGTATATATATAATACATAAAAGGTTAATGGCCAGAGTTGAATTAGACCAGGAAACAAAGGTCAACTGATCTCCTAATTTGGAAAAATCTTACAGTTCATATATATATATATATATATATATATATATATATATATATATATATATATATATATGTATGTATATATATATATATATATATATATATATATATATATATATATATATATATTGATCTTATCTACATATATATTATCTAATCTAAACTTATCTAACCAGTTCATATCTATCTATCTATATATCTGTCTATCTAGTTGGTCGTTGACTTTCCCCATATATATATATATATATATATTTATATATATATATATATATATATATATATATATATATATATATATATATATATATACATTAAGCGTTGCAAATCCGTTCGTATATAATATAAGTGGATCCTAGTAATATAAAATATTAAAACTGATCCGCAGAATGAGCTCAATGTATTTATTATTACAAAGTATTATAACGAATAAACAGTAAAATCCAAAATTACCTCATCTGGGGAATAGCATATTTCGGCAGACGACGATATCGGTCGTCTGTCATATCAACCGAATGAGTTCGTGTCTATACAGTTGGGGGTTGGGGGGGGTCGCTGGAAATAGAATCTAACTATAAAGCTAAAATTTCCATTATGATGAAATGCACGAGACAGAGCTGAGTGCAGTGTGAAGGTCATTTCTCTTAAAAAGAAAAAGTTTATAAAATTAAACCCGAATATTTACTTATGACATCAATTACGGCTCATACGAAGAATGAAATATTAATTTAAAATTAAAAGAGGAATAAAAAGAACTTTAAAAAAAATATTTAAAATATATAAACAAAAGGATGTAAAGGGATTACTGGAAAGGGAACTGAAGACATATTAATGTCTGGAAAGTTATAATTAATATAATGTAAAGTGCTTATAGAGGAGGGTGTAAAATATAGAAATTAGAATTAGTTATACTTTCGACATTTGAAGATTTGGATGGGAGTGAATATAATGGAAATATAGTAGATAATTAAACGTAATCAATGACCTGAAGATTGTGTTTAAGCATGAAACAGACGGTTATCTCTGGATGTTGACCTTCCAATATATATATATATATATATATATATATATGTGTGTGTGTGTATATAAGTGAACATAGAAGTCAACGCTTAGAGGCGACAGTCGGTTTCATGCTAGATGAAATTGTCAGGCCTTTATATTTACACACGCTCTATCTCTGATACTGAGCACTTTATCCCATAAATATATATATATATATATATATATATATATATATATATATATATATATATATTTGTATATTTAGACAGCAATCCTTCGTTTATGCATGTTTCTTTCAAAAAGAGACAAGGTACTATGTTTAAGCTTTTTATTTAATTTTTCTTGTGTTCGAACGAGAGCTTTCTTTACAGGACAAATAGTGTGTAAGAACTGTCCTAATTAATTTTTGTACCACTTAATGTTTATACAAGTTATACGTCGAACTCCTCGGAGAATATAAATGATCAATTTCTTTTTGTAAAGCAGAACTCCCAGTTACAGAAAATCTGCTCGGAATCGTAAAATAAAAATAAAATATAGGTAAGATATTATTTAATTAGAATACATTTTAATTACCTTTACGAATAAGATATACTATGGACAGTATTATCTTAAGACCAAATTTTCATTGAATAATGAATTTTTAAAAAAGAACTCTCTATATTTAAAAAACAAATAATTACAATATCTTTCGCGTCTTTTAAATGTATCTCTTAATTTGTACCAGTTAGAAGATATCATTATTACGAACAACTATATTTACTAACCATAAATGGAAAAATTGCTACAATTCAGCAACCCCAATATTTATATTCCTCAAGTAAATTTTACAGATATTTCCACCGTAGAAAAATATTAGATAAACTTCCGGCTGTCAATCAAACTGTCAACACCTTAAATAAACACCTACCTTCTTGTTAAAAATACATTTCTGTGATATTTTAATCTAAAAGTAATATTTGTTTCAAATCAGATTAATTAAACTTTAAATCAGCTAATATTCTTTAAATAAAGATTCAGAAAAGTATATTTTATTTTTGAAAGATATTATCTTTAATTAAGAGAATTTCTTTGTGGTGACAGATGGTTAAAAATGTCACTAGAATCAGCGATTTTAGAGATTTCTAAACAAAAACTCCTTGCAGTCAGTTTAAATTAGTTTTGAAGCACAGCAAAGTATTTTGCTTATTGGAAATATTAAAATTAATCTATTAGCTTGAAATTAAAACTAAAATAAAACCTTCAAGGATTTTTTAAAAAGTTCATTTTAAACCTTCGGTATCGCGTTTCTTTAGAGGTACCAACATATAAATATATATAAGTGTGTGTGTGTGTGTGTGCGATTTGAAATGTAATCCCAGAGACATCCGGTGGCGAAGTGTTTCATAAATTTCTATCAGATATCCCCTCATCAATTCGTAATTCTCAATTCTGTTCTTTTCAAGGAAATTTGAAATCTATTTCTGTAAACACCAACCAAGTGTTTCAATCTTTTGATGACTGGTGACATTTTTTTTTTTAAATTGAGTGAAACATCTTGCGAACATCTGGTGATTTTAACTCTTGTCAGATGTAAAAATATGTCGGAAATAGGATTTGCAATTCTACGTTCAGTCTTACCCAAATTTAACATACCAAGGAAACCAGAGGAATTTCTATGATTCTACCAGGAGCTGATACTTCAAAATGTGTGCACTTGGAATCGAGCTCTGGTGTTGGTTCCAGTGGGAAAATCAATTAAGTAATAGTGATTGGAAATCCTTCCTCTAAGCAGTGTCTCTTTATTTGCACTGAGATTCGTATGGTAAGGTATAAACTGATATTTTGGCAACGGCTGTTTTCCCGCTGAGCCACGACAATTTACAAACTACATTCATACTCCATACCGGAGAAATAGATTGGTTTGGTTTGGGTTGTTTTACGGCATATCAACCTCAATGGGTGATTTAATGTCGACAAAATTTTTAATGCTGGTAATGTTTTTCTTCAAAAATCTATTTCTGGGAATATTTTTCCTTGAAGAAATCTGTAGCTATTCATATTTTTTCCAAAGAATGTATAGCTGTTTGTATTGCTGGTATTATTTTTAAAGTATTGCTGATAATAATTTTTCCTTCAAAAATTATTACTGGTAATAATGTTTTTTTATTACAAAATATTTCTGGTATTAAAACTTATTTTTACACAACTAACAGGTGCTACCACCCCGGGTCACCTGGGAACACCAGCAATTAAGAGGAGGTTCCAACTTCCTGATCAGAGGCCTTGCTGCTGGATGTAGTTTATCGTCTTACCTAGGACGCCGGAGAAATAGAGTTTTAATTTACTTAACATAGCAACAGAACCGTAAATATGGGACACGCCGTGAGGATCGATCTCACTACTCAGTACTAATGGTCAACTAGACTCGATCGCTAACCATTGACTCAAATGGAGGCGTTAATCGTAGAGGAATTGACAAGAAGATCAAGCGAAACATTTCTTTAGGAAGCTCCAATGATATGCTAAAGAAGAGGAAACACGTAGAAAATAAATGCCTAAGACATAATAAAAACACAATTTTAACGTCGAAACCTTTGTTTTATTATTAAGAAGAAAGATTAAATAATTTTTACTCGGAATTTTGTTTAAAAATTTTGTTTTTTCTGCCGTCAAGTGAGGCCATAAATTCGTACGTGTAATTTGAGGGTCTTTTAGCGGTGAATTAAAAATTCTGGCAAAAATCAAATAATTTTAATGACACTTTCAAGACTTATTTAAAAATGAATGTAATTATTTTTTAAATGTTTCTGTTTTTTACGAATTTTTTCGAAGAATTTTAATCATCTAATTATTTTGGTTAAACACAACCCCCAGTTTCAGAAAATATGTTCTGACTCATTAAAAATAAATTAAAAATGCAATAAAACTAAGAAATTTTTAATTAGAAAAAAAAAATTACTACTTTTATAAATAAAATATATTATGAACAATATTGTCTTAAGAAAAGATTTTTTAGATTAATAAAGAACTTTTGTAATAATTGTTTTCATTTTATTTAAATTTTAATTAGAATAATTTATAATTTTTAAAATATTTTAAAATTCACTATTAATTTGGTTGCGATCAAGTGATATTAAATTAAAATATATTTGCTAATCACAAAGGGAAAAGCTCTCTGCAATTCAAATATTCCCAGTATTTTAAAAACAATTTTGTATTTATTTTATATGTGTATAGTTTGGTTTCTTTTGTTTTGCGGCATATCAACACCTCAATGGGTTATTTAATGCCGACAAAATTTTCATTGTTGGCAATATTTTTTTACAAAAATCTATTTCTGGTAATATTTTTTCCTTCAAAAATCTATTTCTTGTAAGAATTTTCCTTCACTGGTAATATTTTTTTTCAAAAAATATATTGCAGGTAATATTTGCTTTTTAAAAATGTATTGTTGGTAATAAATTTATTTTACAAAGTATTTCTGGTATTAAAACCTATTTTTACACTTTCATGATGTTTTGACCCGAGTTTTTTTTTGGGGGGTAACTATTTGCCCATAACTGGGACCGTAACAGATGCTACCACACTGGGCCAGGGTAGACCTGGGAATACCAGCAATTAAGAGGTAGTTCCACGCTCGTCAAAAACTCCTGATCAGAGGCTTTGCTGTTGACGTAGTTTATCGTCTTATCCAGGACGCGGAGGTAGTTTATCGTCCTGCCCAGGACGCGGAGGTAGTTGATCGTCCTGCCCAGGACGCGGATGTAGTTTAAAGTCACACCCAGGTGGGTATGTATGTATAAACGTGTCGATTCTGTAAATACCAACGTCCATACACATTATCTTAAAAGAAACTGGTAACTATAGAAAATTTATAATTTTCTGGTAATTTTCTGACATATTCTCAACAAAAATATTGGACTGCTTAAAATACATTAAATTTTAAATGTTATTGAGTAGCTAAAAAATATATTAAAAATGTCGTTTACGTTGTATACATCATGTAATTTCATTTCAATTATGTCCTTCTTACGTACATTTCGCAATCATCAGTCTGTCAATACATAATTTAACACGTTAACAAAAGGCCCACCTCATTATTAAAAATGCTTTTTGATAATTTTTGTTTCCATTCAGATTCAAATTAAACTGTAACGAAGTGGGTGTGTAGTGTTTGTTAATAAGTGACACTGTTGTTATATGAACTTGTAAATGATTCCTTTTCTCTATTTTTTACTGAAAATGAAATGAATAAAATGTGCAACAATAGCAAAGAGCAATGGGATCTTGAGACGGGTGTGTAAATTAATGACGAGAATGTGTTTGTTTTTTGTTTTTTTGTTATGTCAGTTACAATATTGGTATTGTGTGTGTTAAAAATGTTCTCAGTGTTATTTCTCTTTTATTTCTTTACAAGTTTGTGCTTACTTGTTTTTGCTTGTTCTGAAAATTTCGTTGTTACGGGTAGTGTTTGAGACTTAATTTTGGATTTCTACGGAGCGAAGAAGTTACGTCTGTATTGTTCTTTTTTACTACTGCTACTCTCTCTCTCTCTCTCTCTCTCTCTCTCTTAGCTTTGCTTGTGACTGAAGGGTTGTTCTCGTAATGATGAAGTTTCAGATTTTAGAAGGATAAAATATCCTCATATATTATCACTGGTGGTCAGGTTGTTTTTAGAATGATGAAATATCATTATCATTCTGGATCATAGCAAAACTTTAAATCAGTTAATCTTTCTTAACGTTTCAGAGAAGTATATTTTACTTTTGAAGGATTTTTTTCATAAAGGGAATTTTAGTTTATTGTCAGATTTCTCAATATGGACAATTTTATAGATTTTACTGATATTCAGAAAAAGTCCTTCCAATCAATCTAAATTCAGTTTTGAATACAGCAAAGTATTTTGCTTATGGAAAATATTAAATTTAATCGATTAGTTTGGAATTAAAACTAAAATAAAAGCTTCAATATAGCATCCTCTATGAGATCGTTAAAAAAAGACCATAGCATGATAAAAAAGCCCCCCAAACTTGACTAATACAAAACTTTATCCACAAAATGTTTGTTATTGTTAAGAGTAAAGAACAAAGTATTTATTAATTATTTGTAAAACTTTTTCCTTCTTTTAAGAACATTCCAACTTTTGATTAAAAAACCATATTTCTCTATGTGTACTAAATAACTATAGCAAATTTTAGTGCATTTTTTTATGACAAACTAATTTGAAAAATCTTGCAAAAATAAAAATAAGTGTCGAATTTTAATAAAACTTTCAGAAACTATTCACAAATGCTGGAAATTATTATAAATATGTTTCCTTTTTTTTAAAGTCATAGCAATAATATTTTTTTATATTTATTACTCCCCATAAGTAATCTTATGAAAACTAGATATTCAATTCTGTAAAATTTAGTGATTATATTCGTTGAAAGCACAAGGCTTTGAGGAAAGCAAATCATGTTTTTTTTGTTTTTAATCGGACCACATTTAGCTTAAAATCAGCTCTGAATTGTAACATAAAAAACTCAATAAAACAAAGATAATATTTAATTTCAAATGCGTTTAGTTGTTTTTATAATTATGGATAATGTTGTCTGAAAGCAGAAAAAAACTTTTTCGATGAAAAATGAATTTTTAAAACATTTTTTTTTATTTCATAAATTATTTAATTATTTTTACATTAAATTTGTTAAATATTCTAAAATTAGTGAAAATGATGTAAAGCTTAGTCAATGGTGTTATTAAGAAGATCTATCTTTACAGATTGTAAATTGTAAAGCTGGTTACAATCAGCAGACCCCCAGTCTATAAAACAAAACTAATTTCACATGGCCTTTGTGTCCATAAAACGACTGTAATTCAAATGTACGGAAGAGCGGAAGCAGCATTAATACAATAAAACGTGGCATTATTACTATAAGCATTGTTCCCCGCTGTTACGGCCTTTATTTTTAATTTTTTTTAATTTTGCGAATTGTTCCTGCGAAACATGTGTGGTGAAGTTAATTTGATTTTTCAATTTCAACTGAGAAGGGTGCCTTACAAGTATGAGGTTTATATGATTTTATTTTTACATAATAAAATGGATGGAAGTAAAATAATACAATAAAAATAAATGTACGTAAAATTATAGTATTTTATGTACACTTCTGATAAAATTTCATAAGAAAGGTACCTATAATTATTTAGATACCTTTCTTTTTTATAATATATTTTCCATAAAGCATCGGAAACGTAAAGGTGAAAGCTAAGCACAAAAAAATTAGTATGAAAGTTTTCCTTAAAAATAATGAGGTAAATAATTTCGTTCACTTGGACAGAAGTGACATAATTATTTAGTTTTAAATAATCATGTCACTTCTATCCTTCCGTACGATAACTTTCCCTCACGTAAGATTTCAATACGTGATGAAATCATCACATGTCACTTTTCAATCGTCAATATGGTTAAGACTTGCTTTCTCTCATTTTTAAAGTACATTTTTTTCGGCGCAGAAAGTAAGTAATACTTGTTTCAAAATATATAAAATAAACTTTATAATTTCCAATTTTCTTAAAATCAATTTTGAAAAAGTATAAATGATTTTTTAAATATTTTTAAACGGAGAGTTTTTCACTTTTGTTCACAGAATGGAAAAAATGGTTCACATGATCGATTTTGTGTCACTTTTGCTGACTCAAAATAAACAAGATTTTTAACGGAAATTTTGGACGTTCTAGGAATTATTAAAAAGTGTAAAAAAATAATCAAAAAATACTTTGATCTTTCCTCTTAACAATAACATAAACATTTACACAATAAAAATTATTTTCATCAAGTTTAAGGTCCTTTCTATTCATGCTATGCTATTTTTTTGGGGCTATCTGATGAAGGTACCTAATTCAATAAATATTTCTAATTTTTTAAAATACATTTAAGTATCGCTTCTTTTTGGCGCTACCTACTTTTTATATACGAATTTTTGCCTAATACATGGCCCAAGACTAACTAAGATAGGGATTTTCTAAATGGCGTAGTTGATATAAATGTGAGAGGAGTAGGACATGAAGATTATGTATTGAAAATCGATTTTATTATTTCTTAAATTTTCATTGCAAAAATCTATGGATATTGAATGAAATAAAAGGTCATTAAAAATATTCAGTTAAAAAAAACTGATTACAATCTAATCTGTAATCTTTTTTCAAAACAAAACATGGAAACGTCTGCTTTCTCCTATTTTTTAAGCAAGAAAGAAGGGTGTAGAACTCAAAAAAAGGAAATCGGTTTGTTTATAGTTGGTGTTGGCTCCGCCCACTTTTCAAAGCGATAAGTGCGTATATGTTTAATGGCGCGAAAATGAAATCCGTCTTTTCCTTTTTAATCTTTCGTGGAAGACTTCCTGATACCAAAATATAAGGAGAGAATTTCTTACATGACTCAAGTCGGTGTAATGGTTAGCAAGCTTGTCTCGCTGGAAGAATTACGACTGATAAGTGAGTTCGATCCTCATGGATGCCTCATACTTTCGGCCTTGTACCACATCTAAGCTGCGCATAGAAAATCATGTAGGTGTGTGAATTGCTCTCTCGAGTGGTTTACACACTCTGATACTTACCGGTCACAGGGATCCGTCCCTTCGCTGGTGGTATCACATCTATGACTAGCTTAGACCAGTTTGGACAAGCTATGACCAGCTAAGACCAGCAGCCCAAGTGAAGGCACTCGGGTCCCCACCTTAAAAACAGACCATGTGTCACAACCTGATTCAGTGGGGTGTCATGTAAATACATACACACATGCGGCAGTGGGAAAGTGACTGAAGCCGATATGCCATGCCAGGATTGATCGATGTTCATCTAAATTAAGCAACGTCGTGCCAGGTCAGTAACTAGACGGGTGACCGTTTGGGAATACCAGGTGCTCTATGCTTGGATGCGCGGATGGTGCAATGGATAATGACTTGGAATTGTTAATCGGAGAGCCGAGTTCGAATTCCCGTGGGTTTCGTTATATTCACTTACGCGCAAATGCCCCTGGGAAAGGTATGAATCCACCTATTTCCGCCCAGCTATGGATATATTTTTTTAATTTATCATTATTTTCATATATTTGAAACTTAAATTTGTTCTGGTTAGTATTTCCTTTCTAGATTTTTTTTTTACATTGTAATTTTTGTTTTGTTTTAATTTTAATTTTAAAACAAAAAGCTTTATTGTATTATTTAGTTTGTTCTTTTAATTTGTCATTGCTATTCTACACGGAAAAAGGTTCTGTTGTATTATTTAATTTGATTTTGTTATAAATAAAACTACACTTATAAAAAAAAATGACATTGCTTTACGGTAGTGCGTAGTGATTTCTGCACCGAAAGTATGTAAAAGAAGTAAATAGGCCAAAATTTATGCTTACGCCAACGGAAGTACCCCGCAGTAAATTACTAAAAATTATGGCAGTAATGGTGGACGAATGGCCGATAAGAAGTCCGATTTTTTTTCTTGTCGATAACTCCAAAATAGTAGGTTTTTTTTTCATAATTTAATTGTTAATTTAAGGTCAGCATGTACATTTGCACGGAAATATGACGATTTTGGACAATTTTATTAGATATTTAGCGCGGGCCTTAAAAAGAAAATTTACCAATGAATCAACCAATAACCATGGAAAACCTAAATGCATGCTGTCAAGGTACTAAGCGCTAAAGCTCATCCTTGAATATATTTGTAGAAAAGACAGAGTACAGCTATGTCATTTTGGTGAGAAAGTGACTGAAAACGAGATGACAGGTCAGGACCGATTCCATTACAAACCTTTTTTTAATTTTTTGGAGTGAAAGAGAATAAGAAGAAGTCAGTGAGCAGTAAGGACAATAAAAGACCAGTATTCAGGAGAACAGAAGATGGCAATTGGCGTTGCATTTACATTTTTGAAGGTTGAAGGTGTCAGGGAAGCAAGGAAATGGAAGAGAGTTTCTCAAGTGAGAAAAGAACCTATTAGAATGGAGCATACGGTTTTGACTTAGGTAGGTATTTAAACAGTAAAACAATGAGACCTAGTTGCCAATAAAGTATCACGCTAAATTTCACGCAGTCGAGGCGGCAAGGAGCAATGCTTATCAGAACAATTGCCATGTAAATATTTGTGGAAAAGACAGAGGGGGGCCATGTCATGTCGGTGAGAAAGTGACTGAAGTCGAGTCGCCAAATCAGTATCAATTACACTTCAGACCTTTCTTTAAATTTTGTCAAGAATCTCAATAGATATAGTAGGAGCACCAGACCAAATATAGCAGCAGTATTCAATTCAAGGACAAATGGTAGATTTATAATCCTATAAGATGGATTCTGACGAGATGTACCCAATATTATACTGTATGCAAAAACCTATTTTCTGTAAAGTCATAGAATTGAGCTATTTGTTGTCGAAGAGTATATTACCAATGCTTTTTTTGCTGTTTTGATCCACAGCAAGAAAGCATTGGGAATATGCTCTTAACCATTATTATTTTATTTCGAAGGAGTTGTATAGGATAAGTATAGGTCGTCCCAAAATGAAATAACTCCTTTATTTTAAAAAAATCTAATTCAAAATACCTCGGTATTACATAGAACAGATACGGGAAATAAATTTACACTGCTTGAGAAAGATTACATCTTTTAAGCAGCGTCCATTTTCATCTTCGTAAAAACGTGCTCTTTCTACGTTACTCTCCATGATATACATCAGTGTTTCAGGCTCCAGTGCTTTGAAGACTGTTTAAATATTGTCCTTCAGTTCTTGGAGAATCCTAGGTTTATTATTTGCTATTGACGTAAACCTTTTATTTGGGATAACCGCAGAGGAAGAACACGGGGTTTCTTGCCAGATTCGGGAAACGTGGTGGCCAGTTTATGCCGAAACCGTAAGAAATTATTCTTTCCCTCGAAATTTGCCTGAGACGCTGGATTGTGGTCCTTGTCGTATGAGCTGTTGTCCATTATTCATGCTGTACGAAAACAGGTTGTTACGTTTAAAAATTGGTTGGAGTGACGCCCGAGATATGCAAGTCTTTCGAGACCGCCTTCGAATTGATACGCTTGAATATTCTTCAATACTCTCTCTTACTCGCTCAAACACTTCTTCGTTCCTAACCGTAAAATTCAATAAAACATTAGAGTACGGAGAATATTTTCGTAAATTTTACAAATTACTGCGTAGATAAAATTATATAAAAAAGGCGCACACGTTATATTCTTCAAGTAATATTTACAGATATGTGAACCTTAGAAAAAAAAAGATAAACTTCTAGATGTCAGTCAGTGTCAACATGTCAACAGTTTAAATAAATTTCTACATTCCTGTTAAAATGCATTTCTGCGATATTTTAAACTAAAAGTAATATTTGTTTCAAATCAGATTAATTAAACTTTAAACCAGCTAATATTCCTCAAACAATGTTTCAGAAAAATATATTTTATTTTTTAAAGATTTTCTAATAAAACGAATTACATCGTGATGACATATGTCTAAAAATTGGGCTAAATCAGCTATGTTTAGCGATTTAAAAAAAATCCTTCCAGTCAATATAAAGTATTTTTGATTAGGTATCTCAACTAATTCGCCAAAAAACAGCATACCATGATGAAAAAAAAGTGCTCTAAACTTAATTAAAACAACGTTCTATCGTCGAAATACTTGTTATTATTAAGAGGAATGACTATTGTTTTGTTATTTTATTAATTTTTCATATTATTCTTAGCACGATCAAAATTTTGTTAAAAATCTTGTTATATTTCGGCGTCAGCGGATCCACCAATGATTAGTATTAGGAAATTTGGCGTCTGTTTTGGCATTTAAAAACACATTAATTTTGAAATTCTTGCAAAAATCAATTTTTTTTTTATCTTAGAAAGTCATGGTAAAAGTATTTTTTATATCTTTTATGACCCCCATCTTACTTAATTTTATGAAAACTTGAGAAATTCAACAGCATAATTTTTATTGATTATATTAGTTAAAAGCAGAAGACTTTGAAGAATATAAATCATCAATTTTTTTTGTAAAATCGAATCCCAGTTACTGAAAATCATCTCTGAATTGTAAGATGCAAAATCCAATAAAACTAAGATTATTGAATTAAAAAAGCTTTTAATGGCTTTTATGAATAATATATATTAAAGACAATATTATCTGAAGCCAAATGATTTCTCCGATGAAAAATGAATTTTTACAAGAATTGTTTTCTTTTTTTTCCAATTTTAAATAACAAATGTGATAAATTTGTTAAATATTTTAAAATTAAGTTTCAATCCGTAACTTTTAGAGAACGATGTTATTAAGTAGATCTATCTTTACAGATCATAAATAATGAAAATTTATTACAATTTGCAACGCAGATGTATTTTAAAAACGAATTTTGCACTGTTCTTGAGTGGGCATGATTTTTTCCAAATATATAGATGATTGTTAGTGGCCTTAATGTCACGTGTTTTAAGAGTCGTTTCTCCTGACGTTAATAAACTAGGCACATTCGCTTTTCGCTAAAAAACAGCATAGCATGATGAAAAAGGCCCAAAACTGATTAAAAACAAAATTTTATTGTCAAAATGTTTATGTTATTATTAAGGGGAAAAACCAAAGTATTTTTTAATTATTTAAAAAAAGTTTTTAAAACTTTCTAACACGTTCGAAATTTTGGTTAAAAATCTTGTTTTTTATGTATGCAACACAAGTAATTTTTACAATGAAGTGTTTTTTGCGCTTTTTTTTTGGTTTAAAAACGCATCGATTTGGAAATTCTTAAAAATCAAATATTTGTCAGATTTAAATGGAACTTTCAGAATTTATTTACAAATGAGTGAAATTATTTTTGGAATTTTTGCTTTATAAAATCGTGGTAAAATTTTTTCTACATCTGTTATGCCCCACTTACTTAATTTCATGAAATTTTGAGAAATTAAATCGTATGTCAAAACTTTTTTATTAGTTAAAAGTAGGACTCCTTGGAGAATGTAAGTCATCTAATTTTTCTTTTCAAACTCATTGCTTGTTTTCTGAAAATCTGCTCTGAACAATAAACTTAAAAATATTAATAAAACTATGATATTATTTAATTATAAACCCTTTTAATTGCTTTTGTAAATTAGTTATATTTCTTGACTTTTAAAAAAATTTCGATGAATAATGAATTTTTACAAGTATTTAATTTTTTTTTTAAATTTTAATTATTATAATTTATCATAATTTAAAAATCGTTTACAAATCTCCCACGACGTATTTCTTTTAGGCGATATTGTAATTAAGTAGAAACTATTTACAAATCAAAAATTGAAAAGCTTAATATAAGTCGTTTTACACCAACATTTTAAAATATTTTTTTTTACTTTACACATTCCCATTATTCATCTATGGTAGTTTATACATATTATTGTGAAAAGATCAAATTTTCTAAGAGTTTTTCTTTTTTACAAAGAAATTCGCTTGTCTCCAATTCGTTATTCATTGCTTACGTTTCAACATGTTTTGAACATCATTCCTTTAGATTTAAAGCTTTAAAATTTAAAGTAAGTTTCACTTTTTCAATTTTTATTTCACGAAATATTTTTATTTTATGCATTTATTTTAGTGTGGGTCATAAATTATTGAATTGCCTCTATCATAGTATTTCATCTAATTTTAAAATGAATCTAAGAAAATTCTATAGTATTTTAAATTTTATTACTTTTTTATAAAGCATCTTCAAATGTAACTAAAAGTCAATAGACTATTAGATAATTGCTGAAAATATGTTAATTTGTAATAATTACTAGGTAGTTAAAAAACAAAAAGATGCGTCCACTTAGATTCCGTAAATTTGTGTCAATTCTCGTCATCCATACATGCTGTCAACACCTCGGAGCTTATCGATGACGTCAATAAGGACATGAGAAAAACAGGGCCCGTCATTAAAAAATGCTTGTATACTATTTTTATGTTATAAGTAAGTAATATTTGTTCCAAATCAGATTAAGTTAACTTTAAATTTGTTAATTTTACTCAAATATCGTGTCACAAATATATTTTATTTTTGGAAGATTTTTAAAATCGATAATTAAAAGTTTATTTTAAAACTTGTTAAAATGTAAGAAATAGCAGCCAGTAAACAGATTTTTTTCAAATCGAGCAAATAGTTGGCATCCAATCTATATAATTTCTATTTGAAATACACCAGAGTATTTTACCTACTGGAAACAGTCAATTTAATTCTTTAGCGTTCAATTTAAAGCTAAAAAGAAATCTTCAAGAATGCGTTTTCATTTTTAAAATTTCATTTCAAACCTTAGGCATCGAAAATTTATACCGAATTATTGGACGTACCTACATGAAACTGATCACAGAAAATTTTAGTTTTCTTATTGCGAATACGTGTTGAGTTCTCTGACTGACTTTGACCATCATCCTCGCATCTTCAAAAGTTTTTTTTTACGTCCTATTTTACTAAATATTTTAATTTAATTTTTTAATTATAATTAATTTGTTGTTTTTAGTAAGTGACATACTGCAATCATTAATTGATTCTTTTTTAGTTACGATTTTAGGGATGGAAAGAATGTTTCAGGCTTTGGACATATCTTCGTTAGAATATTTTCAAAAAAGTGCCACCCAATTTTCACGACATCCTGAAATCAATTGCATATATATATATATATATATATATATATATATATATATATATATATATATATATATATATATATATATATACACTTCTATTTTTAGTGGACTATGATTAAATAAAACAAAAGTGTAAATGATTACATAATTAATACAAGACATTCCGCATTTACATAACTGTCATATTATGAAAATTAATATTGAAAATAAGGAAAATTAAGAATTAACACATTAAAAAAAATATCTCATAAAAATGACAGAGGTACCTATAATTATTAGGTCAGTCAGTTATGTGTCATGCGTGAAACACGCTTACGCGATCATGTATCTTTCGATACTTGATTGACCAGGCAGATTTTTTCCCGCAGTAGGTTGCCATTTCTTTCTACGGTAGACCAGTTGCCATCTATTTACCCATAGCTGGGGAAAGAAGTAGAAGATTCATACCTTTGCCAAGGGTATTAGCACGTAAGTGAATGTAGGGGATTCGACTAAAATTTGAACTCTGCTTTCCGATTCCTCAATCCGAACCGCTACCCATTACTCCACCGTGCCTATCTTAATTATGTAGTTTTATGGTATTATTTTTATATTATCTCATTTGTGAAATTTTTTCATAAGAAAAAAAAAATATATAAATATTAGATTGCTGAAAGTATTTTTTTTAAATTACTGTGTAGTTAAATAATTTAGTTCACTTAAAATTCGAAAAAATATGTCACTTTTGTTCTTCCGTTCGATAACTTCTCCCTGACCTAAGCTGTCAATACATTGATGTAATTGTCAGTTATCACATCAAAAACAAGTCACCGCGGTTAAGACAGGATTTTTAATGGTATTCCACTGACGCAAGAAAAACAAGATTTTAAATCAAAATTATAAATGTTCTCAACATGAAAATTTTAATAAAATAATCAAAAATTACTTTGGTCTTTCGTCTTAATAATAACATAAACATTTAGACGATAAGATTTTTTTCATCAAGGTTGTGTTTTTTTCAACATGGTATTCTCTTTTTCGGTGAATTAGTGGAGTTATCTAATTTTTGATATAGAGCAAAATATATTGCTTATTAGAAATATTAAATGTAATCTATTGGCGTGAAATCAAAACTAAATTCATTTTAATCCTTAGTTATCGCGTTTCTAAGGATGTACATAATCCTAGATATCTATTTAAAGGGTTTAATCCTCGATCTGTCGACATGAAACTTATGTTACATTTAAACAAACATTTTAAATCCGTACGATTGCAATTGTAAAAGAACCGTTATCAAGAAAGTCTCGGAAACTATTTCTTCTGAACTTGATCCTCACAAGGCTTCCATTTATTTTAGCCTTGTGTCAAATTTAGTTAAGGTTACTAAATATCTATTCAGGAAGACTGACCCTTTCAGATAATTGTGTATACGGTCATCTGTGCGAGTGTCCGTTTGAATGAATGTGCGTATATGTTTTTACGCATGTGTGACGCAGCATTTCAGCTGACATTCCGACAAGAGATGATATTATTTTATGGCTCTTTCTTCACGCAAATGTGTCGTTTTATAGGTGATCGTGCGCGCATGCGTGTGGTTCCCTCTTTCTCCTCGTGTATGTCTGTTTGAATGTGGACAAATTAGATTCCAACCGAGTGGTTGAAGTTGAAATCCGGTCGGGGGAAAAATGAGGGAGTCGTCTGGCGCCGCCATTGATGGAAATAGATTTTAAGGCCGTCAAATACCAATGTAAAACGAGGCCATCTAAATCAGCCATCCACACACCCATATATGAGAGTGAGTACCGAAAAGTTCTCAGCGTGACCATGAAAGGATTTTAAAAAAGATTCTGATGTTTAGTCAGATTTTAGAAACTCGGTTTGACCAGATTTCAGCAGATCCACGTAGTATTTCACTAATATCCGCCTGCTATACGTGCAGTGGTTTTAACAAACAAAAATAGTTTTGATGCTATACCGAGTGTAACAGCAAAATTGTTCAATTGTTACATTAAGCTTTGAACCGTTGTATCTTAGAAATGATTAAAGATATCTTACTGGAATTCTCCGAGGTTCTTATAACACTATTCAATTCCACTTTGAACAATAAATGTATTTGTCTCTAAGTTGAAATGATGATCCATCTTGCTGCTGTGACCTGTTCCAGTTTTCCTCTCTACTGCCCCCTCTTTTTAAACTTATTCATCGTTCTTTTGATGGTTCTTGAATGGACTTTGAAGATGGAAGCCAGAGTATGAATGTTGGTGCAATTACTGAAGGCCTGAATGATCGTTTTCTTTCACCATTGCTCAGTTAGGAAGACATAGTGGGGCTGACGCAAAACGATTTTAACCTGATCTTTTTCTAACTGAATAACTCAAATGGTTTTTCAATGATACTTACAACAAATGGTAGCAAGATGTCTAAACATCTTATCTGAAGACCTGGAAAAAAGAAATTCATTTAGTTTTGTGTTTTTCTTCTTTTTTTTTTAGATATTAAACATTTTGTAGGATGGACAATTATCCATTGCTGTTACACGATTTGGACAATTTTGCTGTTACACTCGGTATATATATATATATATATATATATATATATATATATATATATATATATATATATATATATATATGTGTGTGTGTGTGTGTGTGTGTGTGTGTGTATTATTTTAAGACATTTTTATGTTTATACATTCATTTTTTATAGATACAAATATCTAAGTAAATGCTCTGTTTATAATAAACAATATTAACAACATTTAACTGACTGAATATCCGAGAAATTGTCATAGAAAATATGCGTCCTCCGACAGGAATCGAACCAGTATCCTATACGGAACCGTCATATAGCCTAACGTGCTTTTACCGATTTCGCCACAGAGGAGCGATTCAGTTACCAATCTTTTACTGTTTTTAAACTACAATTTTCTATGATTTCTGTCGGAGGAAGCATATTTTCTATAACAATTTCTCGGCCATTCAGGCCGGTAAATGTTATTAATAATGTTTATTATAATCAGACCATTTACTTAAATATTTATATCTATAAAAAAAAAAGATTGTATTAACATAAAAATATCTTAAAATAATCGTCGGACTTTGTCCATTTCATAACATATATATATATATATATATATATATATATATATATATATATATATATATATATATATATATATATATATAAAGAAAGAACAGTAAGATATAAAATCCGGTGTTCTTATAGATATTTTTATTTTTACACAATAGTGCTCAATGTAAATTTACAGAGCATTAATATTATAAATTAATTGATTTAAAATATGTTTTTTTTCGCTACACAGTGATAACCCTGTTTCAAAAATGGAAGCTAAAATCTTCGAATTTAATTTTGTTATTAAATTAAAGATATTTGTTACATTTCCTCGTCAAGCGAATTTTGGAGTTACTCCAAAATTCGCTTGAAAGTGTTTAATGCAGATCCAATGTCTACTGCCAATGGTTTATTGATCAATAAAATTTAAAAAGGGCTCTAAGGCGATCATATATTTTATAAATATTTATGAAGATTAAGTAAGGAAAAATTAATTTCTTTTAGGATCGGTCAACAGTAAGGCTATATTAAAGGAGCTGGAGATCCTACCATGATTTATTATCGGTAGGTGCAATCTTCATCAAAACACACGCAGATGACACTGTGTTGACAGCATGCACAGAAAGGAAACTCAAGGAATTCTTACAAAAGGTAGTAAAGGAAAGCGAGAACAAAGGACTAACCATCAACTGTAATAAGTCATAATGTATGGTTGTCACCAATTGGAACAGCCCAAGATACGAATTAAGAAGTGGAGGCACCAAAATCAAGGAAGCACAACAAAATTAAATATAATTAGGATGCAGGAGCTTACTGAGAGAGCAAGAAATAGCGGACAATAAGAGAATAGGATTCAAGGAGACGGAAGATGACAACAGACATTGCATTTACATTTTTAAAGATCAAAGTTAACTGGAAAACATGAAGAGTTTCATAAGCGACAAATGCGAGAGAAGGAACTGTTAGCACGATGTGACACTGAGGCTGTGAGATGGTTAAACATTAATTCTAAGCAGAAAAGGGCTAAGCCCAAAATGAAATATAAACTGGAAGATATAGCGACAGAAAGAGAGAATGTAAGACATTTTCTCTGGTAATGTGGAAGTGAAGAAAGGGACATCTGGGTTGCCACACCACTACGATGCACCGAGATTTTACTTTTTATCTATTGTAAATCTGGCATGCGGGTAAAGCAAATTGGGAAATGACTTTACCTCTTTCTTGGAAAATTAGAAAAACACATGTCATTGGTGAAAAGAGAAGCAGACGGGAATTATATTTTCGTTAGCGAAAGCGAATTGAGAAAGGAAAACAGAGAATGAACTCGTTGCGAAGGGTAGGATTATGAAAATCGATTCCTCATAACAGTAAGGTGATCTGGTTTATGTTTTCACTAAGACGGCGACCGGCCCCAGGATGGAAAACAGCGTGTCTCTTTGTTGAGAATTTAGGTAAAAAAATATATTTTCATTGACGGAAACAAATTGGGAAGTAATTTTTATGTATTGCTCGGAAGGTTAAAATGATAAAGTGATCTGGTTTATGTTTTCACTGAACAGATGGGTCCAAGAAAGGAGTCAGAGAATTTAAATAACTGAGAAGAAGAAACCACACCCTTTCTCCTACACACTTTAAAAATTAGATTTGTCTCAAAGACAATTATGCCAGTCCTGAGAAGTGGGCGGGGTTATAATGCCGAGAGGAGGAAAGAGCAGAAATTTAGCCTCACGTGTGCGGAGTAGCATCGAGAGATGCAAAGTGTAGCATGTTGGAGTTAAGAGAAGAACCATCACTGAGACTACTCCCAGGGATGGTGGATAATTCTCCAAATTTAGAAAGTTGATTAAGAAAGTAGAAAGAGAGAACAAAGAAAACTTTTATTGGAATTAATGAATATTAGGGACTCAATGAAAACCCAAACTCGACGCCAACTTTGGAGCGAAGTGCATATAAGGAAATTACTTTCGGGAGCTCGGAAACTTTGGGCTGAGATCCCGCATTGAGTGCTTCTGAAATCAACGTCAGTTACCAACCGAGATCTATATAAACCAGTTGAATGTTAACCCCATCAATCTCTCGTTTAACTTTTTCTTCGGGAAGATATTTGTTTCCTTAATATAGCACCCCACACGGCTTGAACTAGCGCCGCGAGACTACAACCTTCGATTTTCCAATGCTCTGAAATGAAGAAAACAGCGTGGGCAGAATTGGCGCGGATCGAAGTGGCCAGCGACCAAGAACCAGCTTCGACCAGCGTCAGCATTGTCCAGCGCAGAGTTAGCTGCGTGGTTAAAACGTCGACCTAAACCCCCTAGAATCAGACCGGTATAGGCGGCGACGAAAGGTGTTAAAATATAACATTGTTACAACTATCAATTTCAACAGGGAAATTATGAGATCTAATCGACTCAGTCAGTTATGTGCCATGCGTGATACACACATAGGCGATCATGTATCTTTCGATACATGACTGACGAGGCAGATTTTTTTCCCACAGTAGGTTGCCATTTCTTTCTGCGATAGACCAGTTGCCATCCAAGGCTAGAGAACCTGGTCTATCCTGTTATTTACCCGTAGATAGGGGGAGAAGAAAAGGATTCATACCTTTCCCAAGGGTATTAGCACGTAAGTGAATGCAATTGATTTGAATGGAATTCGAACTCGGATCTCCGATTCCTCACTCCACCGTGCCTCTCTTACTGCGCTTAAGTTCGTGAAGCCGGGGTAAACATTTTATTTATTTATTTATTTTGTTTATTAGAACATCCGGGACAAGTTCTTAACTTTGTAGAATTGCTTAATCTACGGATTAAATATTTTAAGTGATACAGAATTTAGTAATTGCGATTAAAACGGACATATTGTAACAACAGGAAATAATTTTAAATTACATTATCCTGAATTGGTTATACTGAAAAGTGAATAAATCATCAACAAAAAAAAGAGAAAAGCTTAATTGATTTGTCTCTCTTTTCTCATCAAAGGTAAATCAAGAAACGATAAACATGCACAGCAACTAAAATCAACAACACCAGACGCCAGATGTTATATAATAAATTTATAAACATCAATGACTATTATCATTTAGCCTTAAAGCCATTCCTTTTGCTTACAGAGGGATGGCTGGAAGGACTTAATATTAATTGACTATAAAAAAATTAAGGTGAAAATCGAAGTATGCTTTCCCTCAGTACCGAGAATATATCTTAATTATAAAACTTAGATAGTTATAAGCATATTGATAATTATTTCATAAATGCTCAGGTTTGGCGACCTAGATGTATTAACGTAACTACGCAATTGGTCCTAATTGCCTTTCAGAATTTTAGCTGGTATATTATGATTAATCTATGGAATTTAACGATTGGGTGTTGGTGTATACTTAGTATATGCGTGTTTACATATAAGCAATAAATGAAGAAGCAACAAAAACTTGGGTCTCTACTACGGACCGTTCATTCATTTATTTATTTTTTCATTCTTTGTTATAGAAACCGTAGGGAACCAAAATTCTCAGTGTCGCTTGGATATGCCCGTTTGATTTTACTGGTCCAATGAGAATGTTTAAAATGGTTGAACTCAAGTCAGTCCCGTCATCGGTATGACGATAAACTACATCCGTGTCCTGGGTAAGACGATAAACTACGTCCAACAGCAAGGCCTCTGATCAGGAGTTTTTGATAGGCGTGGAACCACCTCTTAATTGCTGCTGTTCCCAAGTCCAGCCTGACGCGGGGCGGTAGCACCTGTTAGGTTCTTAATTACAGGCAAATATTTAACCCCCTAAACTGGGGTCAAAACACCATGAAAGTGTAAAAATAGGTTTAATACCAGGAATACTTTGTAAAAAATTATGTCCAGGAATAAATTTTTGAGGAAAAAATTATTTTGGAAAAATTATATATTACCAGCAATAAAAATTGTCGGCATTAAATAACTTATTGAGGTTGATATGCCGTAAAACAAAACAAACCAAACCAAACCATTCAAGTCAGCCTTGCACTGAGTTGGAAAAACCAAAATACTTACTTCATGGGCGAAGCTGCAGGCGCGTTCGAAACGCTCTGCGTTGGAAAGTGATAACAAAAACGTCCTTTCCTTTCCGGAAGTGGTGTCATTAAATTGCGCAGATGAATCCTTCCCGGTCCCTTTATTACTAGCAACATGGGAGAAAATATTTTTATTTTTTTATTATTATTATTTTATTGACTCTTATTTCATTTTCTCACAAATTCCAATTTTTTTCTTCCCTATTCTCCTTATAACTAGATTTTGCCCAACGCCTTCTGTCACTTTTATATCCTTTCGCTGGAACGAGATAACAATTTCAATCTCTCTCTCTCTCTCACTCTCTCTCTCTTCTTTTATCTCAAAGAGACATTGTCACCTTTCAACATTTGTAACTTGATCAAAATTCAAAATCTCAACAAATGCTGTCCGAGTCTATTTTTTTTTCTGACCTAGAACAATTTTTACTGGTACACGATATGTCAGCGTCAACATTGTTGTGACCGCCGTGGTCTGATTGACTTTATGGAGATATACCCTGAAATGTATCGTAGATGTTGTTAATTCAAACGCTGAAGATCTACATTGCAAATCAAGACAAGGAGAACTATAGCGTGAGTAACAAAATTGAAAAATTAAGTGCTTCTGAAATTTAATCTAATTTAAGCTGTAAAAATGGCAGTCGTGACAGTTCATACATTTGACCCCATCAAGTAAAAACATTATTGCCGAGGTTAGAGAGCCCTTTACCCAAGTTTAGTTTAATCGAAACAACAATAAATTAAAAAAAGTAAAAAAATAAACGTCTGGAATTGTGGGATGAGTCATTGTTATTCTAGGAGTTACACGACCGACTAAATTTGTTCTTATTGTTGATTTTGTTGCTACCATATTTTCGCCTAATAAACTCAAAGGAATATACAGTGTAACCCGGATATAAGAGAGTTGTCGGGACCGGAGAAGAAGTCTCTTATATCCGGGTTTGGTCTATTTTGTTTTATTAACACACGCTCTAATTTGGGACCAGAGAAAATCTATCTTATATCCGGGTTTCTCTTATATCAGGGTCTCTTATATCCGGGTTACACTGTAAATATAATAAAATACAAAAATAACATATCTTTATTTTTTACTAATATTCACCCAATAGAAGAGCCACTCAAGTTAGAGGGTTACTGTATGGTATTGTATGAGCGTAAAAAAGTGGCAAGAAGTGAAGTTCTTGGGGCGATGCAGGAAAGATAATGGCTAACTCTATACTTGAAAAGGTCAAGATTTAATTAGTGAATAACATTTCAGAGTTCAGTTGGCAGGGTTAGGGTTAGGGTTAGGGTTAGGAAAGTTACACTAACCTCATTAAAAGCGGTTTCAATATTTTTAGTCCGGGAAAATAATTCATGAGTTGGCTACAAGTTCTCATTGTTTAACTGTTGAAATAGCTTGTAGTGATAGCAACACATAAATCCCTAAATAACCTTTCACACTTGCTACTAGATTATGCAGGGGTACGGAATCAAAATAATAAATAATTAATAAGAAAAGAAAAAGTTAAAAGTTAAGAAATAAAATTATTTTAACATCTAGATAAGAATAATAATTAACAATAATTTTTTTTAAAAAAGTAGATTATAAAACAGTTAAATGAATATGAAAACTCCTATCATACACCGAAACAGGCGTTTTTGGCGCCAATTTAAATAAATTTTCTCTCTTTTCACTTTCGACAGCGAAACGAAGCCGATTTCCTGGGACAGTGCTTCGACAGACCATGTGGTTCCCATTAGATAAGCCAAAACCTTTTTCTGTATACGTATATGTCCTTTAAAATATACAATTTTCTCTGAAATGTATACGAAAGCTTTTATCGTTTGTGTTTATGCTTATTGTGTTGTATCTTGTATAAGATTTGTTTGTAATTTATATATTTCCGTTGTGGGGCTGATGATATCTTTTTAACCCAGAAACAAAATTAATCTCTCTCTCTCTCTCACACACACACACACACACACACACACACACACACACACACACACACACATACGTGTGTGTGTGTGTGTGTAACAGCAAAATTGTCTATTTGTCAGACTAAGATCTGAAACGTTGTATCTTAGAAATGATTTAAGCTATCTTACTGGAATTCTCCGAGTTTTTTTTATAACACTATTGGACTCTACATTGACCAATAAGAATGTATAATTACTCTCAAAGCTTAACAGAAGAATCGAGATGAAATCGATCATAAACGAAAATGTTCATCATTAACTAATCATAGCTAAGGATCGGAAGCTCATGAAGAATTGGAATAAAGTTCAATATATATATATATATATATATATATATATATATATATATATATATATATTATTCCAGGACCATTTTGCAACTTATTCAATATGATCTTCACCCTCTCTAACCTTCTAACTTTCTTTCCTGGTGTAACAATTTGCATCACACGTTTCACGTACGATTTCATTTTCAAGTCTATTTTCACAGTGCTTTGGACTGTCGTAGGTAAAACTACTCTCTCATGTGCCAATCGTCTTATGAGTTGAGTTGGATCTTTTATAATTGATCTGCTTATCTCTAAATTGAAATGATGATCTCTCTTCATATTGTGACCTCCTGATCAAGTTGTCCTCTCTACTGCTCCCTTTCTTTAAACTTATTCACCGGTCTATTGATGGTTCTTGAATGAACTTTGATGATGGAAGCCAGATTATGCATGGTAGTACCATTACTGGGGGCCTGAATGATCTTTTCCTCTTACCATTGCTCCGTTGGGAAGAGAGTGGGTCTGACACAAAACAAAGAACCTGTTCTTTTACTAACTGAATAACTCAAATGGTTTTTTCAGTGATTCTTACGAAAAAGGGGTCAAGATGGCTAAACGTCTTATCTGAAAACCTGGGAAAAGACTCAATTAGTTTAGTAGTTATTTCTAGATATTAAACATTTTGTGGGATGGACAATTATGCTGTTACACGAAGTATATCTATCTATCTATCTATCTAAATATATATATATATATATATATATATATATATATATATATATATATATATATATATGCACACACACACACACACACACACACACACACATATATATATATATATATATATATATATATATATATATATATATATATATATGTACATTTAGACGAGGCCAAATTATCACCAGTACAACCTACAACAAAACAAGATATAACTATAAATTCTATTCTAATAGTTCCTTTTCTTGCACTTCTTACCTGTGGAACATTTTCCGATTTACAATTTCCCTGCTACCTACAATCTTCAAAATTTTAAACGCAGCGACCCACCGCCATCTCTCTTTGTTAATTCTGTTCTTTTTTGTCCTTTCTTCTCAATAAAGTCTTCTAATTATCTTCCACTCCCAGTAACCCGCTGCGTCTTAGTGGAATTATCGCCTTGATTGGCGTGGAATGATTTTTTTTAAAAAGATCTCGCGACAATGTTGATACTTATTATTTCCTGTGGAGTTGATCTGCTTATCTCTAAATTGAAATGATGATCTCTCTCCCAATTGTGACCTCCTGATCAAGTTGTCCTCTCTACCGCTCCCTTTTTTAAAACTTATTCACCGGTCTCTTGATGGTTCTTGAATGAACTTTGATGATGGAAGCCAGATTATGCGGCCGGAAATATATACATGTTTTAAACTTTTTTTCATATCACCATAGATTAAGCACTCCAGAGTAAGTATATCCAATTTTTTTAATTACATTTTATAAAAGTTAATACGGGATTGGTTTGCTATATACATTTTGTGATGTCAACGAGCACTCATTGCCCCTTTCGCAATGCTCATTTTAGTAGAGACTTTATAATCGCAGATAAAACTATAGTAACGCCGTTGAACTATGCTGGTGTCAGACGCCTTCGAATATCACTCGCACGATAGTACTTGCTAGATAATACTCGCTCGAAAGTGATCACCGTATAGTGATCTGAACAGAGAAATAGTATAGTGAATAGTATAGAGAATAGCGTTCCGTATAGTAATAGAGGATAGACTAGAAATAGAGATTCGAATAGTAATAGCGGATAGACTAGAAAGGGGATCATTAGTCGTCAGCTACTTCCTACATATACGTATTTCCTCTATGGTCACGTGGTCTACTTATTTCAATAATGGGATCGCTTGTGTTTGCACACTGGCGATGTATATTCAAACTCAAGTGTCGGCAGCGACACTTTATTCCTATATAACAGTATATTTATTGTAAACTAATCCTCCTACGGAAACTGAAACAAATTAACACATAAGACATGATACCTTAAATATATTTTTTTTTAATTTTTTAATTCGTAATCTTGAGTAATCCAGTGCTTGCGAACATATCAAGTTGAGACATCAGTTACCGTACTATCCCTGAATTTAAGCAACGTCGAGCCTGGTCAGTACCCAGGTAGGTGAGCGCTACGAATCGGAGACGCCGAAATCAAGCAAACACAAGTCTTTAAATGTCTGGGAAGTGTTTTAACAAAGGAAGAAAATGCGACACTGAAATCCGAAGGCGCGCGGGAATAGCGAAAGATGCCTTCCAAAAGCTAAAGAAAGTATTAAGAAACAGGAAAATTTTATAGATCTTTATGTTATGGAGGAGAACAACTTTTTTTCCTGTCGTGGCGCATTGAATCTGCTGGATGTATAAGTTTACATTTAGCGTTACACTGCATTTTGAGAACTCTAAAAAAAATAATAATCCGAGGAACCCACTGCACGCACAAAATTCACCATCTTTCATGGAACTTAAGTATTGGGGTTAGCTATGGAGATTTATCTTCATCGTTTTATTATCATTATTACTATTAATAATAATAATAATAATAATAATAATAATAATAATAATAATAATAATGCTTACTTATTGCTTTTTAATATTTTCACCCCAATCAAGGCAACCGAGCCACTGAGACGCAGAGAATTACTGAGTATACAAGAATATGAGAAAAACTTTAAGGAGCGAGAACAATGCAAAGATAGAATTTAAGAGGACAGAAGGTAACCAATGTCATTGTATTTAATTTTTTCGATGTCACACTTGAGTGGAAAGCAAGAAGCCGGAATAAAGTTCCACAAGCGAAAAGTGCGAGAAAAGAAACTGTTAGCATAGAACTTACGGTTACATCTAGACACTGTAAATTGGTGAGATCCTGCCTCCAATCTAGTAATGAGCCTAGGTACCATATAGCAGAGTTCATCAGAACATTTACCATGAGAGTATTTATAGAAATGGCACAGATGGGAAAGTGATCGAATCCGAGATGCCAGGTCAGAACCAATAATATTGCAGATGTTCTTTGGATTTTATCAAGGATCTCTAAATATATAACAAGAAAGAGAACCAAACCATGTGTGGCAACAATATTTCTAAGCATAGATAAATGGTAGACTTGAGAGAGAAAATATTTAGCACGGAACTGGTAACCAACATTCCTAGCAGCAGATCGAGCAGGCGATTTTATATTTCTACTTCATGTCAGTTGAAAAGGAGAGCCCGAGAATGCATAACGAGTCACTCTCCTGGAGACTAACATCGGCCATGCTGGCGGAAGGCAGAAAGGCACTGTTGCATATAACCTATTTTTGATGACCTATTTTTCATAACCTATTTTTATTGACCTTTTAAAATATATTTAAGGAAAGATTAGTTAGGTTGACACAGTCGCCATTAAAATTTGGTTTCCAAAAGCAGAAATTACTTATGATTCAGCTTATTATCTTATCGTCTTCATCAGTCTGTGTAGAATTAGATAAAATGACAAAATTAAAAGTAAATTTCAACCGCATCTCGTAAAATCGAGGGGAAAAAAGGCCTGAATGAAATAGATCTTGTAGGAAATCTTTAGAAATGATTTTAATGTCATTCACTCACCGGCTTTATTTCATTTTGTAAAGACTCTAGGATATGTTCGGTTAATTCACCCCAAAATAAAAAGAATTTATATTGACTAAAATTCACACCAAATTCTCCCAGAGCGAGGCCCTTCACTTGCACCCAGGTTAGGCTGAACTTTGCGATCGCCCCAAATATGGGGGGTTCGGGTACGCTATTTCTAAGTGTGGGGTTAAAATTTCCTCGTTATGTACCCCAGAAATGTCAACTGACTCTTTCTGAATGTAAGTAACAGTTTCCTTGTAGTTCCTCTTCTTTTGAAATCTACCCCGTTCTGTCCATGGTATTATCAGCGATTTTTACTTCTATGTTTTTTTTTTTTAAGGATATCACCCCAAGCAAGGCTGGAAGCCACTAGTACGCAGGGGGTTACAGAAGGTTTGGAGGAAGAGCAGATAGGAGTGGTAAAGGAGAGGATGTGGAGAAAGATAGTGGATCGATCAAGGCTAGGGGGTTACAGAATGATTTGGAGCGAGAGCAGATAGGAATGAAAGGTAAAAGGATGTGGAGAAGGGAAGAGGATAGATCAGGGCGTGTAGCTTCAAGTCTCATCTTCACATGTCAGGAAACTGTCAAGTATTTACTGCCATTTCGAAGAATATTCATTACGCTTTTCTTTCTTTCTTTCTAGCGATATTTTATGATACTTTACTTAGTTTCTGGAAGGCACCTTTTCGCCTTCGGATTTTTGTCTTACGTTCTCTGTCGTTTGTTATGACACTACCCCCAGATTTTTAAATTTCTGTACCTGCTTGTTCCCGCACCCCTAATACGTACCTCACAAATTGCGATGTCTCTGTTGCTGACAGAAAGGAATTCTGTCCGACATATATTTTTGGGGCCCTGAAGCTTGAACAGGTACGGGGATCCCTTCGCAACCAAGTAACAATAGAGTCGAGGACCCATCTGCCAAAATGTTACTATAAATAGATTCTGGCGAACGGAACGAGTTCATAGAGCTAGGAAGAAACCACAAAAGAAAAATGAAAATTTGACTAATTACTGAGGAATTTTAAGACCATATGAAATGGGCATTGGAATATATTCAAAGGCCAACATATTCTAAGGCCATCTATTTCAACCCATTAGCTTATGATAACGCTAAAATGAACTTATTTTATTAACAAACACCTAAAAACACTGTCGATTTTGTTGAAAAATTCACGCATTAAAAAAGTAGCTTCAAGGGCCCGTCTCAGATTAGGGACCCTGAAGTTTAAGTTTCATCAGTTTCATAGTAGATCCGCCATTGTACCTCCCTACTGTAAAACGTTAATCCCTTGTTCTTGCTGTCTATTAAAGGTATATAAGAAAATATACAGGTTTAAGAAATTAATGTGTGCACGTTAAAATTATACCCTAAAAAATATACCAGATGAGATTTCAGTAAAAACTCTTTAATTCGCCGTAAGAAAATACATACAAATAAAGGCAGGATTAAAAAAAAACTTTAAAAAGAAGGAGGAAATGAAAATATAGTAGGAGGAAATCTGGGAGTATATTTTTAATTATGGTTTTAGAAAATTGGGATGAGGAAAGTTGCCTTCTAAAAGCTAAGCAAAGTATTAAGAAAGAGGAAATTTTCGTCAGAAACAAAGAAAAGTCCACTGAACTGTTATTTAATATTGATTCACCTATATGGCAATCACAAATAAAGAAAAATATATGGCGTATCAGAAATATGGCTATAAAGATGGGTGCCGAGAATACAATGGACTGAATATGTGAGCAATGAGGAAGTTTTAGTGAAAATATTAACAAAAAGTACTTATAGTTCAGACCAGAATGAAACTGCAAAAATTTCTAGGGCACCTAATGAGGAAAGAGGGCGTAGAAAATTTGCCACTCACACGACATACTGAAGGCAAGAGAGAGAGAGAAAAAAATCTACCTAACGAGCTTGTGTAAATGGTTGGCAGAACGCGGATTAGGAGAGATAGCAAAAAATACAAAATTTATTACGAGCTATAAAAGAGAGGAAAGTGTGGAGAGCCATCGACAACGTCTTGAAAGGACATGACACAAAGAAGAACAAGAACAAGAAGAACAAGAACAAGAAGGAGGAGATGGAGGGGTTGGAAATTTCTGTTGTTAATAAAGGTTAGAAATGGGCGGGGAGCGAGGTAAGTGTTTAATAAATGGACCAATTATAGAAAGATTGGAGCCAGAGTCAAGTCGGAAATTGCAGTTATTGGCCGAGGAGCCTGGGTGACGGGTCGGAAATAGTATGACCCCTCGGTAACTGAGTGCTTCTTTTAGTTCAGTCCTATTAGTATCTGTGCGACTTTGGATCTGACAATTAAAAAAAAAGAAAAAAACTACCGAAGCGGCGAATATATATTTGTATGTACGTAGTGAGTTCGCAAAATAACGTTGAAAAATGCATTCATTTTCACACAAATATTTATTTCTTTTAACATAACCTTGTTCTGTGGTAATGCACATAATTCAGTTGTGAATGTGAAAATTTCACTTCAGAACTCAGCTAATGAGAATTATATATATATATCAAATTAAAAAAAAATATTTGTAAAGAATTAAGGGATGTATTTTAATTCCTACATTTTTATTGCTTATTTAAAACTGTATTTTTAATAGATATTCGTTTTTTTTTAAATAGACTCCCTATATTTTTAACAGTGTGTACGTCTATCGGCCTGCGCACTCGATAAAAATGAATAAATGTAATATGCCTTCGGACAGAGTTCGTGCATGTGTCCACCTACTTAGGAGAAACCATCGTTGATCCGGCGGGCTCTATGCCACTCGGCCACAGAGTGCGCCACAGCCGAGCAATGAAATTCCTGTTAAGGAATGCGCACTTAATTGTTAGTTATTCTAGAAAGCCCGTATCTGCTTAGGTTCGTAGCAATTTCTAATGAATTAAAGGATTTATTTCTAATCCGATATTTTTATTAATTCAAATATAGAGAGCCGTGCTTGAAAAAGACGTCCGTTTTTTTTTAATATTTTAAACAATATATTACAGACTCTCTTCTTCAGATCAGTTTTCATATCTTCATATCTATCTTCATATTTATCAAACTCTCTTCTTCATATAACCAATATTTATAAAGAAATTCCAACTTGTTTTTTAGATAGCTAAATAAATAGATAGATAGATAGATAGATAGATAGTGATAAGACATAGATAGATAGATAGATAGATAGATAGTGATGAGACAGAAAGATAGATAGATAGATAGATAGTGATAAGACATAGATAGATAGATAGATAGATAGATAGTGATAAGACAGAGACAGAAAGATAGATAGATAGATAGATAGATAGATAGATAGATAGATAGATAGATAGATAGATAGATAGTGATAAGACATAGATAGATAGATAGATAGATAGATAGATAGATAGATAGATAGATAGATAGATAGATAGATAATGAACAGATTCGGATAGATAGATAGATAGATAGATAATGAACAGATTCGGATAGATAGATAGATAGATAGATAGATAGATAGATAGATAGATAGATAGATAGATAGATAGATAGTGAACAGATTGGAATAGATAGATAGATAGATAGTGAACAGATTGGAATAGATAGATAGATAGATAGATAGATAGATAGATAGATAGATAGATAGATCCAAATAAAGAGAAAAGAACAGTCAGATTAACAATCCACAGTTCTTTAGCATTTATTTTTTTAAAGCGCTCAGTACAAAGTAGATCATAATATTATAATATTATTATTGAAAAATATTTTATCATCGCGGCACGGAAGTTTCTGTTTCGGAATGTTAAAATGTATTGTTTCATTTTCAAGCGATTTTGAATAATTTCGTTGTCATGATGATAAAATATTTTTAAATAATATATATATATATATATATATATATATATATATATATATATATATAACGAACTTAACACATCATCGAAGAATTCGGTAATACATTTATCTCGAGAGATAAATTTTTAATATCTGCTTCATCAGATCGAAATTACCAAAGGGTTTAAATTTATCCAGACAATTTATTAAAAATCATTTTAAAATTAGATCACAAAAGAAAAGAAAGTAAATGTCCACATTATTTGACCTAGAAAAATTTTCCTGGGGATTTACATTATTGAAGAGAGCGGTGGGGGAAAGGAAAAGGAGAAGCAAGCTGACAGCACAATGAGCAAGGCAAGGTTGAGGGAGTACAAGTGACAGCTAGTGAAATACATTGACATTAAATCAAAATCTATATCCTCATTATCAAATCTACGTCAATATAATAACAATCATCATCATCATGTATATATAAAAAAATAAAAAAATATATAATATAATATATACAAAAAACTTAAACTGAATTTAAGTTATATATATATATATATATATATATATATATATATATATATATATATATATATATATATATATATATATGGTATAAAATGACAATTGGAAAAATCTTAGATTTTGCCGACGCGTTTCGTCTTCCGACTTTTTCAAGGCAAAAATGAAATCGAAATATCTCTGTTGTTATAGTTACATTAAAAATCCAAATTTAAAAAGATAAACGCTCCTGTCCAAGCCTTTTTTCTGGTTAATGTAAATCACCTTTATAGTAAGAATTTTTCTTTTTACATTAACCAGAAAAAAAAAGGCTTGGACAGAAGCGCCTATCATTTAAATTTGTTATTCCCTCCGTTTTAGAGTTCTTACGGAATATATGTGTGTGTGTGTGTGTGTGTATGTCTGTGTGTGTGTAGTATTAATTCAAATAAAATTTGTCGCTAAGATGATTGATCTTATAATCAGCAACTCGAATCTGGAGTTTTGTAGGCGAACATTTTAGCAATAGTTCTGCCCACACGTCAGGATATTGTAGCGCCCCCCCCTTAGGGGTGGCTTTAGCCCGAGCGTCCCCATGTCGTAAATGAACGATGTCACAAGGAGCCCGCCACATTTTTACTTTATGATCTGACCAGGAGAAACAATATGGACAACAGAACGAAGATGTGTATGATTTAAGCTGGGTTTATTACGTGAAGGAGAATAGGATGTGCATTGGTAATGCCGGCGGTTGGACGTTGCTGATGCGGACGCTCCGGTTGAGGGTTGATGTGTGGCTGCTCCGGTCGTGTCGACGGTTGGAGGTTGATGATGAGTGTGGCTGCTCCGGTCGTGTCGACGGTTGGAGGATGATGAGTGCGGTTGCTCCGGTCGTGTCGACGGTTGGAGGTTGTTGATGAGTGCGGTTGCTCCGGTCGTGTCGACGGTTGGAGGTTGTTGATGAGTGCGGTTGCTCCGGTTGTGTCGACGGTTGGAGGTTGTTGATGAGTGTGGCTGCTCCGGTCGTGTCGACGGTTGGAGGTTGTTGATGAGTGTGGCTGCTCCGGTCGTGTCGACGGTTGGAGGTTGTTGATGAGTGTGGCTGCTCCGGTCGTGTCGACGGTTGGAGGTTGATGAGTGTGGCTGCTCCGGTCGTGTCGACGGTTGGAGGTTGTTGATGAGTGCGGTTGATCCGGTCGTGTCGACGGTTGGAGGTTGTTGATGGGTGCGGTTGCTCCGGTTGTGTCGACGGTTGGAGGTTGTTGATGAGTGTGGCTGCTCCGGTCGTGTCGACGGTTGGAGGTTGTTGATGAGTGTGGCTGCTCCGGTCGTGTCGACGGTTGGAGGTTGTTGATGAGTGCGGTTGCTCCGGTTGTGTCGACGGTTGGAGGTTGTTGATGAGTGTGGCTGCTCCGGTCGTGTCGACGGTTGGAGGTTGTTGATGAGTGTGCTGCTCCGGTCATGTCGATGGTTGGAGGTTGTTGATGAGTGCGGTTGCTACGGTCGTGTCGACGGTTGGAGGTTGTTGATGAGTGCGGTTGCTCCGGTTGTGTCGTCGGTTGGAGGTTGTTGATGAGTGTGGCTGCTCCGGTCGTGTCGACGGTTGGAGGTTGTTGATGAGTGTGGCTGCTCCGGTCGTGTAAACGGTTGGAGGTTGTTGATGAGTGCAGTTGCTCCGGTTGTGTCGACGGTTGGAGGTTGTTGATGAGTGTGGCTGCTCCGGTCGTGTCGACGGTTGGAGGTTGTTGATGAGTGCGGCTGCTCCGGTCGTGTCGACGGTTGGAGGTTGATGATGAGTGCGGTTGCTCCGGTTGTGTCGACGGTTGGAGGTTGTTGATGAGTGCGGTTGCTCCACTCGTGTCGACGGTTGGAGATTGATGAGTGCGGTTGCTCCGGTCGAGTCGACGGTTGGAGGTTCTTGATGAGTGCGGCTGCTCCGGTCGTGTCGACGTTTGGAGGTTGATGATGATTGCGGTTGCTCCGGTTGTGTCGACGGTTGGAGGTTGTTGATGAGTGCGGTTGCTCCGGTCGTGTCGACTGTTGGAGGTTGTTGATGAGTGCGGCGGCTCCGGTCGTGTCGACGGTTGGAGGTTGATGATGAGTGCGGTTGCTCCGGTTGTGTCGACGGTTGGAGGTTGTTGATGAGTGCGGTTGCTCTACTAGTGTCGACGGTTGGAGATTGATGAGTGTGGTTGCTCCGGTCGTGTCGACGGTTGGAGTCGAAGTGAGTGTCGAAAAACCTTCCGTAAATAATTACTAACAATAGCGTACGGGAAAGGTTGGTTTGTCGTCGCAGGTGGGCTTTTGCTTGTTGTCCGGTATATATATATATATATATATATATATATATATATATATATATATATATATATATATATATATTGTTTATCTTAATTGCCAAATATAGGCTGTTTAACTTTAAAGAAGTTATCCTAGCATGATATATAACTAAACCAACATTGTGATAACGTGATCTAATAAATTCAAATTGCGTAACGGTCTGTCCATACTCAGCACCTGAAGATTGCGTTGTGCATGAAACTCCGAGTCGTGCTAGCAGTAATGGATATATATATATATATATATATATATATATATATATATATATATATATAGAGAGAGAGAGAGAGAGAGAGAGAGAGAGAGAGAGAGAGAGTGAGAGAGACAGAGAGAGAGCGAGAGGGTGAAAGAAAAGATTATGAAAGTAAATTTATTATCGTGTAGGAAGTAGAGAGAGAAGGAAATGGTGTGTGTTCGTCTCATATGGTGACCTAATTTAACATCTGGATTGGTGACATAAATGGTTACATTTATTATGTCCATTTATTTTCTATAATAATCTTTTCTAGTTTCCTAATTATCTAAAGTTAAGTTGAAATTCATCAAAGGAAGGCGTCGTAGATTTTTTTAACCCAAGTACTCTCGATCTTCTCCGAGATCATCCTCAGGGGTGAACTGCGAAGAAAGAGTTAATGTAACTGTAATCGTTATGATGAGGATTTTTAAAATTATTTTAAAATTAACCTTTGTGGTTACGATGTTTTATAAACAAGCGTTCCCAAAGCAAGGGGGATAACAGGAGATGGTAAATTGCAAAATGGTGTTAAATGTTAGTAAAACTCAAATGCATTTTACGGCATTGCTACTATATTCGTAATAGAGTTTGTTCAGTGTTGGTTAATTGATTTTTATATAGAGGGCTTCGAGAACTTGAACATTAGTATATCTATCTCTCTTTCTCTCTCTCTCTCAT
>OZ038487.1:42958559-42976059 GCA_964036315.1 Acanthosepion esculentum
AGTTCGTCTGTAGTGTCCCTTAAAAAAAGTCAAAGTTAAAGATTGGAATGAAGCATTTGTCGATTCCGTATGTAAATTACATTGCCTTGTGCCATCTTGTTGTTGGAGATGTTTAAATATCTGTGTCATTCTTTGAATTTTGTTTTTGTTGTTTTAGAGTGATAATTTCTTTTATCCTTCATTGTGCCGCGTGGATTTTGTTCTCCCCATTGCTACGAATTATCAAACTTATTACTTTAGCCCCCTCCATCATTTTTTTAAATTTAGAATGTTTTTAACTTAGAACGTTGTTTATCAATGTGGAAGAATTGTTGAGACAAGAGTACATTAATTTATACCATCCAGTTTTTTTTACTTAGTAGTAGACATCATAACTTAATATGTATTCTTTCGTATTTGCCTAGATCATTTTTACAGGTAAATAAGAGTAGATACGCTCACCTCGCGTCCAGTCCGCATACCTTCCATGTCTATTGAACAAGAATAGACGTTCATCCCTTGTTTCCTAATCAGTATATGGTTTACCAGTTCTCTGTCTTTCTTCAACCAAGACTACAATGATTTAACTCTCTACATTTTGGAGATCAGACTAGCCAGTGGCTGTCTTTCCATTATGATCTTTGGTAGCGCTTAGAGAGGCTGCTCCGATCAACAGTCGCATAATATCGGGCTATCTGTAGTGCTATGTCGCGCATGGGTAGGTGTCCCTGCATGCATTTCCGGTGGGGAACCCTTAGGCCAAATTATGCTCTGCTTTCAGCCACGGTCTGGCTGGTTTCTGTTGCCATTGACGACAAATAGTGACATTAATGGTGGGTTTTTTTCTCTCTTCTCAAAACATATCTCATGGAAATAATAACAAAAAGAAATAAAACTAAATCAGCTAACAGAAAACCACCTCCCCACCTCAATCTTACATCCTCCAAGATTCATGGTATCCGTTCCAAATTCTGAAGCGTAGAAATCTTTTCTGGAACGGGCGATCTTTGGCCTTTTTTAAACCAGCTTGAATTCTTCCATCGCTACTAATGAATTTTTGGTCCCAGGTTATCTTCCCCTTTGCCGAAAAATTCCAGTATTCACATGCATGCCCTTGGTGTTTAATCCGGGATAATCTTCCGGTGGCCTGGGAATTGTCTCTCGAGGCCTCAAACTACTCCTTCATAAGCTTTCGTTTTTCGCTAATAAACTCTGACATCTATCTCTTTTTTCCTCTATAGCTCCCCCTTTTCTCAAGACTGCAGTATATTAGACGCAATAGCTGAAAAGGAACTTTCTCTCCATCCATCTGCGAACATCTTTGTCTTCGGTGACTTTAATGCTCAACATAACATGTGGCTGAAACATTCTAAAGGTACTGATGTTGCCGGTATACAGGCATTAACTTTTTCCTATGCCTAGTCCCTCACTCAAATCGTGGACTTCCCTACTCGTTTTCCTAGCAAAACCGAGCAACATTCTTCTCTACTGGATCTTTTTCTTGCCTCCTCTCATCGCTTTTGACGAACTTCGCAATAATGCTATCTTGGTATCTCGGACCATTCTGTGGTAGTTATTGACATCTCCTTCCAAGCATCTATTAAACAAGACGCCCCTATTCATAGAACTTTTTTTCTTTACCAGCATGCAGATTGCGACTCCTTCCTGAATTTCTGACATCTTCAACTTCCCAATTGAAAATTGTGCCACTGAGATTTTTTCTTGAGTCAAAACCGGCATGGACGCTTTCATCCCTTCTCGGAAATATCAGGTAAAACCGCAATCCTCTCCACGGTTTACACCAGCATGCTCGGCCGCCATAGCACAGAGGAACCACTATTTCCGGATACACCAACGTGACAGATCTCGTCACAACAGGTGTCAGAACAGATTTCTCTCCGGAATCTATATTGTATATCTAAGTTAATCATTTATCCATGCTTAGAATATTGCTGCCATTTATGGTCCGGTGCCTCTGTTATTAGCTCGTAATAAATGTAAACGAGTCGCATCGAAGGAGCTAACTCCCTGTAGCCTCGAAAATATTTGGCTCTCGTGATTACAGGCGTCTCTGTAATTGGGTCCTAAATAAGTGCAAGGTCTCTATTTCCCGCTACTCAATCGGTTTGAGGTTTTTATCATCCTCTGCTGGTAATGCTTTGCCCGTAATTTCTCCGCAAACTCTACTCTTGACTCATCTGGAGTATTCCTGCTTAACTACTCACTTGAAACTGATTCTCTGTTGATTTATATGCATATAGCCGCTTCCATAGTTTCTACTATCATGTCTAATCTTGAACCCCACAAAGCATGTGGACCCGATGGCATCCCTATAATAGTCATTAAGAAGTGTGCTCCAGAAACTAGCTCTAAACTGTATAGTAAATGCCTCGCTTCCGCTTGCTTTCCTGCATGTTGGAAGTCATCCCCAGTTCCAGTTTTTATCAGCTCTGGTGAACCGCCCGACCCATCCTACTCTCAGCCTATTAGTCTTTTACCTCTTTTTGAGAAACACCTACAAGCCTTAATTAATGCTAAATTGGTTCATCATCTCTCATTGCAGGGCCTTTTTCTCATAGGGCTTTCGTTTATCCTGGCCAACTGCTGATGTACTAACGATAATTGCAGAGTCTATCATTCTCTAAATAAAAACGGTGAAACCCGGGCTGTAGCATTGGACATCTCGAAAGACTTTGACAGGGTCTGGCATTCAGGTCTTCTCCACACGCTGAAAAGTCACGGTATCCCTGGACACGTTTTTGAGCTGATCCAGTCGTTCTTATTAAATCGTGAAATGAAAGTTGTCCTGAACGGCCACTCATCTACATCCTTTCGTACTAATGGTCCTACGCTGTTTTTAATCTTCATTCTCCAGATCAATTGCTGATATACTAACGATAATTGCAGAAAGAGTCTATCATGCTCTAGATAAAAACAAGCTGAAAAGTTACGGTATCCCTGGGCAGATTTTTGAGCTGATCAAGTCGTTCCTACCAAAGCGTGAAATGAAAGTTGTCCTGATCGGCTATATGTCTACATCCTTTCGTATTGATGCGTGTGTCCCCCAGTGCGCCATCTTTGGTCCGAGGTTGTTTTTAATCTTCATTACAGGACATTAGCTCTCAACTTGGCATCTACGCTGATGACACTATCATTTACTCCTGTCTCGATAGTAATACTGAACATTCCGACAAGGTTATAGTGGCAGCTGATCTATACAAAATGACTTCAAGATCCGCGTTAAATGGGGGCAAAAAATTTTAATTAATTTAATTTTAACGCCGCCAAAACTATAACTTCTCTCCATTAATCACTTGAGAGACCCCTCTCCTTCCATCAACAGACAGATGACAGATGCTATCCTCCTAGAAAGTGACTCAGTGCACCAACTCAGGCTAACGTTCTCAGCTGAAACGAAGTGGAAAGACTATATTAAATCCATTGCTAGGTCAGCTGCTAAGAAAGTTGGTTCACTGTGTCGGACGAGACAATTTCTCTCTCCGGAATCTATCTTGCATATCTATAAGTTAATCATTCTTACATGCTTAGAATATTGCTGCCATATATCGTCCGGAGCCCCTGCTATAAATGATAAAATCCAAAGAAGAATCAGCAATATTATTGGTCCTGATCTGATGGCTCGGCTTCAGTCACTTTCCCACTGCTTTAAGCATCCCCCCTCTGTGCCATTTTTATAAGTACGTTCATGGTAATTATTCGGGTTAACTCTTCCCTCTGATACCTAGAGTGTATGAAATTAAAAACGGTACTAGACTGGCGTCGAGATCTCATCAGTTCAGAGTTGAGGTGGCTAGATGTAGCCGTAACTTCTATGCTAACAGTTTCTTTCACGCATTTCCAGCCAACTTTGATCTGCAACAATTTAAATGCAATGTCAATCGCTATCTACTGTCTTCCTGAATGCTCTTTTCTCTTTCTATTCATTACTAATTTTATTTTCTTCCTAATTCCTCCACACCCTGTTACCATTTGTGTGTTAATATCTGTACTGCCTTACTAGGGGTGATACCGATTAAAAATAAATAAATAAATAAAACAAAGCAAGCTTCTATTTTTCTTTTAAGTTCATTCACGCATTCAGATTTTTCGAAACCACTATATGCTTAGTTTCGTATCCGAAGCGTAAACAAAGCAATTCGTAAAGAATCAATGGATTTTATATTTTACTCCTACTTAATTTCATTACTGCCAACGTTATTTTTAGTGGATACCCGTATCTGAGTAGACGTTCCGTTTTATTTGAAACAGTATTTATTTCGATTAACTGTCAGCGTACTCGAGAAAATTTAATAGAGAAAATGTGATGCCTGCAGGTTTCGAACATACGTCACCACTTGCAAAATGAACCGCCGACTGATCCGGCTTGCTTTTACGGCTCGGCTGTGAAAAGCATTACAATAAATCAAGGTTCTATTTTGCCTTTTAAATTACAATCTCGTTCAGATTTCCCGAAACAAGTATCAGCTCAATTTCGTATCCGAAAGGCAAAAAAAAAAAAAAAAATTTTCGTCTAAATTACGCAAAAATGAAAATAACACTGACATCTTATTTTAACAGATATATTTACCAAAATTACACAAAAATATCTTGAAATACGAAAGGGTAAAGTTCTTTAATAAAATCGCCGTTGGCTTCAAACACGGCGTCCAGACGACTTCAGAATCTCCAGCAACTCTTCTGGGCGGTCTCCTTTTTTTAAGTTGATGAATGCTGACATAATCCTTGTCTTCAGTTCATCTTTGGTGTTACAAGGAGTTTTGTTGCTCTCTCGCTCAACTGCACCCCACATATAATAATCAAGTGGGTTGCAATCTGAGGAGTTAGGTGGCCAGATGTAAAGGGTGGTGTGATGGCAGAAATTATCTGACAACCATGACTGGATCCTCCTGCTTGTGTGGCATGGTGCAGAATCATGTTGACAGACATAAGTTCTTCCAACAGCCACACTCTTGACCCATAGCAGCACTACGCCCAACAATGCACTTGATGTAGGCTCTCGTGTTAAGTCTGAGGCACTGTGGGAAAATGAATGGAGGAATAACGCCGCCGTCGATAGTGATCATAGCAAATACCATGATTGTGTGTGGATATATATCATCCAGCTCTTTTCGAAATCCTCTGCACTGTCCTCAGATTGACACCAAAACACTCTGAAATGTTTATATTGGAGCTTCCGATGAGAATGCCAAGCAGTAGGGCATGCCGTTTCCAAACTTCTGACGGAGTGAATTGTAATCTTTTTCTCACAGACGCCGCCCAACTGATCATACTATACTGTGCAATATATATATATATATATATATATATATATATATATATATATATATATATATATATATATGTATTTTAAGAGATTTTTATGTTTAACATTCTTTTTATACATACAAATATTTAAGTAAATGCTCTGTTTATAATAAACAGTATTAAACAACATTTACCGGCCTGAATGGCCGAGAAATTTTCATAGAAAATGTTCGTCCTCCGACAGGATTCGAACCTGTATCCTATAGGGAAACGTCATATAGCCTGACGTGCCTTAACCGATTCGGCTACTGAGGACGTTCGGTTGGCAAGGTCGAATTTACTACTTATAAACTTCAATCTTCCATGAATCTTTCACGTATATTCATAACTGCTCATGGCGTATCAAATGTAAATAAATGACGTCACACATTATGAAATATTCAGGACAGTAAATGTTGTTTAATACTGATTATTATAAACAGATAATTTACTTAAATATTTGTATCTATAAAAAGAATGTTAAACATAAAAATGTCTTAAAATAATTGTCGGACTTTCATAATATATATATATATATATATATATATATATATATATATATATATATATATATATATATATATGCACAGACACAGAGTTTCACTTTTGTCTTTATTCTTATATATATATATATATATATATATATATATATATATATATATATATATATGTATAATGAACTATTACATTACAATATGTAAGTTACTACTACAAAATTGTAGATTTTGTTTCGAGGTTTAATAAACAACGTCTCATCACTAGTGATTAAACGCCGAAACAAAATCTACAACAATTTTGTATTAGTAACTTACATTTTGCAATGTAATAGTTTATTATATATATATATATATATATATATATATATATACGTTTGAAGTTTACTCTTCGCTCTTTTACATCTGCATCTATCTATCTATCTATCTCTCTCTCTCTCTCTCTCTCTCTCTCTATATATATATATATATATATATATATATATATATATATATATATCAATAAAGTCAAAAGGAAAATTCATTCATGCTGTCCTGTTAAAGATATGCTTTTAGTCAGTTATGAATATATAACATTTTACGCACACAGACACACACAAACTCTCTCACTCACACACACACACATATACATATATATTTTATATATATATATATATATATATATATATATATATATATATATATATATATATATATATATATATGCTTGATTAAAGAGAACAGACAAGGGATGATCGCTTATTTTTTATTTTATTGTATTATTACCTTTTATTATTCTCCGCAGTATTATTATTAATTGGTATTATTATTAATTAGTATTATTATTGTTTATTGTTGTTAGTATTTTATTGTATTGTATTATTGTTTACTGCACATTTACAAGTTACATATCTGGACGGTTCTCTATATTCAAACTTGTTTGGCTGAATACTTGCTACCAAAATATACATTATATATATATATATATGTATATATATATATATATATATATATATATATATATATATATATATATATATATATATATATGTGTGTGTGTGTGTGTGTGTGTGTGGGCGCTTCTGAAAATATGTTTGTTTTTAAATGAAAAAAGCCTGGAGAATAGGTTAAATTGAACTTTATACATTAACATTTTCAATTTGATCCCCGCTTTTTCTCTTTTCTTCTGACACTCACTCGCTCAGCGTTTCTTCTCTTGCTCAGCGTTTTATACTTTCTCTTTTCTTTTCTCTCCACTCCCCCTACGCTTTGCCCTCCTCTTCCTTTTACCTTTTTTTACAGCGATGTTTTCATTTGTATTAATTTTTTTATCTACTAATCCTCCTCCTCCTCCTCCTTCTTCTTCTTCTTCTTCTTCTTCTTCTTCTTCTTCTTCTTCTTCTGCTACTTCTTCTTCTTCTTCTTCTTCTTCTTCTTCTTCTTCTTCTTCTTCTTCTTCTTCTCCTCCTCCTCCTCCTCCTCCTCCTCCTCCTCCTCCTCTATGCTGACTGATCCCATCTTAACTAGATATGACGGCTATTTCCATCGACATTTTTTTTTACATTTGTTTTTATTTTATCTTTTAACTTTATCTCCTCATCTTTTCTCCCCCCCCCTCCTCCTCCTCCTTCTTCTTCTTCTTTTTCTTCTTCTTCTTCTGTCAGCGGATGTCAGTGAAATGTTTGCAAAATTTGCGAAATGTTTCATCTTTTGTTTTTAAATACCAACAGAGTTGGCTGACGGATAATGTTTGACATTTCTGCTTGACGGAATCGGCACGTAAAACTGACTCTCAAGACGATCGGCCGAATTTTAAATTCTCAACGGTCACGTGTTCAATACGAAGAACAAAATTGAAAAATAATGACAATCACAACGAAAAGTGCATGAATATGATGCATGGAATGCAGGAATATGCGTGTTGCGTTTGTGTTCTCAAATTACAATGGCGTATCGTGGCAGCAGCGTAGAAAAAAAAAGGCATAAAATGAAGCAGAAAGGAAGAAGAAAAAGAAGAAAGAAAGAAAAAAAAGAAACAGCCAGAAGGAATATGAAAGAAATCAAACAAAATAAACGAAACTAAAATATTAAAAAAATGAAATGAAAAAGAAACGAAACGAAACGCGACCAAAAAGAAGAAAAATTTAAACGGGATGAAAGTGAGAAAGTAAAAGAATGGTTTTAAGAAAATTAGGCGGAGAGAAATAAACAAATAGTGAGGACGTGAAAAAGAAATAAAGAAAGAAAAGGAAAGGCACACGAAAAAAAGGGAAGAAAAAAGAGAAATGAAAGGGAAGGAAACGAAACGAAACTAAAAAGAAAGAAGAAAAATTTAAACGGGATGAAAGTGAGAAAGTAAAAGAAAGGTTTTAAGAAAATTAGGCGGAGAGAAATAAACAAATAGTGAGGACGTGAAAAAGAAATAAAGAAAGAAAAGGAAAGGCACATGAAAAAAAGGGAAGAAAAAAGAGAAATGAAAGGGAAAGAAACGAAACGAAACTAAAAAGAAAGAAGAAAAATTTAAACGGGATGAAAGTGAGAAAGAAAAAGAAAGGATATAAGAAAATAAAGCAGAGAGAAATAAACAAATATGGAAGACGTGAAAAAGAAATAGAGAAAGAAAAGGAAAGACAAATGAAGAACGAGAAGAAAAAAGAAATGAAAGAGAAAGAAACGAAACAAAAATAAAAAGAAAGAAGAAAAATTTAAACGAGATGAAAGTGTAAAAAAAAAACGAAATACGAAAAAAGCAGAGAGAAGGGAAGATATATGGAAACAAAGAAAAATACTTTTTTGACAAGGCCCGAGTGACACTCGAGTTAGATGGTTACAGAGTAATACGCACAGTTTGTATGTATATGTGTGAAAGGTAACGGTTAAACATAGATTAACCTTGGTTAAGATTGTAGTAATTGGGAAACCATCCTCTTGGGAGTAGGTTCCACAGTGCAGTGACTCACGAGGAGAATCTGTTCGAGTAGCAGTCACCAATGTAATACGGAGGGTATGAAGGTGGTTCGCCACAATGCGTGTAGATGGCGAGTCCTACCGGTGAAGCTTAGAACTGGTGAAACTAAGGAATGTATTTCTTCTGAACATTTTCTATGGAAATAGCGATAGAGCAGCGAGAGGCTTCCTACGTTTCGTCGGTGAGAAAGTGGTTGCAGGGTGGGAAATAATTTGTCCCTACGAAGGAGGCTTTTGGACTCTATCGAGACTGGAAAGTGAGGACTGGGTAGCCCCTACCCAGATATGACTGCAGTACTCTATTTTAGGCCTGATCTGGCTCTTGGAAAGGTAATCGGTAGTGCGAGGAGTTAGGAACTTACTGAGATGCTATAGAGGACCGACCATTTTTCCAGTATGTTTAGCGATGGATCGTATAGAGTTGTTACACATGAAGTCTGAATTGAATGTAAAGATTAATAGGCACTGAACGAATGGGGTCTCCCGGTGAAAACAACAGTCCATCGCGACTTGTGCTAGTTCGGGTTCCGATCGTCAATGTTGGAATGTAACTACGTATAAAGAAAGAAAACGAAAGGCAAATGAGGAAAGAGAAAAAAAAGAAATGAAAAAAACGAAAAAATATGAAAGGAATAATAACGAAAGATAACAAGGAAAAACAATGAAAAAGTAAATAAAGTTGGCAGAATTAAAGAAAAAATCAGATAGAAATGAAAAAAAAAGAAGAAAATAATGAAAAAAAGAAAGGATAAAGAAATGAACCATACAGTAACCGGGACTAAGCAAAAACGAAAGAAAGATAGAAGAAAGAAAATGAAGAAGGAAAATGAAACATATATTGAAGGAAAAGGAAAATGAAAAGAAGGAAAGAAATACGAAATTAAAGAAAGAACGAAAGAAAGTTAGAAGAAAGAAAGCAAAGAAGGAAAATTAAAAATATATTGAAGGAAAAGGATAATGAAAAGAAGGAAAGAAATGCGAAATTAAAGAAAGAACGAAAAAAGTTAGAAGGAAGAAAACGAAGAATTAAAATGAAACATATATCAACAAACGAGTAAAATGAAAAGAAGGAAAGAAATGCGAAATTAAAGAAAGAACGAAAAAAGTTAGAAGGAAGAAAACGAAGAATTAAAATGAAACATATATCAACAAACGAGTAAAATGAAAAGAAGGAAAGAAATGCGAAATTAAAGAAAGAACGAAAAAAGTTAGAAGGAAGAAAACGAAGAATTAAAATGAAACATATATCAACAAACGAGTAAAATGAAAAGAAGGAAAGAAATGCGAAATTAAAGAAAGAACGAAAAAAGTTAGAAGGAAGAAAACGAAGAATTAAAATGAAACATATATCAACAAACGAGTAAAATGAAAAGACGGAAAGAAATACGAAATTAAAGTAAGAACGAAAGAAAGTTAGAAGAAAGAAAGTAAAGAAGGAAAATTAAATATATATTGAAGGAAAAGGATAATGAAAAGAAGGAAAGAAATGCGAAATTAAAGAAAGAACGAAAAAAGTTAGAAGGAAGAAAACGAAGAATTAAAATGAAACATATATCAACGAAGGAGTAAAATGAAAAGAAGGAAAGAAATACGAAATTAAAGTAAGAACGAAAGAAAGTTAGAAGAAAGAAAGTAAAGAAGGAAAATTAAATATATATTGAAGGAAAAGGATAATGAAAAGAAGGAAAGAAATGCGAAATTAAAGAAAGAACGAAAAAGTTAGAAGGAAGAAACCGAAGAATTAAAATGAAACATATATCAACGAAGGAGTAAAATGAAAAGAAGGAAAGAAATGCGAAATTAAAGAAAGAACGAAAAAAGTTAGAAGAAAGGAAATGAAGAATTAAAATGAAACATATATCAACGAAGGAGTAAAATGAAAAGAAGGAAAGAAATGCGAAATTAACGAAAGAACGAAAAAGTTAGAAGGAAGAAAATGAAGAATTAAAATAAAACATATATCAACGAAGGAGTAAAATGAAAAGAAGGAAAGAAATACGAAATGAAAGAAAGAACGAAAAAGTTAGAAGGAAGAAAACGAAGAATTAAAATGAAACATATATCAACGAAGGAGTAAAATGAAAAGAAGGAAAGAAATACGAAATTAAAGAAAGAACGAAAAAGTTAGAAGGAAGAAAACGAAGAATTAAAATGAAACATATATCAACGAAGGAGTAAAATGAAAAGAAGGAAAGAAATACGAAATTAAAGTAAGAACGAAAGAAAGTTAGTCGAAAGAAAGCAAAGAAGGAAAATTAAACATATATTGAAGGAAAAGGATAATGAAAAGAAGGAAAGAAATACGAAATTAAAGAAAGAACGAAAAAGTTAGAAGGAAGAAAACGAAGAATTAAAATGAAACATATATCAACGAAGGAGTAAAATGAAAAGAAGGAAAGAAATGCGAAATTGAAGAAAGAACGAAAAAAGTTAGAAGAAAGGAAACGAAGAATTAAAATGAAACATATATCAACGAAGGAGTAAAATGAAAAGAAGGAAAGAAATACGAAATTAAAGAAAGAACGAAAAAGTTAGAAGGAAGAAAACGAAGAATTAAAATGAAACATATATCAACGAAGAAGTAAAATGAAAAGAAGGAAAGAAATACGAAATTAAAGAAAGAACGAAAAAGTTAGAAGGAAGAAAACGAAGAATTAAAATGAAACATATATCAACAAAAGAGTAAAATGAAAAGAAGGAAAGAAATACGAAATTAAAGAAAGAACGAAAAAGTTAGAAGGAAGAAAACGAAGAATTAAAATGAAACATATATCAACGAAGGAGTAAAATGAAAAGAAGGAAAGAAATACGAAATTAAAGAAAGAACGAAAAAGTTAGAAGGAAGAAAACGAAGAATTAAAATGAAACATATATCAACGAAGAAGTAAAATGAAAAGAAGGAAAGAAATACGAAATTAAAGAAAGAACGAAAAAGTTAGAAGGAAGAAAACGAAGAATTAAAATGAAACATATATCAACAAACGATTAAAATAAAAAGAAGGAAAAAAATACGAAATTAAATAAAGAACGAAAAAGTTAGAAGGGGAGAAAACGAAGAATTAAAATGAAACATATATCAACAAACGAGTAAAATGAAAAGAAGGAAAGAAATACGAAATTAAAGAAACAACGAAAAAGTTAGAAGGAAGAAAACGAAGAATTAAAATGAAACATATATCAACGAAGGAGTAAAATGAACAGAAGGAAAGAAATACGAAATTAAAGAAAGAACGAAAAAAGTTAGAAGGAAGAAAACGAATAATTAAAATGAAACATATATCAACAAACGAGTAAAATGAAAAGAAGGAAAGAAATACGAAATTAAAGAAACAACGAAAAAGTTAGAAGGAAGAAAACGAAGAATTAAAATGAAACATATATCAACGAAGGAGTAAAATGAACAGAAGGAAAGAAATACGAAATTAAAGAAAGAACGAAAAAGTTAGAAGGGGCGAAAACGAAGAATTAAAATGAAACATATATTTAACGAAGGAGTAAAATGAAAAGAAGGAAAGAAATACGAAATTAAAGAAAGAACGAAAGAAGTTAGAAGGAAGAAAACGAAGAATTAAAATGAAACATATATCAACGAAGGAGTAAAATGAAAAGAAAGAAAGAAATACGAAGTTAAAGAAAGAACGAAAAAGTTAGAAGGAAGAAAACGAATAATTAAAATGAAACATATATCAACGAAGGAGTAAAATGAAAAGAAGGAAAGAAATATGAAATTAAAGAAAGAACGAAAAAAGTTAGAAGAAAGAAAACGATGAATTAAAATGAAACATATATCAACAAAAGAGTAAAATGAAAAGAAGGAAAGAAATACGAAATTAAAGTAAGAACGAAAAAGTTAGAAGGAAGAAAATGAAGAATTAAAATAAAACATATATCAACGAAGGAGTAAAATGAAAAGAAGGAAAGAAATACGAAATTAAAGAAAGAACGAAAAAAGTTAGAAGAAAGAAAACGAAGAATTAAAATGAAACATATATCAACGAAGGAGTAAAATGAAAAGAAGGAAAGAAATACGAAATTAAAGAAAGAACGAAAAAGTTAGAAGGAAGAAAACGAAGAATTAAAATGAAACATATATCAACAAACGAGTAAAATGAAAAGAAGGAAAGAAACACGAAATTAAAGAAAGAACCAAAAAAGTTAGAAGAAAGAAAACGAAGAATTAAAATGAAACATATATCAACGAAGGAGTAAAATGAAAAGAAGAAAAGAAATACGAAGTTAAAGAAAGAACGAAAAAGTTAGAAGGAAGAAAACGAATAATTAAAATGAAACATATATCAACGAAGGAGTAAAATGAAAAGAAGGAAAGAAATACGAAATTAAAGAAAGAACGAAAAAGTTAGAACGAAGAAAACGAAGAATTAAAATGAAACATATATCAACGAAGGAGTAAAATGAAAAGAAGGAAAGAAATACGAAATTAAAGAAAGAACGAAAAAGTTAGAAGGAAGAAAACGAAGAATTAAAATGAAACATATATCAACGAAGGAGTAAAATGAAAAGAAGGAAAGAAATACGAAGTTAAAGAAAGAACGAAAAAGTTAGAAGGAAGAAAACGAAGAATTAAAATGAAACATATATCAACGAAGGAGTAAAATGAAAAGAAGGAAAGAAATATGAAATTAAAGAAAGAACGAAAAAAGTTAGAAGAAAGAAAACGAAGAATTAAAATGAAACATATATCAACGAAGGAGTAAAATGAAAAGAAGGAAAGAAATACGAAGTTAAAGAAAGAACGAAAAAGTTAGAAGGAAGAAAACGAATAATTAAAATGAAACATATATCAACGAAGGAGTAAAATGAAAAGAAGGAAAGAAATATGAAATTAAAGAAAGAACGAAAAAAGTTAGAAGAAAGAAAACGAAGAATTAAAATGAAACATATATCAACGAAGGAGTAAAATGAAAAGAAGGAAAGAAATACGAAGTTAAAGAAAGAACGAAAAAGTTAGAAGGAAGAAAACGAATAATTAAAATGAAACATATATCAACGAAGGAGTAAAATGAAAAGAAGGAAAGAAATATGAAATTAAAGAAAGAACGAAAAAAGTTAGAAGAAAGAAAACGATGAATTAAAATGAAACATATATCAACGAAGGAGTAAAATGAAAAGAAGGAAAGAAATATGAAATTAAAGAAAGAACGAAAAAAGTTAGAAGAAAGAAAACGATGAATTAAAATGAAACATATATCAACGAAGGAGTAAAATGAAAAGAAGGAAAGAAATACGAAGTTAAAGAAAGAACGAAAAAGTTAGAAGAAAGAAAACGAAGAATTAAAATGAAACATATATCAACGAAGGAGTAAAATGAAAAGAAGGAAAGAAATACGAAATTAAAGAAAGAACGAAAAAGTTAGAAGGAAGAAAACGAAGAATTAAAATGAAACATATATCAACAAACGAGTAAAATGAAAAGAAGGAAAGAAACACGAAATTAAAGAAAGAACCAAAAAAGTTAGAAGAAAGAAAACGAAGAATTAAAATGAAACATATATCAACGAAGGAGTAAAATGAAAAGAAGGAAAGAAATACGAAATTAAAGAAAGAACGAAAAAGTTAGAACGAAGAAAACGAAGAATTAAAATGAAACATATATCAACGAAGGAGTAAAATGAAAAGAAGGAAAGAAATACGAAATTAAAGAAAGAACGAAAAAAATTAGAAGAAAGATAACGAAGAATTAAAATGAAACATATATCAACGAAGGAGTAAAATGAAAAGAAGGAAAGAAATACGAAGTTAAAGAAAGAACGAAAAAAGTTAGAAGAAAGAAAACGAAGAATTAAAATGAAACATATATCAACGAAGGAGTAAAATGAAAAGAAGGAAAGAAATACGAAATTAAAGAAAGAACGAAAAAAGTTAGAAGAAAGAAAACGAAGAATTAAAATGAAACATATATCAACGAAGGAGTAAAATGAAAAGAAGGAAAGAAATACGAAGTTAAAGAAAGAACGAAAAAGTTAGAAGAAAGAAAGCGAAGAATTAAAATGAAACATATATCAACGAAGGTGTAAAATGAAAAGAAGGAAAGAAATACGAAATTAAAGTAAGAACGAAAAATTTAGAAGAAATAAAACGAAGAAGGAAAATGAAACATATATTAACGAAGAGACAAAATGAAAAGAAGAAAAATTTAAAAAAGGAAAGAAATATGAAATTAAAGTAAGAACGAAAGAAAGTTAGAAGAAAGAAAGCAAAGAAGGAAAATGATACATTTATTAACGGAAAAGCAAACTGAAAAGAAGGAAAGAAATACAAAATTAAAGAAAGAATGCGATATATATAGAAGTCATTAAAGAAAGAAAACGGAAAAGAAGAAAGAATGAATGAAATGCAACATAATAAATACAATAAACGGAATGAATTAGAAAGAAAGAAATAACAGACATGTAAAAAAAAAGAGAGAGTAATAAGCAAATGAAAGAAAAAACGAAGCAATAATCATGTTCTTTGTTCCCCCCAGGATGTAAGCTATCATGAATCTCCACAGCTTCCTGTTCCTTGCAGCTCTTAATATATTTTGTCTTTCTGCTATTTTGCCTAAACTTTGTCCCGCCATCCATTTACTCAAGCTTACTTAGTATGTTATGCATTATTTACCCTTAACCCTCTCTATCTCTCTCGCCTTCAATCTGTCCTCGGAGTGTCAGATTTTCAAAGTCCTCTTTCCTCATTATCTACAAACCTCAACTGTTAAGTATAAGTTTATTTTTATTTCCATTTTCTCTAAAACATCGTCGTTTCTCACATGTTCGGTCCATGTTATCCTCAGCATCCTTCTGTAGAACTACATTTCTGTCACTTCAAGTTTTTTCTTCATCCTTGAGGAGATTGTCCAGCACTCACTTCCATACAAGCAGGACATATAACATGTAACTGTTTAGTACTCTTTTCCTTGTTTCTAGCGAAGTTTTTCTATTACTTAGTACTCTGCTTAGCTTTTGGAAAGCATCTTTGGCCATCCCAGTAAGCTTTCGGATTTCAGTGTCACACCTACCTTCCTAAACAGTGCGTAAATTAATCCTATATTTGAGCTGACATTACTTATTATAAAATATACAGACACATGAAGACAGTCGCGCGCGCGCGCACAAATGCAAACACTCGCGCGTACGGACATACATATGTCCGTTTCAGCTTATTTACAATCCTGCTCTTGCGTTTATATAAGCACACATGCACAAAATCAAGCAAAAATTCTACATATACGCTCTTGTACGAGGGTGGGTTGAAAAGTTTATAGGTTGACTACGAGGGACTGATGCTAGAGTTGTGAGATTTTGCCTGCTTTAATTCAACTCTTCTTATTAAAAACTGCATTGTTTCTTTTCAGTTAAACTAAACTTTGACTGGTCAAAGAAGACTGTTCATCTTGTTGGTCAAAAAAAGTCATCAGCAGCGTATATGACATCATCATCACTGCTATACTCGTGCCCAGCCAAGTGTCCTCTCATGTTGGGGACCAGATGCTAGTAAAATCCAGAGAATAGGGTGGATGATCAGCTAGTTCAAGACCAAAGACACGAACAGTAGCCATTGAGACCTTAAAACTTCTGTGCTGGAGCATTGACCTGGTGAAACAACTCCCCTTTCGCCAATTTTTCTCAGCGTTTGGAGTTGATAGCCTTTCGTAACTGCATAAACAAGTTGGCATAAAACTCACCGTTGATGGTGTTGCCCTTTTGAAGATAAGTAATAAAAACAATTCCTTATTCCTTATTCCTGTTTCCCTGACAAATATAATCTTCAACTATTTAAGTGTAACTTCAATCGACATCTCCAGTTGCCTTGATCTATCCACTTCCCTTCTCCACATCCTTTCACCTTTCATTCCTATCTGCTCTCGCTCCAAATCTTCTGTAACCTCCTTGCCTTGATCGATCCACTATCTTTCTCCACATCCTCTCCTTTACCACTCCTATCTCCAAACCTTCTGTAACCCCTTGCGTGCTAGTGGCTTCCAGCCTTGCTTTGGGGTGAAAAGCTTAAAAAAAAAAAAAAAATTATTTTGCATCCCAAAAACTGAGGCTATCGCCTTCCCTTCAGATGAAACAAGTTTTGTCTTCTTTGAAGTATGTGAGGAGGGATGTTTCCACTGCATGGATTCTCTGGATCAAAGTGATGAACTAAACACTCATCCTGGATTAGAAAACTTTCAAAGAAAGCAGCTGGATCTGCCTCAAAGAATGTCAGATTTTTTCCGTGATGTGATTCTGTTCAGCTGTCAGAATCACCTTGCAGAAATTTTCGTCATACCAATTGTCCATTGTGCAGAATAAAGTCAACTCTCTCACGGGATAAGACTGACTGACGATGCAGATTTTTTCCCCGTAGTAGGTTGCCATTTCTTTCTGCGGTAACCAGTTATCTGTCCTGCTATTTACCCATAGCTCGGAGGGGAAGAGAAGAAGAGAATTCATACCTTTCCCAATGGTATTAGTACTTAAGTGAATTAATAGAGCTGACTGGATTTCGAACTCGGCTCTCCGATTCCACAATCCGAGCCGCTATCCATTACTGCACCGTGACTCCTCATCCATTATTCTTTATAATTACGTTAGAATAAAATATATTTTATATGAGTTCTAGCTCATGAAAATTGAGATGTAATAGAGTGTGGGCGTCGTATCATAGATTCAGCGGTTAACACGAAACCCTTACTCTGACCTGATTTCAGTATCGAACTATTAGAATATTTTTGAAAACAAGGAAACTTGAGAAATGATGTGTCACATGTGTTGAATTGAAGAGTGAAT
>OZ038487.1:42981059-43076059 GCA_964036315.1 Acanthosepion esculentum
ACTTTGGAGTCCATTTCACGTGCGGAAGTGACGTGGGTGGGAAAGAAATTAGGGAGTCAGGGTGGGGTAATTGTAGGAGAAGAGTGAACCATTGTGGTGGGCAAATAATGCTAAGGTGAAGGTCATAAGACCTAGTAACGGAAGGATGAAAAAAAAAATGAAACTGGGGCGGGGGAACAGAAAAAAACAGAACGGAAAAGAAAGCGGGCGGGGGGGAATATTGAGAAATTGGGCGAAATTTGTTGGCTGAAGAATGAAGGAAAAAGCGCTTGCTCAGAGGAAAAGGGTCAGAATGAAAACAGAATATATTTTTATAAAACAAAACAAACGACCGGTTATATATATATATATATATATATATATATATATATATATATATATATATATAGATATATAGCTGGTCTTTACTTATTTTTCATTTCGCACACACACACACACATATATATATATGAACATGCATTTAAATGAAGGTTTGTCTGTTTTTATTTTTTATTGCATTTTTACAATTGTAGCAATACAATAAACAAAGACGAATGAAAATTGTTTGTAGGCATATTTGCTGCTTTTGGCTCTCGTTTTTGAAACATGAGAACTCTTATGTAGCGAAGGAATCATATTTCATAAAAAAATAATTATAATTAAAGCTCTACTTCTGTAGGGAGCACTGTTTTTTAAAAATAAAAACAAAAATTTTAAAGAACTCCGGATTATTTACCTAACGTGTTCTTTCCTATTTTTCTACATACCTGCACACACACACACACACACACACACACACACACACACACACACACACACATATATATATATACATATATATATATATATATATATATATATATATATATATATATATATATATATATATATATATATAGCGGTTGGATTCAGCCGGTTCAGACTGGTTTTCGAACCTCTTCTTGGAATTTTATGAGCTCAATGAACCTGTTGTTAGTTTCCACCCGAACAAACGAACTGCTAAGTTTAGATTTTCTACAAATTGTATTCACATAATCGGTTGGTAATTTCAGGTGATTGAGTAAATGTTAATACAAATTTAATGAACTGCTGAACTTGCTAGAGCCAGATACTTGCAATATCAGAAAATAGTTATTCCTTGGAAGGTTGCGGAATGATAGCTGAATGACTTCAGTTAAATCTTTCATCACAGCATTCCCATTAATGCTTTTCCTGACTATATGGAAAATCTCCTGAAAAACTTCCATAATCACATAATTTTTCAAAGTGTACAAAAAGCGAAAACTTTTATCAGCACGATTGGTATCAGTTCTTCCGAAGCAGTAAGAGTTTTTTTTTTTCAAGAATGAATATAATCTACACAGATAATAGAAACCACCTTACAGTGGAAAATGCAGCAAAGTTGATGACAATCTTATTGGTCACCCTTTAGATTTATAGGATGCCACTCTGTTCGTTAAAACATGGCTTAGAAAAAATCACGGTGCTGGTGACAACAGAGGCAAAAAAACTGAAGACTATGATAACAATTAAGTGACTATTTGGATTTTTTTAAAATGAAAGTCCATGAATAAAAAAAATTAAAGCATTTCATTCAATTATTTTTTTCTTTCAAAATGATAATGTGCAATGTAATGCAGCCCAGTTTTGGTAGTTTGGAATAAGTGCAAAAAAAATGTGCTTTACTCCTAAATTATATCTATACAGTAAAGTATTGACTAGGGAAAAAATGAGAGAACCTGATTCTATTGATACCTGTTCCTGAGAGAAGCAATAGTCAGTAATAAGTAGATATGTAGCAATAACGGTACAGAAAGACACGTCAAGACAGTATTCCGTGAAGGTCAAAAATAGACGATTTCAAATGCCTTCCTCACAAACAAAATTCTCGGAACCAAACCAAGTAAGCACTGACTTTTAAACAAAAGAGACACTGGGAACATTTTTACACACACCATACCAATATTCTGTAATTCACATCAGGAAAAGAAAATGCAAATTCTTGTTATTTATGGCAACCTGTTTTTCACGCTTACATTGCTGTTATCATTGTACGTTTTATGCATTTTAATTTCTGTCATTAAAATATCAACCCCGTTACAAAATATTAAGAAATGCCTACATAGTGAAAATCTCAAAAGACGGAGAAAGAATCTCATGCCATCAACTCCTCTAGTGAGAAATGTACTCGGATATATCCAGGTTAATCTGCTAAGGATATTTTATAATAAAGTAATATAAAAAAAAAAAACCCTGAAGATATTATTCCAGTAAAAAAAATATGCAATATCGTGTGTGAACATACGAAAAATTCCGTCCGCATCTTGCCAAATATAATTCAATAAAACTATAAAAAAAATTGAGAATTGGTGCTTTACAGAATTTAATAAAATATGTTATATTCTTTAAGATTCGACAGGAAAAAAAATTAAACTTAGTATTTATTTAAAAAAAAAATTACTTGTATTCTTTCAGTGCAATTTTGAAATCAATCCCGGTGCTGTTCGTCACAAGAGCATTTTATTAAATAAAGGCATGTTTGAAGATTTTTAAAAGTTTAATTTAATTTTTTAAGTTTTAATTTAAAAATTTTCTTTTCTTTTTTTTAGCAACTGTTAGATTATTTTTGATATGGATATACAAAAAGAAAATAATTCTGATATCTTACATTGATTAACTACTATTCAATATCGGAGGAGTATTATTATATTAACCTAATTTCAATAAAATTATTCATTATACTATGTTTAATAAAAGCGTGTAAAAAAGTATTCTTAAAATAAAAGCGTCTAAAAAAGTATTCTTCGGGAGATCACTAAAAACAGAGCATAGCATGATGAAAAAGACGCCAAACTTGACAAAAACAAAATTTTAGCGTCTAAATGTTTATGTTATTATTAAGAGGAAAGAACAAAGTATTTTGTAATTATTTTAAAACATTTTCCCTCTATTTAGAACATTCTAAATTTTTATTGAAATACCTTGTTTTTGTTCGTGTCCAGTTACATATAAAATTTTAGCACGTTTTTTTTCTTCTGTATGACAGGCATCAAATTTGAAAATCTTGCAAAAATAAAAATAATGGTCGGATTTTAATAAAACTTTCAGAAACTATTCACAAATGATGGAACTTATTATAAATATATTTTCCTTTCTTAAAGTCATGGCAAAAATATTTTTTCATATGTATTACCGCCCCCCCCTAACTTACGAAAACTCTATAATTTCAATTTTGGGAAGATTAGTGATTATATTATTTAAAAGCACAAGGCTTTGAGGAAACCAAATCATGTTTTTGGGTTTTTTTTTTTTAGTTTAGACCACCTCTACCTGAAAATCATCTCTGAATTGTAACATACAAAACTCAATAAAACAAAAATATTATTTAATTTCAAAAGCTTCAAATTGCTTTTATTTATTTTAATGAACATGGACAACATTGTCTGAAAGCAGAAATATATTTTGATGAAAATGAATTTTTAAAACAATTATTTGTTATTTCTGAAATATTTTATTATTTTTACAATAAATGTTGTTAATTCTTCTAAAATTAGGGAAAGGTCTGTACAATTTAATGAATGCTGTTATTAAGTAGATATATACTTACAGATTATAATTTCCAAAGCTTCTTATAATCTAACGAACACCAGTATATAAAAATATATAATTTGTGTCAATAATACGACTGCAACTCAAATCTACGGAAGACCGGAAGTATCATGAGTGCAATAAAAAACGTCACGTGGATTGAGTTTCTGTCTAGTATTTAACTTAAATACTGAATTATTAATATAATTATTTGTTATTTCTTTAATTATAATAGATTTTTACATTTAAGTTGTTAAAATATAAAATTAGTTAAAAGTCGCATTCAGTTTCATAAATGTCCTTTTGAGATAGATTTATTTTTGCGAAGCGTGTGGAGAAGTTAATTTGATTTTTCAATTTCAACTGTACCTACAACTATCAGTATCATCTTATGACATTTAAATTTGTATTTTAAGTACACTTCTGATAAAATTTCATAAGAAAGGTACCTATAAATTAATTAGATACCTTTCTCATGAAATTTAATTTCACTCTCAACAGCCTTATTTTAATTTCTTTATAATATATTTTCCATAAAGCATCGTAAACGTAAAGGCGAAAGCTAAGTGCAAAAAAGAAATTAGAGCGCTGAATGTTTTCCTTAAAAATAACGAGGTAAATAATTTGTTCAGTTAAATCTTAATAATTTCCTCACGTAAGCTGTCAATACGTCATGAAAAGGGAAATGTTATGACCTGCTTTGTTTTAATTTCAAATTACATCTTTTCGGCGCAGAAACTAAGTAATGCTTGTTTCAAAATATTTTGAAGAAATATTATAATTTCTGATTTTCTTAAAATAAGATTTGAAAAAATTATAATTGATTTTTAAAAGAATTTCAAACTGAGATACTCATTTTTTTTTATAAAATGGAAAAAATGGTTGACATGATTGATTATCTCTCAATTTTGCTGACTAAAAAAAAAAAACATTTTTAACGAAAATTTTGGAACGATTAAAAAATGTAAAAAAAAATACCCCCAAAATACTTTGATCTTTCCTCTTAATAATAACATAAACATTTAGACGGTAAAGTTTTGTTTTCGTCAAGTTTGGCGTCTTTTTCTTCATGCTATGCTCTATTTTAGTGATCTCACAAAGGTACCTATTCTTAAGATATTGATTATATAAAGTTAAAGAAAATTTAGTTTTTCACAAAAATAACAAATTATTGAATATTGCACTGCTGGTCTGTCGTACTTCTTTAGGTTTTATTTTTACTTTTTCTAGTCAGTTTTAGGACAGGGGTAAAATTACAGTCTATTACTTTTAGAAAATCAGGTTAATTAATCCTTAGATTTAATAACCGACTTTGAAACACATAGGACAAATGTTGTTTCCGCTTTGCCCGATCTACAGCTGATGTGCTTACGGCAATCACTGAATTTGTCTTCCAAGCTATTCACAATAACGGTGAAGCTCGTGCCGTTGCCCTTGACATCTCCAAAGCATTTGATAGAGTTTGGCATGCCGGCCTTCTTCGCAAGCTCCAGAGTTATGATATCACAGGTCGATTGTTTGACCTAATACAATCATTCCTGTCAAACCGTGAATTGAAGGTCGTTCTCAATGGATTCATCTCCAGCTCCTATTCCACTAATGCAGGTGTTCCTCAAGGCTCCATCCTAGGCCCTACTCTGTTCCTCATATTCATAAACGACCTTCCTGACGCCATAGATTCCCAAGTCGGCATCTATGCGGACGACACCACAATTTACTCCTGCCTCAAACACAAATCCAGTGATGCTGACAAAATTAACCTGGCATCTCGGATTGAAAAGGACCTCCAATCGGTTGTGAACTGGGGCAAGAAATGGACGGTTTACTTTAACGCCTCTAAATCTAAACTGCTCTCTATTAATCACCACAAAGATCCATCCCTGCATCCCATTAGAATGTCTGATGACCAACTTCTTGAGAGCTCCTCTCTGCGGCTGCTCGGTCTCACGCTGTCCGCTGATCTGAGATGAAACAAATACATCGAGTCAATTGCATCATCCACCACAAGGAAAGTTGGCTCCCTGTGCCGAGCCAGGAAATTTTTCTCCCCGGAATCTATCCTCCAAATCTATAAATCGACCATTCGCCCTTGCATGGAGTATTGCTGCCATATATGGTCTGGAGCCCCTGCTGTTTGCCTCAGGGTTCTTGATAAGATCCAGAGACGGATATGCAATGTAATTGGCCCCGATCTATCATCTCGTCTGCAGTATCTCTCTCACCGACGCGACGTCGCCTCACTCTGTCTTTTTTATAAATACTTTCACGGTAATTGCTCCGCTGGTTCCTAGGCCTCAGGAATTTAAACGTCCCACGAGGCTGGCATCCCTTCACCCCTTCACCGTTGAAACTTCTACTCCAATAGCTTCATGTCTCGCACATCTCGCCTGTAGAACTTCCTTCCTTATTCCTGTTTCCCTGACAAATACAATCTCCAACTATTTAAGTGTAACGTCAATCGACATCTCCAGCTGCCTTGATCTATCCTCTTCCCTTCTCCACATCCTTTCACCTTTCATTCCCATCTGCTCTCGCTCCAAATCTTCTGTAACCCCCTAGCCTTGATCGATCCACTATCTTTCTCCACGTCCTCTCCTTTACCACTCCTATCTGCTCTTCCTCAAAACCTTCTGTAACCCCCTGCGCATTAGTGGCTTCCAGCCTTGCTTGGGGTGATATGCTTAAAAAAAATATATATATTGGAATATAAAGAGGCTTTCAAATTTGTTGCTTACATTTTTCGTATGCAATGGCGGTGTGATCAGTAACGTTCAGAGGTTTGGTGATGCCCGGGTTCAACTCAAGTCCGTCCTGGGTATGACAATAAACTACAACCAACAGCAAGGCCTCTGATCAGGAGGTTTTGAAGAGCGTGGAACCACCTCTTAATTGCTGGTGTTCACAGGTCCATGGGAGCACATGTTAGGGTCCCAGCTATGGACAAATAGTTAACACCCAAACTTGTGTAAAAATAGGTTTTAATACCAGAAATATTTTGTAATAAAATAAAAAATTATTACTAACAATAATTTTTGAAGGAAAAATTATTATCAGCAATACTTTTTAAAAAATACCAGAAATACAAACAGCTATACATTCTTTGAAAAAAATATGACCCGCTATAGATTTCTTCACGAAAAAATATTCCCAGAAATAGATTTTTGAATAAAAACATTACAAGCAATAAAAATTTTGTCGGCATTAAATAACCCATTGAGGTTGATATGTCGTAAAACAAAACAAACCAAACCTAAGACACAAGTCTATAGGCCCTAGTACTAAGAAAAGTGAGAAACGAAGACATTTTAAATATGTAAAAACAGATAAAACATGAAATAAACACTTTATTCAATTTAAATGTAAACCAAAATTTTTATTTCACTCTTTGATTGGATTTCCTCTCGATATGGATACCACACCCACTGCCCCCACTCTTGCACGCTACTAGGCGCAATGAGTTTAATTTATTTAGGTATATTTAATAATTCGCCGAAAAAACAGGATAGCATGATGAAAAAAGTCCCCAAAGTTAATAAAAACAAAATTTTATCGTCAAAATATTTATGCTATTATTAAGAGGAAAGACCAAAGTATTTTTAATTATTTAAAAAAAATTAACCCTTTTTAGCACATTCAAAATTTTGGTTAAAAATCTTGTTTTTTACCTCAGCGGTCACATAATATTTAGCATTAGTTTTCTTTAGGGCGTCTTTCAGTTGAAAAATACATTAATTTGGAAATTCTTGCAAAAGTTAAATAATTGTCAGATTTTAATGAAACTTTTGAAATAAATGAATTAAATTATTTTACAAACGTTTGCTTTTTAGAAAGTCATGGTAAAAATATATTTTTTGCACATCTATTCCCCCCCACACACACACCTTGCTTAATTTTATGAAAACTAAAAAAATTCGACTATGTGTATTTTTGTGATTATTTTAATTAAATGCAGAAAACTTTGAAGAATATAAACAACTGATTTTCTTTGTAAATCGAAAAGGGTCTCTGCTCAAAATTTAGCTCTGAATTGTAAAATTCAAAAAAATAAAACTAAGACTTATTTAATTATAAAATCTTTCAATAGTTTTTAAGAATAATATATGTTAAGGACATTATTGTCTGAAGCCAAAATATTTTTCCGATGAAAAATGAATTTGTACAAGAATTGTTTTCTTTCTTTCAATTTTAAATACAAAATGTGATAAAGTTAAATTTGAATATATACGTCTTTTTGAAAATGCACTTATTAAAAAGATCCGTTTTCACAAATCGTAAATTTGAAAGTTTATTTACAATCTGCGAAGCGTTAGCATTTTAAAAATATTTTTTAATAAGCCAATAAACGTATTAAAAATGTTTCCAGCAAAACTATAGAAGTAGAATTCATAAATAATGTCACGTGTTTTAAGAGTTGTTTCCCCTGATAGCGAGAATGTGGCCTCATAAAATGCGTTGCTTTCTTTCTAGATAGCTTGTGTCAAATTCCCTGACTGACCGATCATCATCGTCGCATTTTCAAAATTTTTAATTTACTTTTTTTTATTTATTTTACTAAATATTTTCTTTTCATTTTTTTTTAATATAATCATTTTCTTTTTTCTTTTTCAGTGAGTGACATACTGCAATTATTAAATTTTTCTTTTTTAGATTCAATTTTAAGGACGAAACAGTGCGGTCTTTGGAAATATCTTCGTTAAAAATGTAACTAAAATGTCAATAAAATATTACACTTTTGAAAGTAGTCAATTTTTAAGAATTACTTTATAGATAATTAAGCTGGCTCACATAAATTTGAAAATATTGTCCCTTCTGTTCTTCCTTCCGATAAATTGCCCTGACGTTAGTTGTCGATACATTGACGTAAATGTCAATTCACACCACCAAAACGAATCACCACGGTCAGAAATGCTTCTCTTATTTCCAACTAATTTTTTTCTCTTAAAAAATTAAGTAATATTTGTTTGCAATTACATTAAGTGAACTTTAAATTTTCCAACTTTCCTAAAAATAAAAATAATTTTCAAAAACATATAACTGAATTTTCCAAGATTTTTGAACGGAGAATTTCACTTTTGTTTTCAAAGTTGTCAAAAATGGCTGACAATTATCGATTTTATGTCAGTTTTGCTGACTAAATAAAAAATGGAGATTTTTAGCTAAAATTTCGGACGTGCTAGGAAGGATTAAAAAAAATGTAAAAAAAATAATCAACAAATAATTTGGACGATAAAAAAAATGTTTACCAAGTTTGAGGACATTTTTTCATTAGGGTATGCTCTTTTTCAGTGAATTATTGAACATGCGTAAATTTATTTGTAAAATGGCATATAATAAATATTTGAATTATAGTTGGTTCATATATTTTTATAATCCTGTAAATATTAAAAGAATCGACTGCAACCGGAAGCATCGTGTCAACGCGAACGACTCTAGCTGTGTGTGTTTCGCCAGGGCTAGACATAAAAATATTTTTGGAAATATGAAAATGTTCTTGAAAATAAGCAATCTAATAAATAAAACGTGTTTAACATTTTTTTTTTTTTTGTATAAATTCACTTTCATTGGTATGAGTTTTATTAAAATTCTAATCATCGTTTTTTTTAAAACAATAAATTGCCGAGGGAGTAAAAACAGCGGTGTAATAGCTGCGTCATAGGAATAACTATCCTTTTGACACAGCGTTTTTTTTCGGTTTTTTTTCTTTCCCAGGCACAAATGTTGTGTTAACAATTGCTGAAAGATGATTATCCAGCGTTACTACTTCAGTATTTATATAAAACAGTATTTTTTTTTTTAAAGTGATGGATTTTTATTTATTAATCCGACAGATTTTAATTACATATGTCGGAGTTAGCTCCTCCTCAGTTTCCTTAATCCTTCAACAGAGGTCTCTCTATACCACGAGTATAAATACTGGCTGACCTTTCGCCCCTTTCTTCTTTTTTCGACTCAGGCCTTGGGTCGCAACCTCGCGCGGAGGCGAGGTAAAACTTTCTCTTTTTCACTTAGGCCAATATGTGACATCTCAAAGATACAGCGTTTCCCATATTCTGGGAACACGCTAAGGAAAATACACGTACGTACGGACACTCAGCACACACACACTCACATAACTTCTCCATACAAACACTATGTAACTTTTCATGTCTTCGTGTATTGTTTACCCATAATATATATTTGTTTACCCATGTATATCGGTCTTGTTTGTTTTCTTTATCTTCTTTGGACTTAATTAATGTCCGACATTCTGATGTAGCTGGACCGGCCAGCAGGAAAGTCTAACCTTCTGATATCTCTTCACATCTTCACCCGCACGGTCCTCTACACATACACGTTATTTTTTGTGGGTACTCGTACTTGGAATACTAAAAATAATGTTTTAGTAATAACATCTGTCGGATTATTAAATAAAATCTATCACTTCTTTAAAAATTGCATTGTTTACAGCAGGATACGAAACAGAACAGATATGTATATTTCTAGAGTCTGAGAAAGATATGCATTTATAAGGCACTATTCAAATTTGCTGGTTCATCGACAAACTTCGTGACCGAGAGATTTAAAGCACGTCGAATATAACGGCATTTACCCTGCCCAACGGAACGCATGTTCGAATCTTGCCGGAGATTGCGTATTTTTGTTTGATATAAGTTCTCGAATATTCAGGACGGTAGACGAAAATAAATAAATATGTCGTATTGTGAAACGATTAGATGCAAATCAGTATTTTTCATTTATTTAATTCAGCAAGGTTAGAAGGAGCTGTAAGGATTTTTGCTTTATTCCCTTGCACTTTACTGAACGCAAGTATATAGCCTCGAGTTCGAATTCCAGTCGAATCCATTACATTCACTTACGTGCTAATACCCTTAGCAAAAGTATGAATCATCTTCTTCTCCCACCCACCCCCAGCTATGGGTAAATAGCAGGAGAGACTGGCTTCTATAACCTTGGATGGCAATTGGTCTACCGCAGAAAAAAAATGACAACCTACTGCGAAGGAAAAAAAATCTGCCTCGTCAGTCATGTAACGCGTATCACGCACGGCACATAACTGACTGACTACAAGCAGCTCTGCAACAGTGTGCTGAAGAAAATCATCATCTCAATACCCCTTCTTGTCAATCCATTTGAATTGTTGCCATATACAGCCGATAAAGCAGTGCACATTGCTCGGAAATTCTCTTCCAACGCTGTCTGATTTCCCCCCAGAACAGAGTCTCTATTAAATGATAGACTCATAACTCCATCCATGATTTCTGGCGTCATTTCTAAACTAAACCCCCACAAGGCTTACGGATTCGACGGTTTCCCTGCGATTGTCCTACAGAAATGTGCCCCTTCACTGACTCTTCGTTTGTCTGCTTCTTTGCGGTCACGTGATATGCGCCGCCAGTTGACCGCGGCAAGACTTCTATTTTTAGAACATTTTTTTTTTAACACGCCGTCTCCTCTGCTAAATAGTGTGAAATTGATAATGGTGAGAACGAAGTTTAATAAGCAGTTTAATCTGCCTCGGCAGTCATGTATCGAAAGATACATGATCGCCAAAGCGTGTATCATAACTGACTGAGTGAGTCCACTTTAAAGTACTCTACTTGATACCTCCCACCTTTATCGCAGCTACCCTTTCACTCTTCCAAACAGTCTGGAAAATCTTTTTTTATCTGATTATCCTCAGCTTCGTCGTTGCATTATCCTTAGGTTCGTTCACGGAATTTTTATGGAATTTAAAGTTTGCGTGTTAGTGTATTATTGGTGGATGTTCATTAATTAAAAAAGCACACAAAAACTTGAGATTCTACTAGGGACCTTTTATTCTATTTTTATATAAACTGTAGTGAACCAAAGTTCTCGATGTCTTTTGGGTATGTCCGTCTTCTTTTTGGTCCAAGAGTTTAGAAACAATACAGAACTGTTACGTAATATCAGTCCTCTGATATGTCAGTGAATGCTGGAAAATCTTCTAGCAGATGTAGAAGAGACGTGAAGCAACTGTAATGTGCTTCTGTAGGATACTGAGAATATCATGGGCTGAACATATGAACAATGTCAAAGTTTAAGAGAAAATGGAAATTCCTCGGGCACATAATGAAGAAATGGAAAGTTTATCACTCCCATGACATTGGCAGTAAGAGGGACATAATAAAACAGTGCATAGCCTACTCGTGATTTATTTACATTATTCGGACTATCGTCCTCATTTTGTTGCCATATTTATCACATCCAGTAACATGACCCAAAGAGTGTGAGTTCAATACCTGGTTAAGGCGGTGGAGAACTTTGAGAGGGAAATTAAGAGGAGATAACTGATAACTGACATCCATTAGACATGGCACGTGGAACTAGAACAGGCTACCCCAGAGAGCGGAATAAAGGGTTCAGTTCGACATTCCAACCACCTGAAGGAGGCTGGAGCGTACAACGGCCGAAACGTTGTGACAAATATGGCAGAAAGATGGGGACGATAGTCCGAACAAAGTAAATAGTGTACATAATACCTCATACATTATGAAATGGACAAAGTCCGACAATAATTTAAGACATTTTTTTATGTTTATAGGTTCTTTTTCTAGATACAAATATTTAGGTACAGTCTCTGTTTATAATAAACAGTATTAACAACATTTCCGACCTGAATGTCCGAGAAATTTTCATAGAAAAAATGTCTTAAATAATTGTCGGACTTTGTCCATTTCATAATGTATGACGTCATTTGTTTACATTTGGATACGCATTGAGCAGATATGAATGAATGAGAGAAAATCATGGAGAATTGTGTTTAAAAAACAGTAAAATCCTCCTTGCTAACCGAATGCTCCTCTGTGGCCCAATCGGTTAAGGTACGTCAAGCTATATAACGGTTCCGTATAGGATACAGGTTCAATTCCTGTCGGAAGACGAATATTTTCTATGACAATTTGTCGGACATTCAGGCCGGTAAATGTTGTTTAATACAGTTTATTATAAAACAGCATTTACTTAAATATTTGGATTTACAAAAAGAACGGATAAACATAAAACATGTCTTAATGCCTCAGCTCAGAAGTACAGATAGCTACTCGTGCTTGTGCAAATGATTGGTAGAACAGGATTTAGGAGAGATGACAGAAAGACAATATGTTCTGTGTTCTACAAAGGACAGAAAATTGTAGAGAAATGATCGGAGCAACACAGCTTTCTTCCGCCATTCTATACTTTGTGCGTTATTAGGTTAAAATTAATCAATATTATTTAATTAAATATAATTTAACTAACTCGTATCTGCTCAAACTTTCCCCCAAATGGTTTTTAGTCATCGGCCTCCAAAATCAGCAATGCATTTCTGATACAAGGGGAAAAAAGTGTTTTCAATACAATACCCAGATTTTAATAGCCATCGTGTTGCTTTTGTTAAGGTCCCGACTATGATAGCTGATACATGTTGCTATTAAATAAGGGGTCAGGGGTAAACTGGAAAGGCTGACAGACTGGTTAGTGAAATGGAGACTCAGCCACTCGCAACGCGGAGCTGTGAATGTTAGGGAGCTCTTTCAAAATTCGGTCAGAGTGAAGTCATCGTGGGGTCAGCATGCGACTAATAATGCGTTTGGGTGTAAAAGAGAAGAAATACATACATACATACTTAAGCGCACACACACACACACACACATGTGTGTGTGTAATTTTGTGTGTGTGTGTAAGTAAATAGGTGTGTATTTGAGAATTAATGAGTGCTATAAAATTTATAGGATTGTTACATTCGTGGAGACTTGTTAATGCAAGTGCGTATATATATATATGTGTGTGTGTGTGTGTGTGTGTGTGTGTGCGCGCGCGCGTATGTGTGTGTATTTAACACCCACAACATTACACACACACACACAAACATATATTTATTACTTAAACGTTATTTTTAGTAGATTTTCGTATTTGAGTAGACGCTATTAATTAAAAGTTTATACTTATTTTCGTCTACCGGCCTGAATATTCGAGAAAAATCTTATAAAAAATATGTGCTCTCTGGCGGTAAACGAAAATAATGAAATATAGTTTATTTAATAAATAGAGGGGGCGTCTACTCGAATACGAGTATCCACTAAAAATGACGTTTTCGTAATAAATATCTCTCACATTAATAAACTTTTTTAAAAAATCCCCCTTTCTTTACAAATTGCTTTATTTACGTTAGGATACGAAACTGAGCAGATACGTCTATTTAAAGAGTTAGGAAAAAATCTGTGTTTAAAAGCACTATTCAGTTGAGCTTGGCCATCGACGCCCTCTTTAGTCGAGAAGTCAAAGCACGTCAGATCTAATGATGATTTCCCCTTGGGAAACGCAGGTTCGCATCCTGCCACGGAGCTCATATTTTTCTCAAATAAGATTTCTCGAATGTTCAGGCCATTAGACAAAAATAAATATACTCTTTAATAAGTAGACGGAGCGTGTACTCAAATATGAGTATCCCCTAAAAATATATATATATATATTCGTACGGTTCAGTTACCATAAGACTTCATCTGGACGCACGTACTAACGTATATGTGGCCGAATTAAGACAAACGGCGAGACTTATGTTTAGCCTAATGTGCACTGAAATGTTTTCGGTTCGATCCACTTCCAAGATCCGACCAAATTACCAGAATTGTTTGTAGGAGTGACTTTTTACTCGAGCCCAGAATCTTTAACTAACTCTCGTGTGGCTGAGAATATTTTCAGTGCCTCTCTAGTATAGCCAAGAAATTTTCAAACTCTTCACGTATAGGCATCATACCAAGATGGAATCACTCAGCATAGGGAATAATAAAAAAAATGATAACAAGAAAAACACCAGCAACACCAGCAACGTTTAAGGAAACTGCAAGAAACTGGCAATCTACATCACACAGACTCGGTTACAGAGATAGAACCTGTGACAATTTTATGGGACTTTAGAATACACACAGACAGAACAATCAAATCTAATCGCCCAGACATCGTGATCAAAGACCACAAGAATAAGAATGTACTTTCTTATTGACAATGACTGTCCCTGAAGCTTGTAAGGTATCCCTGAAGATCTTTAAAAAAACAATCAAAATACAAGGACCTTGAAATCGAAACCTGAAATATGTGGCATATGAAGACATTAATAATTCCAGTTGTAGTTGGAGCCATCGGATTGGAAATGGTTCCGATAGACTCATTGAAGGGATACCTGGTAGCCCATGCCTTAAAAAAAAATACAAAAAATTGTATTCACAAGTACATCTCACATAATACAAAGAGCTTTACCTATGTAAAATGTATGTGATCTTAGGTTTTTTAGGTGTGGAGTTTACAAAAGGATTAGTGAAAAATGTCATGAAGCAATTTCTGACATTAGGTCTCTGACTGAGACCCGGAAGGAAATAAGCATCAGCAGAAATTAAAAGAAATAACAACAACAGCAACAACAACAACAACAACAACAACAACAACAATAATAATAATAATAATAATAATAATAATAATAATAATAATAATAATAATGTAGTGCATGGTTAAAAGTTGAAACCGGAAGTTTTATTCTTGCTGCACAGGACCAATGCTGGCTAAATAAAAATTACCAAGCACGTATAATGAATAACTATGTCAGCCCAAAATGCAGATTCTGTGAGAAGTATCCAGAAACAATTGACAATCTTATATCAGGTCGATGGTTATTGGCACCGACTGAATATAAAAACCGACATGAAAAAGTGGGCCAATACCTGCATTGGAAAATAAGCAGATTTTTACAAAATGTCTCCTTATTGACATGACAGTCCCTGGAGACTGCAATGTATCTTTGAAGATCTTAAAAAAAAAACTATCAAAATACAAGGAAATCGAAATCTCAAAAATGTGGCACATGGGAACATCAACAATTCCAGTTGTATTTAGAGCCTTCGGATTGAGTGGAAAATGTTCCCATAGACTCTTTGAAGGGATTCCTGGTAGCCCATGCCTTAAAGAAATACTAAAAATTGTTCTCACAAGTACAGCCCACACCTTACGAAGGGCTTTACCCATTTCAAATGTGTGATTTTTAAAAAAGAATTCTCAGTGGAAAATGTGATGCCATTTATGACCTTAGGTCTCTGGTCGGCACCCGGAAAGAAATGAGTATACACCAGAAATCAAAGGAAATAATAATAATAATAATAATAATAATAATAATAATAATAATAATAATAATATGGTATTAGCACCAACCAAACAGATTTACCCAAAATAACGATGTAACTATCCTCTGGACATGCCAATTCAAACTGAGAGGGAAATAAAATCCAATAGACCTGATATTATCATAAAAGACAAGAGTCTCAGGAAAAGTATGCTTATTGACATAGCAGTATCTCCTGAGATAAACACCTCCATGAAAATGATCGAGAAATTATCCAAAGACCTGGAGATCGAGATTAGCAGGATGTGAGACATGAAGACTGAAACTGTACCAATAGTAATCGAAACTCTGGGCCTCGTGAAAAGAGGAATGGACAATTTTACTAACAGTGTCCCAGGTAACATCAACATACAAGTTGCCCAAAAGATCGCCCTGATTGGAACATCCCATATATACTAAGAAAAGAGCTATCAATTAATAACAATTTTCATATAGGTCCCAAGGAACATAGTTTGAACCCAGCTCTGCAGCATACAAAGCAGGAAACATAACATACACAAATAATAATAATGATAATATTTTTTTTTACAGTGGGAAGTGTCATGATGCCAGTTCTAACCTTAGGTCCCTGGGCGGGACCCGGAAAGAAATGTGTAAACGCCAGATATCAAAGGAAATAAAAATAATAATAATAATATTATCATCATCATCATTGTTGGATTAAATTTTACTATTGAGTCATGTTTGATCGGAATGACGCTCTATGGCAGTACTTACTTCAGGGTGCACTTGTAGAATAACTAAAACTCTTGAGCCCACTTAAAATTTTAATAAGGAAAAATTAGTCACGAATTTTGAAAATAAGAGAATAATAAAAAAGAATCTTGAAATAAGCATTTTTATGTTTAAGACATTATATTGCTTGTTGTCTCCGTTTTTTTTTTTTTAATAAAGATTTTTAAAAAAATATAACAATAATTCATTAATTACTCTTCTGTTAAATTGAGGCCCACCTGGTTTCCTTCCGGGGTGCCTTAGTGTGCTCCGGCACACCAGTTGAGAAAAGTTGGACTATGGTAAAATCAGATTCAACGGTAGTGAGAGCTAGGGAAAAAAATTAGCAGGCCGACGTTTTCGTTCATGTTTTTTTTTTCGAGAAAATTGCAGGAAATATTTGTTTAATAAAATTAATGATTTTTCTATTGTTAAGCACCAACGCGTATATTTGGCTCCGTCAAAATTTAGGCGTTTTTTTCCCGATATAACAAAAAAAAGAAGGATACGTTAAGCCCCGTTTGTAAAAATTTACCAAACGTCAGGGAATTATCCAATTTAAATAAAATTTTCAGCATTTATTCATTAATGTATGCTATACCGAGTTTTATAAGAAAACTTTGTGCAAATATTTGGCGGGGGGTGTCTTATCCTCTAATTCGATATATAGTAAAAACTTTTAAAATTGGGGTTGATGACAATTATGTGAGATGTACTTGTGTGTACCAAGCACGTATAATGAATAACTATGTCAGCCCAAAATGCAGATTCTGTGAGAAGTATCTGGAAACAATTGACAATCTTATATCAGGTCGATGGTTATTGGCACCGACTGAATATAAAACCCGACATGAAAAAGTGGGCCAATACCTGCATTGGAAAATAAGCAGATTTTTACGGAAATGAAACAGCAAGAAATTAGTATGAAAGCTGACATTGCTATTGTGATTGATATGGCAAGTTTAATTTAAATTGGACAATTCCCTGACTATTGGTAAATTACTTTTTCCTAAAGTAAAAGTTATATATAACGCTTTCATTCTCGGTTTTGGTGACATCAATGCCTATCATGTCTCTTTGTATTATGTGAGATGTACTTGTGAGTACTTATATATACTTCTTTGATTTTATTATAGAGAAAAATACCTGAAGATATAATTTTGAATAACAAATCAGAAAAATTTGTAGAATTTGTTCAAAATCATCGCAAAAATAAACCAATATAATTAAAACCATAATATTTGTAAGACTTTGATTTTATTATAGAGAAAAATACCTGAAGATATAATTTTGAATAACAAATCAGAAAAATTTGTAGAATTTGTTCAAAATCATCGCAAAAATAAACCAATATAATTAAAACCATAATATTTGTAAGGAGTTGGTGCTTGTATAATTTTAATACAAAAGCATTATTTTCTTTCAGATTTCACAGGGAAAATATATATTTATTTTGAAAAAATTACCTGTAATTTTTTGTGCGATTTTAAAATTATTCCGGTTGCTGATGACAAAATAAATCTTTTGTTTTATTAAATAAAATGTGTTTGAAGAATCGAAAAAAAAGGTGCAATTTTCTCATCAGAAATATTTTCAAAATAATTTTATTGTATTTATTATTCTTACAACTGTCAGATTATTTTTAGTATGGGAAACCAAATAGGAAATAATTGTAAAAATTCTGAATTATCCCCCTATTGGTTATAGAATATTCAAAATATTTACATGAATATCCAGAGTATTTTATGACATTGGTAGCAAAGCGAAGGCAAAATATAAAGAGTATAAATTTAAAAAGTATCTCTCAGTTTTTTTTGTCTCTTTTATAGCCACCCTTACTTTTTTTGCTTAATAGATTTTCTTAAAATAAAAAAAAAGACTTAAATATTTCATGACATCAAATAGTTCTAAAAAATAAAAGTTGTTAAAAAAAGAAAGAATGGATAAAAATATTTTTACATTTTATTATTGTGATATTTTATCACGTTGGGATAAACTATTAAATTCATCATCATCATAATTATCATCATCAACATCATCAGTCCTTTGACTGCTACAATCAACGAGGGTCGACCCAAGGGCAGAAGAAACAGACAACCTCCTAGAGGATGATCAACTGGAGGTGATTTTCGGGAGTTCCGGTTTTGTCATGTCCGTCCGCTCTTTGATGTTGTCTGACCAGCTTTTTCGTTACCGCCTCCGTTTGCGTCTGCCTACGACAGCGCCTTGGGTGATGGCTGTTATGCTGCGTGGCGTGGCCAAATCCAGTGTCAGCGTCACCACGGATGACGAACCACGGGTGGAAGTATCCAGCTTCAAATGCTAGCGAGCAACCCCCCGTCAAAAGATGGAACCTGCAAAGCAGAACTTCGCACATGGATCGCCACACCCACAGCAGCGACGGCCAGACTGGAAAGTATATGGAAGAGAAATGTCAGCTTCCATACCAAGTTCAAGCTTTACAAATCGCTGCTTGTATCCATCCTCCTCTACGGCTCTTAGACTTCGACTCTCTTGGTCAGGAAATAGGACCCAATCGTTCGAGAACAACTCCTCCGCCTCTCCTACTGCGAGCACAAAACCAATGACATTGTAGGAGCAAAGTCAAAAGTTTCGTGGGCCAACAGGAATCTCACTTCGACACTATTAAGCACCTTAACATCACAGAAAAAAAAAAGATCATAATTTTCATTTTAGACACCTCCATTAAAATAACACATTATAGTTCATAGTAGCATATATATGAGAAACCCGGATATAAGAGAGATTTTATATGGTCCCAAATTAGAGCCTGTGTTAATGTATATATAATAGACCAAACCCGGATATAAGAGAAACCCGGATATATGATACTTTTTCTCCGGTCCCGACAACTCTCTTATATCCGGGTTACACTGTATATATATATATATATATATATATATATATATATATATATATATATATATATATATATATATAAAAGTGGACATGGAAGTCAGCACTTAGAGGCGACAGTCTGTTTCATGCTAGTGCAATCGTCAGACCTGACGATTGCACTAGCATGAAACAGACTGTCGCCTCTAAGTGCTGACTTCCATGTCCACTTTTATATTTACACACGCTCAATCTCTGATATTGAGCACTTTACCCCATAAATATAGCACACTTTAAGACTATATTTCTGCATATATATATATATATATATATATATATATATATATATATATATATTGGCACCTGAAAAAATTAATTTCAGTTGAGCTCTCTGGTTTGAGGTGTGAATTTGTAAACAGTGACTATTTAAGCTAATATTTCACGACTCTTCGGCAGAATTGAGTCACTGTCAGTCACTGTGTGTTTATCAAAATCTAAAAATAAACACGCTAAAATTCACCTTCATCCCGTACCGTGCGCTGACGGCTTAGTGGGAGAAGTTTCGACTGACGCAAATTCAGTTTGGGTTTCGATCCTAGCTAGAGGCAACCGGACGTCTAGCCACACTGAAGAGCTGCGAAACAGTCTGTCTGTGGATGACAAAAATATATATATATATATGTGTCTGTGTGTGTGGAGAGAGAGAGAGATAGAGAGTGTGGAAACGCCAGTCTTTAAGCTGCTTTCCATAACTTATTTATTTCTTTTTCTATCGATCTATCTATCGATCTATGAAATCGTCCTTCGTCTTAGCGAAAGCATTTTATAGCTAAATCAGCATATAATTGTAAATCTCCGCGAGGTCCCATAGAACCTCTTATTAAAAAAATAAATAAAGATAGAATAGGTTGGGGGGTGCAGAATTGAGCTATTTTCTCTTTTTAGACCAGACAAATCCCCCTACACGCTTATACACACCGTCATGGAGTTCATTTCATATATGAACACTGGCGCTGAATCTAGACCTAATATACGATATATCAAAAATAGAAATAACGCCTCATTTTTTTTTAAACTGGCGTTCAGCTCGTCGATTGGGTTGCAAGTGTCAGCTGGGAACAAGTTAAGTTAGTGCAGTGCACCTTAGCGGCAATATGAGGGGGAAAATGCTCCGACGACGAATGTTCAATCATAATAATTGCACACTCCCGGTACTTGAACAATACGTAGATACATACGTATTCAGCTAATATATATATATATATATATATATATATATATATATATATATATATATATATATAGTAAATCATCGTTTTTAGAAGAATCTTCAACAGAATGTAGAAAGCACTGGACGACCGTTTCGTCCTATTTTGGGATTCATCAGCAGCGCGTATCTACTACCGAGATTCGAAACCTGATCATTTCGAGACAACGCAATTTGTGAGTAGAGGCGCTATATCGAATCTATGTAGTTTCTTCTTCGTCACTGAGGCCCGTTGGTACAGTTGATATGACGCTTTCGTTGTATCAAAATAAGTACTGAATAATCTCTTTACGATCTTTACTTCGGTGATCGAACGAAATCTATAGTTTTCAGCGTGATCTAATCGTAAAGTAAAAGTTATATATAACGCATTTCATTCACGGTTTTGGTGACTTCAATGCCTACCATGTCAATTGGCATTTTCACTCTAATGCTCCTGACCTGGCTGGCATCCTGACTTTGAACTTCTCAACTGCTAAATCTCTCAATGAAACGTTAGACATCTCCACGCGTTTCCCTAATAACTCATGTCGCGCTCTGCAGTTCTGTACTTTTATTCCACTCTCCACACTTTATTAACAGAATATATTTCTCTTATCAACGAACTGATTGGGAGTCACTTCGTTATTTTCTTTACGATACCCCTTGAAATGAAATCAACGTGTTGAAAAATATGCCGCTGGGGTCTCTTCTTGGGTGAAAGTACGAAATACCTAATGAAACCGCAATCTTCTCTTTGGTTCTCGTCTACCTGTTCAGGCGCTATAGCCCCAAAAATCACTTCTTCCACCTATACCAGAGTAACGGGTCCGATTGTAACAGATGACTTTTTGTCACCGCTCGGAGTAATGACTCAATGCGTTTTTTCAAATAGGCAAAGACGCTATACGCTGATAAAGTAAGACATCGTATAACCTCTCACGAGTTTAGTTCTCGTAGGGGCACGGTGGAGTAATGGATAGCGGCTCGGATTGAGGAATCGGAAAGACGAGTTCAAATTCCAGTCTAATCCATTACATTCACTTACGTGCTAAGAGCCTTGGGAAATGTATGAATCCTCCTCTTCACCAGCTATGGGTTAATATCATGACAGAACGGGGTCTATAGCCTTGGATGGCAACTGGTCAACCGCAGAAAGAAATGGCAACCTACTGCGAGGAAAGATCTGCCTCGTCAGTCATGTATCTTTCGATACATGATCGCCTAAGCGTGTATCACGCATGTCACATAACTGACTGACTACAAGCAGCTCTGCAACAGTGTGCTGAAGAAAATCATCTCAATACCCCTTCTTGTCAATCCATTTGAATTGTTGCCATATACAGCCGATAAAGCAGTGCACTTTACTCGGAAATTCTCTTCCAACGCTGTCTGATTTTCCCCTAGAACAGAGTCTCTATTAAATGATAGGCTCATAACTCCATCCATGATTTCTGGTGTCATTTCTAAACTAATGAAACTAAACCCTCACAAGGCTTACGGATTCGACGGATTCCCTGCAATTGTCCTACAGAAATGTGCCCCTTCACTGACTCTTGGTTTCTCTGCTTCTTTGCGGTCACGTGATATGCGCCGCCAGTTGACCGCGGCAAGACTTCTATTTTTAGAACATTTTTTTTTTAACACGCCGTCTCCTCTGCTAAATAGTGTAAAATTGATAATGGCATGAACGAAGTTTAATAAACAGAGCCTCCCTAATGACGCACACAAACCGCTCGAACTACATACTGTAAAATTACTGTGTAGCAGCCACACAGAATTTCACAATTCAAACAGACATCCTTGATAACGGCTAGAGAAGAAAAGTAAGAACGTGCTCGGAACAATGATAACTATGGAGAATTTCTATATTTTTTCACCCCTGAAAAACGGAAAAACGTTAGATTGCATGAAAAACTTAAAAGATTAATTAGATCTTCCTTGTTGGCAATTTCCAATGAAAGATGCACCAAAGAAAGTTTGCTGCGTAAATACACATTAATATATATATATATGTATATATATATATATATATATATATATATATATATATATATATATATATATGTATGTATGTATGTATGTATATATATAATTCTTATATATATTATTTATATATTATATATGTGTGGTACTTATTGGAAAACGCTCAATATGAGTGATACAGCTAACGATCGCAAGGCCGTGAAACCCAGGGTTACAAACTCACATCAATCTAAGTATATATATATATATATATATATATATATATTGAACGATAAAAATTAATAAAAAAATTAAGTAAAATCTTCAGACATACTGGGTTGTAGATTAATATTCTTACGTTTTTATTATTATTATTTCATTTAGATTCCTCGACTAGTTTCGGCCAACATGACCATCATCAGGAGAAAAAAATGGTTCTGCTTGCTGGGAGCAATATATATATATATATATATATAAATATATATATATTAATAAATATGCATATTACCCCCTCGCCGAAAGTACAACTAGGAGTTTTATGCACAACGCAATCTTTCATTACGTAATTTAATAATAATAATAATTAATAAAATCATCTGGATATCGGAATTGTATATTATACATGGATTACAGTATTTTAATTTTAAAAACGCAATATGTTTATAGGAATGTGTTTTCACTCGGTGTGTGGTTTGCCAGGAGATTCGAACTCATTAGCTATGAGATAGAAAATCTTGTCAATTTCCACATATATCAATGTATGTACAGACCTTATGAACTTGTCCACGCATATCATATATATATATATATATATATATATATATATATATATATATATATATATATATATATATATATATATATATATATATATATATATATATATATATATATATATATATATATATATATATATAGTTTATGTATGTGTGTAAAAAGAAAGCGAACACTTTATAAAAGGAAGATAGCAAGAAACCTGAGACCCAATGGGAAATGCCAGAGAAAAAAATTCAGGAAAAAAAAGAATAAAACTGAAATAAAAAAATAGAACGGAAGAGTACCCACCACCCGACTCCACCACTAAAAAATAAATCCAAGCTGACGGTAGTGAAGGTAGGGGTCAAAAAGGGGTTTAAAACTGGCCTCGGTGTGTGTTCAAGGAATGTTGATTATTTTAAAAACACGACTAGTTGCTGTCGGTAAGGGGTCAGGAACAATTATTTTAAAACCTGCTGGCCGGGTTTTCTATTCTTTTTCATCCGACATAGTATTTTTTTTTTAATTTTTCCTTTTTGTTATTTTTTACATTGGTTTTATTTTCATGTTTACACACACACACACACACACACACACAATATATATATATATATATATATATATATATATATATATATATATATATATATATATATATATATATCTCCCTGTAACTTGTTTTCCCACTACTAACCTTCATTTTTAACAAATCATCAAGTTTCTCCCCGCCCCACACTCCCTCCCTATTTCCCTTCATTTTTGAAGGAAAGTTTTTTTTTTGGTTTCAATCATTTTTTTCTTTACATATTTTTATTTTCTCGCGAAAATATACCTTTCTCTCTCTCTCTCTCTCTCTCTCTCTCTCTCTCTCTCTTTCTTGCTCTCTTTCTCTATCTTTCTCAAATTATTTAAATATTTCTCGTTCTCTTTCCTTCTCACGGTGTATTTTTCAACTCCCTTTCACTCTATCTCGCTATGTTCTCTCTCTCTCTCTCTCTCTCTCTCTCTCTACATCTGCATTTTAGGAATATGACTAAGCAAATCTTATGAATTGTTTCTTTCTGGGATTGACCGCGGGTAACTCGAACAGTGAAAGGGAAACAGTGGATAAGAGGAAACTACTGTATTGTTCACACGAAAAAATGTGAAAACATACTAATTCCTTTGCTGATGGAATCTCCGATAAATTCATAGCAACAATCTTTGAAAAGTTCGCACGTGCGAGCACACACACACACACCGTAATCTTTAAGTAACGAACCACATATAAAAATATATTTCAAGAAATATCATATTATTCCATAAGTAATATCCGATATCTGATAGTGAAAGTTTCAGTGATATTTTTTTATGCGGGTAATGTATCGGCGCCAGAAGTGGAATCAATGAGCCGAGTTCAAACTCCGCGTTAGTTTTTTTTTTCGTTCAGTTTCGCATTTATGCCCTTAGGAAAAACATGAACCGATCTCTTCTCCCATCAGCTAAGTAAATCTTGTTCCTGTGTATTACAATTGAGTTTAAATGTTTGTCCCAACGTTGGTCTCTCTCGTGTTCACAGATGCGGGCTTTTAGAGTTCGTCATGAGGAATCCACAAATTCTAAAATTTAGACACCGCCGATGGCACTTCTGACCTCAATAATATGAAATTCATAATCCTACCCTCTAACACTCTATCTACATATATATGTCTTTACCACCACCCACAAGACAACCAGAAATATAATTATATATTATTAAAAGAAAAATAAATCCAACACCACTTCAGATGCTGGATTTATAAAATAAAAATGTCTCGCAATGTAAAAACACTTACACCGGCGAGACATCTCGAAATATAAAATCCTGAATCTACATGAACGAAAGGGGACTACGTTGATACAAACCTTTAAGATCGCTTGGAATAAACCAACCAGATTTGGCCACAACGTTGATTTTCTAAATACCACCCTAATTAGAAAAGAAACATAATTCTTTACGAAGAAAATTCTTAGAGAGAGTCCTGATAAATATTATACAAACGATAAGCAGACGTGTAAAACAATATATTACATCACAAACCTTTATTAAACCCATTCTTAAAAATGTAATGTATGTTCACTTACCAGAACTGGGGTTTACGTAAAAACATCACCAAATCAACATGCGGACAACCAACAAACAATATCTACAAGACATATACGCGCACACTTACGAATATACTTTCTGAATCCCACATAGACAGGCTAGAATTATGATAGATTTACATACATTAAGCAATATTTACGTTTTTTTTCAGTTAAGTTTGAAACTTCGAAAGGACGTGTCGTCTCTCCTTGAATTCGGAACATGCTAAATTATACTAACGTTGTTTAACAAGCCAAACGAACGTGAAGCCTGATTAACCAAGGAAAATCAAACAACACAAAAATAAAAGTATCATGATTTTTTTCTTATTTTTTTCCATATCTCATTCTCTGATAAGGATTTAATAAAAGTGAAAAATGCAAGATTGATAAACGTTTCCTATTTGTTCTTTATCCTATAATTCTATCAGATTCCGATGCATATTTGATCTGTATTTAATTCCAATTCATATATTGGCGTTTCTTTCTGAGGCATATAAATATGAAACCTGATAATAATTTCAATAGTTTAGACACATAATATCAACAAAAGACAATTTATAATCCTAAAAAAAAATAGAAAAAAAGAGAGAAATCCGCGAACCGAGATCGAATTCCGGTTGGGTTCGTTACTGTCCCTATCTTTTCAAATAAAAAAACGAATCCATCTCATTAAATAGTAGGGTAGACTGGGCAAGCAATCTAGGAGAACATCAATTATGCATTCAAATGTAGGCAAACACACGGCAACAGTTCTTCCGCTGTTTCTGTACGTCTTCCCTATTATAAAGAAGTCATATATGCGGTGTAGTCTTGCCATTTAATTCTAGTTCTGTTCAAGATCCATAAGGGAGAAGCCATCATATATACAGAATAAACCCACTTACAGATGAATATAAAGTACAAAGCAAACTTACCAATACAAAGTCTTCAAAACAGGAAAGCTACACCTACCATGCCAAAAACCAACAGCGCTCAATGTCTATGGAATAAAGGAACTCGAAATGGGAAACCAGATCAATGAAGTGATGCCATGATAAGAGCAACGTCTAGAAACACCGACTTATATCCATTGCTTTAAGTTTCGCGCCAGCACCGAACATTAGATGATTAGTATCATAACCGTTTGATAGTAGCAATTGGTGTGAAACTCAGAATAAGTGATATATGTTGGTGTCTAGATGGATATCTTAAACAAGGCACCCCAAAGCGCCCCATAATATCAGGGATAACCAGAGCACCCTACAAACTATCACAGAAACGGCTCTAATATATATATATATATATATATATATATATATATATATATATATATATATATATATATATCATTGTTTCTATTTGAAAAAATAGGGTTCATCGCTACACAGGAATTGTCTTGTTTCAAAACGGAAACTAAAATTTTAAATTTAATTATATAATTAAATCTAAAATCCATTCTGATTTCAGTTGAATGGTTTAAATTCTATCAGACACCAACGTTGTTATATATATATATATATATATATATATATATATATATATATATATATATATATATAACAAATAAACGTACACTTTCTGGCTTCTGGTCATCAGATGTGATATGGTAAATTAATTTATGTACCGCTGCTCTTATCCTTAAAAATCACAACGCGTTTTCATTACACACAGTTTTGTCATTCATTCTGACCTGAAGAAGCCAAAACCAACAGACATTCGGCGAAACGCGTCGTTTATAGGTTTTACACATTGTCACATCGTATCCACTTTGCTTTCGGATACTATTACACATCCCCCGCCACACACACACACACACACACACACACGTATATATATATATATGACGTCATGACATCATATATTATGAAATGGACTAAGTTTGACAAGTTTATACGTTATTTTTACAGAGCATCTACTTAAATATTTGTATCTATAAAAATAACGTATAAACAATATATATATATATATATATATATATATATATATATATATATATATAAAATGAATCACTTTATAAAACATACACATAACAAACTATTTCTAATTCTAACAGTTGAAATATAATCCTTGATAATGGCTAAATGTATAGCCGAAAGCGCTCGGAAAAGAACATTCGGACAATTTTTATATAATTTATCCTCTGAAAAGAAAAACCTTATTAGATTGCATGAGAAATTATATAAAAAACTAAATAAAAGCACCTTGTCAGTCGTTTTTAATGAAATGTGCTTGAAAGAAGGATTGCTTCCTAAATACACACACACACACACATATATATATATATATATATATATATATATATATATATATATATATATATATATATATATATATATATGAGTAAATGGTTCTTCACTTAGCTGATTGATGTCACCTTTACCATCCTGAGAAGAGTTTCGTAAATGGATCCGCTGGAATCACTCCGCCCACTAGTCAGAGGATGTTTCCTTATTATAGTCCCAAGGTATTTACATAAGTATATATTATTGCCATTTTGTCTGTGAAGTCTGTTCTTACTGTTTACTTCTGGAAGAAGCTGTTTAATTTGCCTATATATCTTGTATAGTTTGGAAATTGTTGCTAACTAACATTTGTTTTATGTGCCCCGTTTTCACGAATAACTTGACCGATGGTGAGACCAGGTTTTTCATTCTTAACATATTTCTTTGTTTTATCGGTAATTTATATCTAAGGAGAAAGTCGCTATCATAATTGAACACGGACTCAATGTACTAGCCGTATTCGGAAAATAAGAATATGTTTACTTTTCAGCAAATTTTAGACTAAATTTAGTCTAAAATTGTACTTACACAGCATTTACTAGAGAAGCATAATTAAAATCCATGAAAATGGATAATAGTTTATCCGAAAGTGTTCGGAATAAAGGAACACTTGGACATTTATTTCTTCGTCAAATTCAGAAAAGAAATTACTTGTCTGCATAGATGGGAAATATGATAAACTGAACAAAAAAAAAAACAAACCTTGCCAGTCTTATTTGATGACTGATTGATTTGTTTGTTTTTTAAAGACAGAAAACATTTTTAGATTGCAAGAATTTTTGGGAGATAATAAGGATTTTTAGGGATACAAGTTCTACTAATTAACCCATAGATGGGGAGATGAAATGTGGATTCATTCCTTTCCGCAAGAGTATTTTCGCATAAACGAATATAACGAACCGTTGTATAAATGAAAAATCTTACTCAAGCTTTTATTTTAATTTTAATTCCAACCTAATAGATTAAATTTATTTAATATTTACAATAGTACTTTGTTGCTTTTATTTTCTCATAAGGTTTCGTTTCTACATCCATATATGCAAAAATCGACACGTTTATACACACACACAATAAATTAAAATTCTTTTAAAAATATTGGGATTCATTAAATTTTAGTGAATTTCCCCCTTTCTGATTAGTAAATACATTCCTAATTTAATAACAAAATTAAGAAAATATGAAAACAATTCTAGTAAAAATTAATTATTTATTGAATTTCTTTTTCTTAAGATTTAGTGCCCATAATATATTTTAAACATAAAAGCAATTAAAACATTTCTAATTAAATAATGACATAGTTTTATTGTATTTTTATATTACCATTCACAGCTGATTTTATTTAACTGGGTCGTTTTTAACCCCCAAAAAATAAAATAAAAAATAAATAAATAAAATAATGTTTTAAATTATCCTTATAACTACTTCAAACAATTAAGCACTACAAAAAAGTGTTTCGCGAAATTTCATAAAATTAAATAAGTAGGGATTAAGTCAAAAATATACAAAAATGTAGAATATTTTTGCAAAGATTTTCCAAAGAAGAAACATTTCTAAAATAATTTATTCATTTGTGAATACATCCTGAAAGTTTCATTAAAATCCGACGATTATCTGATTTTTACAATAATTTCCAAATCAGTGTTTCTTACCGTAAAACGAGGCACAAATTTCCCATATTATTTTATGCTAAAACGTTGAAACTGAAGAAACAAAATATTTAGCCAAAATTTAGAAGGGTCTGAAAAGGATTTAAAAAATAGTTTTTACATGAAAAAAATCCTTTGATTTTTCCCCTAATAAAAACATAAAGATTTTGACGATAAAACTTTATTAAATTTGGGCCATTTATTTTTTATCATATATGCTCACTTTTTAGCGAATCATTGAAAACAGCCATATATAAATATATGTGTATGTGTGTGCGTGTAAGTGTGTGCGTGTTTCTTGTGATTATTGTCCGCAAAGAAGGAATGTTGTTTTTAATATTTCACTCAATTTTTATACTTTCTGTATGAATGAATTTAGGTCAGTGTTTTGTGTGTCTAAAAAACCCTTAACAAATTGTTACTTTTCTTGGCTTTTACTTGGCTTCTTTTGGTTATTTGTATGGCCATTATTAAAATCGGGTACTTGAATAAGCTGGGAGCAGAAATTCCAATTAAGTCTTTCCCAAGTAAATAATTTCTTTCTACTATTGAGTATGTTTGGTCCGGGTATAGACCACTAAAATAACATCGATCTTTCCAACCGTTCTCGATGAAACCCTGCTTTTTTTTAGAATAATTACTTTATTTACTGAAGGTTAGTTCTTCTTCTATGTGCCGTGTCCCATCAGGACGTTGGCGATCATGACTCTCCACAATTTCCTGTCCTTTGTAGCTTTTAGTGAATGTTATATTTCCTAAAACTTCCTCATCTATCCATTTACACAAAATCGTTATGTAGTTTGTGCGCTGTTTTCCTATTACTCTTACCGTCAGTATGTCCTGCGCGTATCAAATTTTACAAGCCCTCTTTCCTCATTTTTCGCCCTAGAAATTTCACCTGTCACTTTCTGATGTTAAGTCTATGTCCTTTTTGTTTCCATTTTCTCTAAATCGTTGTCGTTGCTCATGCGTTCATTCCATGATGTTCTCAGCATCCTATAGAATTGCGTTTCTGTTGCTTCAAGTCTCTTCTTCATCTGTGAAGAGACTGTCCAGTCTTCACTGCCATAGAGGTGGACTGATATTACTTAACGGTTCAGTACTCTTTTCCCTGTTTCTAACGAAATTTTCCAGTTTCTTAATACTTTGCATAGCTTTTTGGAAGGCATCTTTTGATATCCCATTGCGTCTTCGGATATCAAAATTGATGAAGGAATACTTTGATGAAAAGCAGGTGAGTGTTATGACACGGCCGTCCCAATCTCCTGACCTCAACCCCATAGAAAACTTATGGAGCATTATAAAGTACAGGCTCTTGAGAAAGCAGTTGAGCAACAAAGAGGATTTGATTGTGAATTTCATATCCGAATGGAATTCAATGCTTGGAGATGAGATTTGCCAGAACCTAATCAAGTCAATTCCAAAAAGGGTTGAAAAGGTTATTCAAAATAAAGGAGGACCCATAGATTATTAAATATTTCGAAATATATTACCAATTATAAATAAATTATACCTCTATTATTCTTTATTTAAATCTGTTCGGTTATGTTTCTATTGATTACTAGTTGCAGAAAATAAGTGAGACACTTTTTTTGCACTAAATCTCATTTATATCGAAAATTATAATTATCAATAGAATACCTTAGGATGAGTAAACTTTTTTTACTAGGTGGTCGGAGAGAGGTCTTTTTATTAGTAAGATTAAAAATTAGTTTGACCCCCAAAAACAATAGGCGAAAAAAATTTTAAGTAAAAAAAAAATCAGGAGAGTCACTTATATCGAACAGCACTGTATATATAGGTGCGATATATATATATATATATATATATATATATATATATATATATATATATATATATCGATGGATAAATTGTTGTCTAAATTACGCAAAAATGAAAATAGCACTGACATTATGAGACATATTTGCCAAAATTACACGAAAATATCTTGAAGTACTAAAGAGTATTTTTTTTCCAATAAAATCGCCATTGGCTTGAGACGACTTCGGAATCTTTTGCAGCACTTCTGGGTGATTTCTTTGTTTAAGTTGGCGAATTCTGCCATAATCCTTGCCTTCAGTTCTTCTTTGGTGTTACAAGACCTTTTGTTGGATTCTCGCTCAACGCCGACCAACACATAATAATCAAGGGGGTTACAGTCTGGGGTGTTACAGATGTAAAGGCTGATGTGGTCGCAGAAACTGTCTAACAGCCATGTGTTCTCCTGCTTGTGTAGCAGGGTGCAGAGTCATGTTGCTAGACACAAGGTCTTCCAGCAGTCACCCTCTGGACCCAGAACAGTATTACCTCCCCAAGGCACTTGATGTAGGCCTCGGTGTTGAGTCTGTGGCCTAGTGGGAAGATGCATGTAGGTATAACTTCGCCATCACTAGTAATCACTCCAAATATCTTCGTAATCACCGTTACACTCATTCAACTCTTTCCGAATCCTCCGCACTGCCCTCAGATTGACAGCTAAAACACAAGCAGTACAGCATGAAATTTCCAAATTTCTGGCGGAGTTAATTGCGTCATAGTACGGTTTTTCTCACAGACAGTGCCCAACTGACCCTACTACACTGTGCAGTTGACAAAATTAAAAATAAACAACACGCATACACGAAATTAACAATATAAAGTGACGTCAATTTACCCATCGCACTCTATATATATATATATATATATATATAAATGTGTGTGTATATATATATATATATATTTGTGTGTGTGTGTTATATATATATATATATATATATACATATATATATGTGTGTGTGTGTGTGTGTGGGTAAGTGTATCTGCTCATGCGATGTTCAATCGAATTGAATGGAAATGAAATGAATTGCAATTCAAGTCGTCTGAAGATCGCGTGACCTTGAAACTCACGTTACGACTAGAGCCATTCTTTCATAAGATTAACGTTGTTAAGCGTTTTTTGCTCGTTCTATACAATCTAGGCTTCGAGCACTTAACTTTACTAAGTAGGCATTTTTTCTCTTTCTTGTTTCAGTATTGTCGTTTTTATTCGAGACTCTATGTGTGTGTGTGTGTGTGTGTGTGTGTGTGTGTGTGTTTGTGTGTGTGTGTGTGCAACCCACTCGAAACGGATGTATACAACCGATCTCAGATCAATGAGTAAAAATGGCTTCGAGCGAAAGAAGACCTATAAGGTCTTAGCAAAGATCAATCCTCCCTCCAACTTCGTGGACTGCCACTACATGATCCCAAACAAAGAACTGTACCAGATAACAGAAACCACACTTGAGAACGTTCAAGAAACAGTCACAACTAAAATAGACAGCACACGTAATTCAAAATGAAAAAAAAGGGGTTGACTTTTCACACTACTTCAAACGTACAGTTAAGAAGGAAGCCCCTATCATTACAGGAAAGTGCGATAACAGTTAGTGGACGTTAGAAATCTATTTTCCTGAAAAAAAAATTGCTTTAAATGAACCAGTTTCTAAATTTCAGTCGACGATAGCACAGGCTGCTCGGTCAATAAATACTTCTTTCCTTATAAGGAAAAGGCTAATATTACCATTACCACACACACACACACACACACACACACACACACACACACACATACACTCACGCCCCCCCACAAACACAGACACAAGCTCATGCCCACCCACACGCACACAAACACCCCCATATATATATATATATATATATATATATATATATATATATATATATATATATATATATATAAATGAACATTGAAGTCAACACTCAGAGGCGACAGGCTGTTTCATGCTAGATGAAACAGCCTGTCGCCTCTGAGTGTTCACTTTTATATTTATATTTACATACGCTCTATCTCTGATATTGAGCACTTTATCCCATAAATATAGCTAACCATAAAACTATATTTCTTCATATATATATATATATATATATATATATATATATATATATATATATATATATATATATATTGTTTATTTAGGCAGCAATCCTTCTTTCATTCACATTTCATTGAATATGAAAACATTATATAAATACATACATACAACAATCTATTTTTTGTTAACAGTTAATATATTTAAACCTTGAAAACGGCTAAATGTATAGCCGAAAGTACTAGGAAAAAAGAACAACTGGACAGTTTTTATATAATTTATCACCCAAAAGAAAAAAATTATTAGATTACATGAGAAATTGTATAAAAATATTCAATGAAATGTGCATATATATATATATATATATATATATATATATATTAGAGAAAGAGAGGCAATGCAACTACAATAACCTCATTAATATGTAAAAACGGTTAAAAATAATGGAAGTATTAATTATAAAAGACAAAATGTCAACAATCAATAACAACAACGATGAACACGGCCTCAGTGTGCTAGCCGTGTTTGAAAATTAATCATTTTATCAATATAGATACATATATAAAAAAAAAACAAAAAAACTACACATTGGGTTAAAAATTATCCTTGATAATGGTAAAAGAATAGCGGAAACCGCTTGATATATACAACATTGGGACAGTATTTATACACTTTATGTCCCGAAAAGAAAACACTTATACGAAAAAAAATTAATAAAACGCTTAATCGTAGTACCTTGTCAGTTGTCTTTAATGAAACATATGTATATATATATATATATATATATATATATATATAAGTGTGTGTGTGTGTGTGTGTGTGTGTGTGTGTGTAAATATTCTCAGATGGAGTGTATCTATAGCAGAGACAAAATGAAATAAATGTCACTTGATAAAGAGCCTTAGAGTACGAAACGTGTCAGCTAAGTATAGTTTTTCTTCGTGTCAGTTTTTATTCATATATATATATATATATATATATATATGTACGAGGTCTGAAAAAGAAGTATCGGTACTGATATTATAAAAAGAAATCGACACATATCAATTCGGTATTAAATCTCCTTCGAAATAGTCTCTCTTACAAACACATACACACACGCGCGAACATATATATATATATATATATATATATATATATATACAGGGTGCTGCAAAAGTAAGTATTATACCGTATTGATATGTTATTGATATGTTTGTATAAGCAATACAATATGTTTTGTTCACGTTTTCTTTTGTTACTATATACCTACTTGTGATTGCACACATACACACTCATATATATATATATATATATATATATATATATATATATATATATATATATATATATATATGTATATGTATATATATATATATATATATATATATATATATACATATATATATAAATCCACGCACTATATATATATATATATATATATATATGAACCCACGCACTATATATATATATATATATATATATATATATATATATATATATATATATATATATACATATATATATATATATATATATATATATATATATATATATATATATATATATATATATATATATATATATATATATATATATATATATATACATATATATATATATATATATATATATATATATAGTGTGGGTTTGTGCGCAGGTAAAACATAAAACTATGTTACATTAAAAGGGATTACTGTGTTATATTCAGCGAATCCGAACCAATTGCCAATTTTGATTGTGTGAGTGTGTGTGTACGTTTGTGTGTGTGTGAGAGAGAGAGAGAAAAAAGTGAAAGCGAGAGAGAGAGAGAGAGATTACTCTCCTGTAGTAACGATGGTATTGCTGTTGTTGTTCGTGACTGTTAAATAAAAAAAAATAGGTGGTGGGGAAACTTGTTGGTCGGTTCAGTGCGTTAGCTTCCTTCAACCAAATTTATTTATATTAAGTCTCGCTGTTTTATTGAAACGGTGGGAGTCATTTAAAGTCGAGAGAAAGTTCACACATCCGGGCTATTTTTTTCCTGTCATCAACTTAACAATTTGCTAAATGGCTAGCCTCCCCTTTCGGTCAACGGGGTGACTGTGGTTGGATGATTTCTCCAGCTAAATATAAATTCAAAATTCAAAATAATAAGCACTAAAATGCCTGACTGCATGACAATATGTGTGGGAGAAAGATATATAATTTTTCTTATAATTTATGAACAATTTTAGAAGAAAGAAGTATGACTGTGTTAAAATCTTTCCGTGTGACGCATTTCATCATTTCGAAATTAATCGGACTTAATCGACGATACAAGCACTTGAAGGAAAGGTACCTCCACAGATTCACGATACCTAAGGTGTAAAACTAATTTTTAAAATTGAAAAATCTTCCTTGAAGCAGTTATTTTCATTTTAATTTCAAGCTAATAGATTAAATTTCATATTTCCTATAAGCAAAATACTTGGCTGTATTTCAAAACTAATTTAAATTAATTGCAAGGACGTTTTTTTTAAATTGTTGATGTTAGCGCTATTTTAAGCCACTTATCATTTTATTAAAAATCTTCCAAAAATAAAATATACTTTTCTGAAACTTTATTTTAGGAATATTAGCTGTTAATCTGATTTGAAACAAACATTACTTACTTTAAGTTTAAAATATCGCAGAGATGCTGTTTATTTAAGCTGTTGACTTGTTGATAGCTTGAATGACAGATAGAAATTTTAGCTAAAGTTTTTCTACGATGGATATATCTGTAAAATATAATTGAGGAATATAATGTGATCGCCTTTTTATATAATAGTTAAGTGTTCAGTAATCATTAAAATTTAGGAAAGTATTCTACGTAATCTAATACTTCTTACTTCCTAGTCAACTTTGACCTTGAAAAAAGTAAATGCAATGTCAATACCGTTATCTACTGTCATCTTAATTCTTCTCCTTTTAATATTCTCTCTCCTTAATAGTGTCATTTTTCATAATCTTTCACGCTCAGTCAGGGTCTTATCCCTAAACCTCCGACGACGTTTTTAGGCCCTGTTATGGCCTCTGTCATTTTTTTTTCAGCACTGTTTTATGGTCATCCGACATTTTTTCAAAATAATTTTTAAACTGACGTTACATTGTCAGTCATCAACTAATAATATACATCAGGTATCTTCATGGCTGGTGCAATACTTACTACGCAGAAACTCCTGACTAGAAAAATAAAACCGAGAAAATGATCGCTTAAAATATAAAAATATTTAAAGATTTCAACATAAAACTTTTTTTTCTGAAATACAGTTTTCAAAATAAATTTTTAAGACAATCCCGTTTGTGTTGTGTTGGAATCTTTGTAAAACTATTTTTTTCAGCGGAGATGCGTCGGCGATTAAACTTCATGTAAAAATTTGCGATTTAAACATTTGTTTTTCGAGAAAAATTTAGTCATGTAAATATTAGTGGTTATTACAAAAAGAAAACCATTTTCTCGGATGTTTTTAAAAAAAACAAAAAACTATTCATTATAAAAGTAAATAATTAATGAATATGTACTGAAATTTTCATTTAAATTGGATAATCCGCTGATTGTTGATAATTAAAAAAAAAAAAACGCTGCCCTACTCGCCAAGGGTTGTAACTCCCAGGTTGGGAAATTTTGAAATCGACATGTAGTAGAGAGTGGGGCTCGTAGCAATTTTTTAAATTTTTTTGTGTGGGAGGGTCGTGACCCTAGAGCCGGCCTTGCACTCAGTAACCTCTTGTGACGTACTCGTTTTATTGCGTTGAAATGATTAAACAAAAGAAAAGAGTAGTAATTCTCAAACTTGGATCTCCGCATATGAATTTTATTTCCATACTTCTGAATTACATTCCCCACCCCCCAGGACTGTATAATTCGAATGGTGCAGTTGTTATCTCTATTTACTGCCTGTTTTTGTTTGTGTTGTTTTTGTTTTGTTTCTTACACATATTCCAAAAGTTTGAATTTCTCAACCTAAAATTCCAATTCCGACATGAAACCCTGTCAAATATATTCACCCAGGGAATACCTCGAGTGATAAAATTAAGAATAGGAAGAGCTTTACAAAGTAGATATTGTATTGCAAAAATGTAAATTAACAGGTCACCAGGTGAAAGATATGACAAAGAAGAGATAAATAAGAAAAGGGAAAGAGAGAGAGAGAGAGAGAGAGAGAGAGAGAGAGATAAAGATAGATAGAGAGTGAGATGGAGAGAATCAGTTATGTGCTATGCGTGATACATGAATGACGATGCAGATTTTTTCCCGCAGTAGGTTGCCATTTCTTTCTGCGGTAGACCAGTTCCACGGCTATAGAACCCGGTCTGTCCTGCTATTTACCCAGAGCTGAGTGGGTGGGGGTGTGGAAGAAGAGGATTCATACCTTTTCCAAGGCTCTTAGCACGTAAGTGAATGTAATGGATTCGACTGGAATTTGAACTCGGCTCTCCGATTCCTCAATCCGAGCCCCTATCCACTACTTACGCGGAGTTCGACCGCACTGAAAAAAAGCACATATAAAATATTTATCTTTATTATTATTGTTTTTTTTATGCGTATTAAATACGATACTAATATTTACTTCCGATCCTTCCTGCTTGACTGACTTATCTGGACATTGTGATTGTGGAGAAAATCGAAAAATACTTGGTAATGGGAATAAATTTAATTAGTTTAAGTAGCCTTATCGATAAAGAGCTATCCATATCATAAAAAATACTCGTTGGAGGCTACTAATATTTTCCGATCCATATTGTTGTGTTACCTAATAACAAAATCTGTTGTTGTTTATGTTTGAGTCTATAGGTCATATTTATATACGAGTCCATAGATTGTGGTTATAATTGTGACAGACATGATTCCTGGTTATACACCCGTATGCAAATTAATTGAAAAACAAAAAAGAATAATTCCATTATTATTTACTTTTTTCGTATTTTTCCAGTAAAACATGACCCAGTTCACATGTTAGTACTTCGTATGTCCATTCCACGAAGTCGTTCCTTGCAGATTAACTACAGATTCTCGAATGGATATAAATCAGGAGAGTTTCAAGGCCACTCTATAGTACTTTGATTTGCAAGGTGTGCCAGTGTTTTCTGCAGCGTTACAATTTTCGTACGCTTCCTTGGAATAACGTCCATCACAGACAATAGCCGAAGGACAACTAATCGACAGTCAAGACAATAGTGTCTGGGCGTCATATAAATCTGATGCAATCACCAGTAACGCAATATTTTTCAAGGCCAAACAAAGTTCATCATACACTCCGAAAATAGATTCATACTACGGCACACCATGGCAAATGGCTCAATCCGAGGAAAAAATAGAAATCGATTACACCCTGTCACTTCAGTGGGTCTAAAACTGACCGTATGATGAAAGAAAGGAAACTAAAAGCGGTTGTTTCAATTAATTTGCACAAGGGTGTAATTTTGTTCGCAAATATCCACTTTCATGCGCGTGTCGTGTTCTGCATGTGTGATAAATATATTATTAAAAACAACAGCCCTTAATAATAACAATTATGAACACAGTCACAATGTAGGAGCCGTGTTCGGAAATTAAGAATAATTTTACTTTCAACAAATTTATACTGCCTCCAATAGTATTTACAAACCATTTATTATATTCTTACAACAAGAAAAACAACGGCTTATAGATTTCGGAAAGTGCACAAAATCAACACAATTTAATAGTTTTAATATTCATTAAATCCAGAAAAAATGTCGTAGTCGGCTTTATCTTGTATCCAAGAATTTAATTTCATCTTTGGTGATCGCTTCCTTTATGATGATGGAGTTGACAACTAAATTCATCGCCAACGTGCAGGTTCAAGACTAGAAGCTTCCAGTTTCAGCAAAACCTACTCCCGTCATCCATTTCCTATCGCCGTTTGGTTTCGCAAGAGTTGACTGGGGGCGAAAGAAAATCAAAGAAGAAAAAAGTACCAATGGCGTGAAGTTGGGTAAGATGGACTTCAGCCTGCAGGAAGTGACACACACACTTGATTTCATGACCTTCCTCTGCAGCACATATGCAATGAGACATGCAGAATGCAGTTATAAAATTGTCATCTTAGGACAAAGCTTTATATATATATATATATATATATATATATATATATATATTGCTAATTTTTCTGCCCCCTATATATATATATATATACCTAAATTTTCAGCCAACTCTCTCTCTGTCTCTGTCTGTCTGTCTGTCTCTCTCTCTCTCTCTCTCTCTCTCTCTCTCTATATATATATATATATAGATAGATAGATATTGTGCGTATTTAGGCAGCATTTTTTCATTCGTGCATGTTTCATTAAATAATATAGACAAGTGTTGTCTATTTATTTTATGCAAATTCTTTTCATATCATCTGATTAGCTTAATAACATTATCATTAAAAGACGAAAGAAAATCACCATATTGATACATATTTTTTTAATCCTATCTAAGCTTGCGGCTTATATAAGCCATTATCAAAGATACCAATTACATTACAATATATTAAACGATATACCTACAAAACAATAATGATTGTCTGTTTATGCTTAAATGGAAGATTTCCAATTTCGTGCATATGAGACGCTGGAAGTGAAAATCGCACCGCATGACCACGCCAGAGTGAAAACGAGAAGTATTAAGCATGGGAAGCTGTTGGTATAAACCAATGGCTTCTGTTATAAATTATAGGTATTTAAGTTGCGTGTATATATATATATATATATATATATATATATATATATATATATATATATATATATATCCGATGCGATGAGAACGAAAGTAATATATAAATTCCAACGTTCGCAGCGTTAATTCAAAAAAGAGCTCGATACAGATAGTAGAGCGATAATTATATATATATATATATATATATATATATATATATATATATATATATATATATATATATATATATATATATATACATACACGCATCCGGCATTAGCTCCACACCCTAGTGATAGGCATTCTCGGAAATCAATACCCAGCCTTTAATAAATTAATCATATATGTCAATGTATATCAATTTGCAATCTTCTTCAGATCTAGACTGGCATAAGGTTGTGCCGGGTTGAAATAGACGATACCCACATGAGGTAATTTTGGATTTTTGCTGTATAATATATATGTTCTGTTATAATAAATACATTGAGCTCTTTTGTGGATCAGTTTTAATATTTGATATTACTAGGATCCACCTGGATTATATACCAACGGATCTATTACTTGTATTACATATACTCCAATACTGAATAAAATTTATTATGAGTTTAGCAACAACTTTTTGAAATACATTTGACCAACATTTAATGCTAGTTTGTATTTCTACCACTTGAATAAAGACACAATATCTACAACTGATGCATTTGAAATACTTACAACAGAGCGCGTTCACGCGTATTTTCAAAAGTCACCACCACAACGATCACAGTTACAATAAGTTTGACTTTGCAATACATCCGTGATGATGATCTCGGAGGAGATCGAAAGTACTTGGGTTAAGAAAAACTACGGAAACTTCGTTGATGAATTTCAACTTAACATCAAGAAGAAAATTAGAGAAATATAAAATGTTCATTATAAAAATAAAGACAAAATATGTCTATATTATTCACTAAAACAAGTTTGAATTAAGATATTCTGCCAATATATATATATATATATATATATATATATATATATATATATATATATATATATATACAAGTATTGGATTGGTGTAGATGGAATAAAATTCCAATAACCAAAAACACTATTCTTAAAAGAGTGCACAGTACAGAGTAGAGCAAGTATAATTTATTCGAAAATTATAGCATAAACATGATATAAAATCGCTACAAAAATTTCAACACTATTTTTTGAATGTACAATAAAGAAAATTCTTTATTCTACATTCAAAACAATCACTTGATAAGTCACCAGAAGTGTTGAAGGAAAATAGTTATTTCTCTAGTGATTTTATAACATGTTTATGTTATATTTTTCGAATAAATTATATATAATGTTTAAACAAATAAATTATATATATATATATATATATATATATATATATATATATATATATATATATATATATATATATATATATATATATATATATATTGATAATATTAGTGGTAAATATACACATACATATGCAATCATATATCTAAAATATAAATACATATACATACATATATACATGCACATACATATATGTATAAAAAATAATTCCAAGACGATAGATTCCAATGTCCAGGAAAGCGTAAGGTTATAATAAAAAGACTTAAACACTAATATTCCATGGTCATAATTTATTCTATTGGAATATATATATATATATTATAAATTAACTTATTTAAAAATATGCTTTCATCGCTAAACAGGAATTACCATGTTTCAAATAAAGAAACTAAAAACTTCAAATTCAATTATATAACTAAATTAAAAGCATTAGCTCTGTTTCATCTACAAGCGAATTTTGGATTATTGGGATTCCAAAATTCGCTTGTAGATGAAACACAACTGATGCTTTTAATTTATTAATATAATTGAATTTGAAGTTTTTAGTTTCTGTTTTTGAAACATAGTAATTCCTGTGTAGCGATTAAATCTTATTTTTAAATCATTTGATTTATAATATTTATGCTCTGTAAATTTACATTGAGCACTGTTTTGTAAAAATAAAAATATCAATAAGAACATCGGATTATCTATCTTACTGTTCTTTCTTTTTTACTAATATGATGGACTCTCCCGTCGAACTCGACGTATGAGGGCCAGACTGATCAGTTCCCAGAAACTGAAAGCCGGACACCCACACAAGATTTGATTATAGTGGTGAAGGCTTTGTGTAGGGCCATCCACACTTTTTGGAGGGACGAATATATATATATATATATATATATATATATATATATATATATATATATATATCGTTATACACGTTATTTTTGATTGAATTTTAAAGGTTATTTTTAATGGATACTTATATTTGAGTAGATTCTCTGTTTTATTATTAAAGAGTATATTTATTTATTTACATCTACAGGCATGAATATTCGAGAAATCTTGTTAGAAAAATATTCGACCTCCAGCAGCAGAAACTGGGTGAAACTAGATTTGATATTAGATTTGACGTGCCTTATAATATTCAGGCCGGTAGATGTAAATAAATAAATATACAGTTTAGTAATAAAAGCAGAGCATCTACTTAAATATGAGTATCCATTAAATATAGTGTTTAAACAAATAAATGAAAAAATAGGTCGTATTTAATCCTTTTCCTAATATATATATATATATATATATATATATATATATATATATATATATATATATATGTATATATATATGTAACAAATTACATTTAATGAGATCCAAACGATTTACCTCATGCAGATGATCATTTTGTCCCTGGGAAAGTAGTTTTCCCTGGATTTATCAATGCAAATACATTTACTAAAATGATTTGTTTTCATTTTAGTATATGTAAAAAACAATTTTTGATTTTAGTAAATGTATTTGCATTGATAAGTACAGGGAAAAACTATTTTTCCATGGACGAAATAATCATCTGTATGACGCAAATAGTTTGGATCTCATTAATTGTAATCCACTTATATGCTCTATAATAAAAATTAAATTGAGCTCTCTTTTTCTGGATCAGTTTTAATATTTTATATTAATAGGATCTACTTGGATTAATTACCAACGGATGTTTTTACTTGGTATATATATCTATATATCTGTATATATATATATATATATATATATATATATATATATATATATACACACACACACACACTAAACCAATTTTCTAATAAATATATATGATAGATATGCTTATATATATATATATATATATATATATATATATATATATATATATATATATAATATATGTATATATTTTTCTTTCAATTGGAATGTTTTGTTTGTTTCATTTCAACCCGCATTTTTTATGAATTTTATGAAGCAATTTAATTTTTGTTCTACCCCAACCTTCCGCTCTGAATTTCTGTTGTTTATTCTATTTGATTTTTAAATAATTTTTAGTGCTCTCCTTTCTTCAATCTTTTTTTATTTCTCGAATAATAATAATAATAATAATAATAATAATAATAATAATAATAATAGCAAGAAATTCATCGTGAAAACATCACGTCACTATCATGGGCCAGGCACTTTAGTATTTTCTAGGTCGAATTTTTTAAAGCCATTAATAAAAAAATATGACCTCTTCCAACTCCTTTCCCGTTCTCTCTAACAGCCAACGTCCATCGGTTCAGTGAATTCTAAACATTTTTTTTGTGCGTATGTGTGTATATCACTGATGCGTTAATTTATTTCCCTCGTTTTAAAATTAGTGAAATTTGTCCCTAACTATCTCATAAGCTTGACTTAGTTTGAGTTCAAGGTCGCAAGTAGTCATGCGCTGAGGATCAAACTTGCGTACTTGTACTCAAATTTACTACCCATCTTCGTAACAATCAAACTCTAAGAAGGCGTACTAAAACTTTTTTGTATACTTATTTATTACAACTGCCATCAACAGAATCTGCACCACGACCACTACTATTAATATGTATGTATGTATGTTGCGGCATTCACCCTGGATCGGTTAAGCCGGCTCCTTCCAAGGAATTCACCGCGTCCGGAACGAAGGCCGACCCAGCACGTAGTTAGTGCGACAATGCGTGCGACACACTTTGCGACACATTTTGTGACAATATTTATTTGTAATAAAATACAAAATGTGACGCAAGGCCAAAAAGGGAGATGAGGAAGAGGACGGTCTTCTTTTGTCTTAACGTTAAACTTACCTAGCAACAAACACTGACCCAAACATACAACAATATTCCTTACACGAAAACAACGCATTCTTACTTACCTTTCTTACTACATCCACCATAATTAGATCACCATGTCAAGCGAAATCTCGTTATCACTTCCAAAATGCTCGTTATATTCGAGACTTCGTAGACTCCGGTACTGGGAGTAATGACTTCCAATAATATCCGCACCAAGTTCAAGTAGTAATCGCCAAGTAGTATAATGATCAGAACAGAATCCTAATCCGTATAGTAGTAGAGAGAGTGAACGTATAGCAATAGTAGATAGACAAGAAGAGTGAACCGTGATTCGTATAGATTTTTCTTTCCTATCATTAAGGCTTCGATTATTTTTAATCTTTTTTTACAGGTAGATGAGGTTATTATGTTTGTATTTTCTACTAGTATGTTTCGGATAGAGTCTGGTAAGTTCGTGTGTGTGTTTAAATAGGTGTTAATAGAACTGTGGTCAGATAGGTGTAACGTAAGGCGTCTGGATAGGCATGAAATAATATTAACGACGAACACGGCCACAATGTGCTGTGTTCGGAAAATAAAACAATGTGGGGGCGATGACCAGCAATATTCGAAAATGGCGATGACGCCTCTCCGCGTACATGGTAGAGAGGCTCGGGCGATCACCAGCAATACTCGAAAATTTTCAGGAGAGCAAGAATCACCGAAAAATATCAAATGAAGTGTATTACATAAGTTTTCTTTTCATTCTTGTTTTAAGTTAACTACCGTTCATTTTGATCATAGCTCTCCACACCTCCTTTGATGAATATCTGTAGAATGTAATTTGCCTTGATTTTCCTCGAGATAGTGGAGCGGTTGATCGGCCTTTACTGCGGTACCCATAATTACAACCCTGTGTCAAACTCTAAGCCAAGTGGACTGACTAGAAAACTATAAATTTTTAAGCGTGATATTGATGTTGTAAAAATACTGATGGAATTTTAAATTAAATTCGTAAAACCTATATGTACTAGTTTGGAACTTGTCACTTCACCGTCAAGATGATCAACTTTTAAATTGTTATAAAAGTACCGATGGAATTTCAAATTAAATTCGTAAAAACCTGTTTACAAGTTGTTTCGGGCCATGATTCTGTTAAATTACTGCGGAGATAACATTTTTTAATGACAAATTTACCAAATCGGGGTTTTGTTTACAAGTGAAACTTCGAACTGAAGTTGGTTAAATTTGGTCTAAAATCACGCCTCTGCTGGAAATTACTGCTGTCAATTTACGAAGAATGATGTTTTAGTTAGAATTAACTTTTTGGGATGCTTTCGAAAACATTCCGTTTATTCCTGTCATTTTTTTCCTTTTTCCTTTTGTAAATTCTCTTTATTTTCAGAAGTTAGAAATCTAAATCTCCAGCTTTTAAGATTTTTAGGCTGACAAGGTCTGTGTGTCTCGTCGAAAATGCTCCTTCCAGAATCTTTCTTCAAAGTAAATCTTAATTCCCACCCTTACCAAAAAAGATCTACCTGCCACACTTATCAAAAAAGATCTACCTCCCAGCCTTACCAAAAAAGATCTACCTCCCACCCTTACCAAAAAAGATCTACCTCCCACGCTTACCAAAAAAGATCTACCTCCCACCCTTACCAAAAAAGATCAACCTGATCGTTTTCTTGTGCTGTAACAGAGCGATACATTGACGCCTCTCACAAACTGTTTAGATCATTACGAGATTTTCCGAGATTTAAATCAACATTTGCAAATATTTTATCTAGTCTTGATAGAGAGAAATATGTCAATATTGCTACAGAATAACGTAAGACATCTTACGTCAGTCAGTTATGTGCCATGCGTGATACACGTTTAGACGATCATGTATTTTTCGATATATGACTGACGAGGCAGAATTTTCACACTGTAGGTTGCCATTTCTTTCTGCGGTAGACCAGTTGCCATCTAAGGCTATAGAACCCGGTCTGTCCTGCTATTTACCCGTATCTGGGGGGGGGGAGAAGAGTACTCATACCTTTCCTAAGAGTCAGTCAGTCAGTTATGTGCCATGCGTGATACACGCTTAGACGATCATGTATCTTTCGATACATGACTGACGAGGCAGATTTTTCCCGCAGTAGGTTGCTATTTCTTTCTGCGGTAGACCAGTTGCCATCCATCGAAAGCTATAGAACCCGATCTGTTCTGATATTTACCCATAGCTGGGGTGGGATGGGGAGAAGAAGAGGATTTATACCTTTCCCAAGGGTATTAGCACGTAAATGTATGTAATCTTACGCCACAAACCAATTATCAACGCTTATGCATCCGTCCGATATCAATTACAGCACTCGAGGGCATTACATGCATATACTCATTAGTAGATATGTATTAATGCTGATCATGTCAAAAATGGCGGTTTAAGTCAACTTCTCTTGCAATTCTCGCTTTTGGAACTCTCTTATCAATTGCGATTTTCAGACATTTAAATGCAAAATCAGTCAACATCTTCCGTCACCTTGAATTCTGTTCTTTTTTATTGTGCTTTCTCTTCGGGAAAGTTTTCTCACAACTTCCTTCAATCTCAGTAATACCTTGCGTCTTAATGGTTTTAGCGCCTTGCTTCGGGTGAAATGATTTTTGTAAAAAAAGAAAAGAAAAAAGAAACTCATTGTTGAATCGTTGGCGACATTGTGTCGATTCTAACAGTGTTTACTTTTACCAATACAATTGTATCTGAGGCATGACGTTTTCAAATTTCTGCCTTTAAAATTGTCTTTTATTTTGTCCCAACCTGATACATTTATGTGGGATGTCCTTCACCCGCCACTTCAACTAGCTTTTGACATCCACACTGTTCATTTCATGTGTCTTCTCCCCACCTATTTTTTCATGAAAAATAAATAAAAAAAATCTGATAAAATTCCTTCCCCACTATAAACACATGAATGACAAATTACTTACTGAGTTGAGAAAGAAAATTGAAGTCGAGGGAAAGTGGGCAAAAAGAGAGTAGATGATGACTAAATGGAAAAAAAGAAGAAAAAAAAGGAAATAAAAATTAAATCGTTGAAGTTATCAGAGCGCAGGCTCATATGAATATGGAAAAGGGTTAGGGGTGAGCAATTCTAGGGCAACAGTTTTGGGCGCAGGTTGCTGCTTGTAGGAGGGGAAAGTCCAATAATGAAGAGATTTTCAAGGGTGAAATTTTAAATTGGTTGTTGGACATTTTTGTCAGCTTAAAATCATTTTCACATCTCTCTCGCTTCATATATATATATATATATATATATATATATATATATATATATATATATATATATATATATATATATATATATAATTTTTCATTATATATATATATATATATATATATAGATCATTTTTCATTATATATATATTATGTAAAGATGATCTATATGTATATATAAAGAGAGAAATAATTATATATTCAAACACATATGCGTATATATATATATATATATTGTGCATAGTTGTTGGAGATTTTTGTCAGCATAAAATCATTTTCACATCTTTCTCTCTCTCTCTCTCTCTCTCTCTCTATATATATATATATATATATATATATGTATATATAAAGTGAAAAAAAGATTTATATGTATATATAAAGAGAGAAAAATAATTATATATAGAAACACATGCGTATATATATATATATATATATATATATATATATATATATATATATAGAGAGAGAGAGAGAGAGAGAGAGAGAGAGAGAGGGAAAATAGAAAATTAGAGTGTGCAGCTTATATTTTTTATCATAAAGAAACAATTTATACAAAGAATTAAATACCAATGTTAATGAGGTTAATGATGAAATTATTTATGAGGATGACAATTTGAAATTGTCGAAAGTACTTGGCATGTGTCTTCCATCTGACAACAACTCGATCTTATTATTCAAGGAATTGATAGTAAGTTAATGTCTCATTAAGTCTTGTTAGCGAAGTGATCTCGCCATTAATCAGATTAACATTGCTATTTAATTATTTGTATAAATTGTTTCTTTATGATATAATATATATATATATGTGTGTGTAAGAGCAAAATTGTCCAAATCGTGTAATAGCATGTGATCATTTTCCTTCCCACAAAATATTTAATATCTAAAAAACACTGAACTATTTGAGTTTCTTTTTCCCATGTTTTCAGACATGACGTTTAGCCATCTTGACACCATTTGTCGTGAGAATCACTAAAAATACTTTGAGTTATTCATCTAGAAAGAGAATAGTTTAAAATCGTTTTGTGTCAGCCCCACTGTCTTCGCAACTGAACAATGATGAAAAGAAAAATATCATTCAGACCTTCAGTAATTGTACCAAGGTTCATACTCTGGTTTTCATCTTCAGAGTCGATTCCAGAGATCGGTGAATAAGTTTAAAAACAGTAGCGAGGAAAATTGGATGAGGAAGTCAGAACAGCAAGAGAGATCATCATTTCAACTTAGTGCTAAATACATTATTATTGTTCAAGTAGAGTCCAGTAGTGTTATCAAATTTGTATATGGCTATTTTTTTTATAGATATGAATATTTACTTTTTAATTCTTAGTTTTTCGAACTTAAGAATTAGAATGAAATAAATTATAAATAATTAATTATAATATTTTAGGCAACAGTAATAAAATAAACAAGGCTAAACACACAATTTTAAACCATCACCACTAAAACGTGAATTTCATAACACTATAACGGTCAGACTGTGTCCAGTACCTGAAGATAGCAAGTAACGCCGAGTCGTGCTACCGACCTTGGATATTATGTATATTCACTAATATATATATATATATATATATATATATATATATATATATATATATATATATATATATATATATATAACTATGAAAAGAGAGAAAATTGTCAGTTTATATATAGGTACTTCTAAAGAAACGTGATAATGAATTTTAAAAATGAACTCTTTCCTGAAGCTTTTATTTTAATTTTAATTTCAAGTTAATAGATTAAACATAATATTTCCAATAAGCAAATTAGTTTGCTGTAGGGACATTCACAAAAACCCGATACCAAATTTTTAAAATTAATTTTTAAAAATAAAAAGGTCTTTCTTGGAGCTTTTATTTTAGTTTTAATTTCAGCTCATAGATTAAATGTCATATTTCCAATGAGCAAATTACTTTACGGTATTTCAAAACTAATTTAAAATGATGGCTGATTTTAGCGCTATTTTTAGCCATCCGTCTGCACAATGCTATTCATTTTATTAAAAAATTAAAATATACTTTTCTGAAACTTTACTTGAGGAATATTATCTCATTTAAAGTTTGATTAATCTGCTTTTAATTAAATACTACGCACTCTTAGATTAAAATATCGTATAAATGTATTGTTTAACACGGTGGCAGGTGTTTATTTTTGGTGTTGACTGATCGACAGCCTGATCAACAGGCGGAAATCTATAGAATGTTTTTTCTACGGTGGACATATCTGTAAAAATTGCTTGACGAATAAATTTTTATATACCTTTTAATTAACCAATGATCTTTAAGATTTAAGGAATAATTCTCTATAATGTTTTTTTTTTAATTTTAGGTGCTATGACTTTAAATTTAATATAATTATCGCTCTTATTTTCTGATAATATCGGGTATGGATGTCCGTATTTACAAAAATCAGCACATTTAAACTCACAAAAAAGATTTCAAAATTCCTTTTAAAATATTCGGCGTCGATGAATTGTACTCCGCTTTTCCATTTACGATTAGTAAATATAGTTTTTATTTAATAACAATATCACCTAGTCGGTAGAAACTAATACACAAATTTAAAAGATTTAAAAATTAAAACAATTATTCTAATTAAAATTGTATATTAAATGGTTTTTACATCATTATGTCCTTTCATCACCACTAAAACGTGAATTTCATAATACTATAACGGCCAGACTGTGTCCAGGACCTGAAGATTGCAAGTAACTTCGAGTCGTGCTACCGACGTTGGATATTATGTATCTAATAATTGACAACATCGTCCACTTTTATATCTACCTACGTTCTATCTCTGATACTGAGCAATTTAACCGATACATCGAGTATACCTTAAAACTATATTTTTTTAAAACACACACACATACACACACATGCGCGTGCGCATACAAACACATATATATCAGTGCTTTCTGAATTCTGTTGAAGATTCTTCTAGATTCGATGAATTACTATAATGAATATTCTAATTCCTCAAAAATTTCTATCACTTGTGTATCCTGGCTGGACCCAGCTAATGCTCTGCGATGAAGCGGCTATGGTGAAGGAAGACGTTGCTCTTGAGGCATGGCCCGTTGCGTTATAAATATTTATGTGAGTATCATCACGGAATTTAGTGAGTAGCGACGCTATATCAAGTCTAGTCAGTTTCTTCTTCGTCACTGAGACCCGGTGGTCCGGTGGTATCACGCTTGCGTTGTATCGTAAGCGTCCTGCATCGATTCTCGGTAGTGGATGTGCACTGCTGATGAGTCCCAAAATAGGACGAAACGGCCGTCCAGGGCTTTCTGCATTCTGTTGAGGATTCTTCTAGAATCGATGAATTACTATATATATATATATATATATATATATATATATATATATATATATATATATATCAGGTGAGTACGTATGTATCTACGTATAGTTCATGTACCTGTATAGTGCAATAATTCTGATTGAACATTAGTCTGAGGACCATTTTTGCACTGATATTTCCGCTAAGGTGCACTGCACTAACTTAACTTATTTTATATATATATATATATATATATATATATATATATATATATATATATATATATATATATATATATATATATACGTGTGTGTGTGTGTGTGTGTGTGTGTGTGTGAGAGAGAGAGAGAAATCTCCTTGGAGCTTGGAATATGTTATTTTTGCTGAATCAAGGTCCACGGTTAGTTAGAACAGTTTTATTTTAAAGGCATAAAATGAAACTATTAATTAAAAATAGTGAACAAAATTCACTCCAAATATCCAAATCAAGTGTTGAAATTTGCATCAGCGTGATTATGTTAGACTCTTAGATGTGTAACTTCCAAACTAAAATGTCTCGTGTCGCATACTTAAATATTCGATTTGTGAGACACATTTTGACTGGCGATGAAAAGTGTTTGCACGAAAACAATATCGACTTCAAGCGAAATGGACAATCTCTAGCTAAAGCAATGAACTCCTCTTCTGAGAGAACCGACGGTTAATTTGAACAGGTGTTACTCTCTAGACAACATGAAATTAACCAAGGATTTAATTGAAGAAATCCTTTGGAATTTGAAAAAACACATATGGCATAAATAGTTTAGCTATATCGAAGACTTAAAATAATAAATAGCTTCTTTTTTTCATTAATTTAAAAGTTAGTTGCAAAAGACAGGAAACGAAGTATTCGGTGGGTCGGATTTCAGAAAATTCTCATTAAGAACTTAACGTAAGTGAATTGGATGAGTGAAGATAAGAGAGGAGAAGAGAAGAGAAGAGAAGAGAAGAGAAGAAATAAATAAAGAAAGAAACGAGGTTTCTAGATTTAATTTAATAATTTGTTGGAAACGACCCCATTTTATAAATACACACGTGTTTATCGGTTAAAAAAAAGCTTAAATGTACTTTTTTTTTCAGTGTACCTTCGGTGATTTCAAAATTTGCAACTGAAATATTTATTCGGAAATCTGCGAAAACTATATATTTCGGTTTTTATTTTATTTAAACTGTGCATTTTTTTTTTATCAGAAATGATAATACTCATGAGAAAACACACACACACACAGACACACATGTTGCCCTTGGCCAAAAATTGCTGCACAAGTAATGGTCATTGATGGAACCCGTGTGGGGTGATGAGATAACCACACTACACACTTTCCTTCCAAGCACTTGCATAAACAACGGAATTGAGCAAGAATGTTATAATAGTGAGATTTTATGCACGACAGATTTCAACGTCAATCTGTGACAAGCGGCTTAACTCTGTGTACTTTAGCTCCGTTACCATAGCAACAGATCCGATACTTTTATCCGACCATATATATATATATATATATATATATATATATATATATATATATATATATATATGTGTGTGAACATAGAAGTCAACACTTAGAGGCGACAGACTGTTGACATCTATGTTCACTTTTATATTTACACACGCTCTATCTCTGATATTGAGCACTTTATCTCATAAATATAGCACACTGTAAGACTATATTTCTTCATATATATATATATATATATATATATATATATATATATATATATATATATATATATATATAAAGAAAGAGAGAGAGAGAGTGTGTAAAAAGCGTGCAGAAAGCAAAAAAAAGAAATGACCTTCAAACATAGTTCTACATATTTCTAATAAATTTTATTACTGAGTATTTGTTTTCTTTCAAGTTAAAAGAAACTAATTTCAAACTCCCACAAAATATTTTGTTTTTGTTCTTTGCAACACGACAGGCTCAATTGCGTTAATATGATATGGCCATGTATTTACATTGTTTTATAAATACGTGTAATTTTCCAGCAGTCAGAATTTCTAAAAAAAGTACATTTCTGAAATATTTTAATTAATTTGTGAATAACCCTTGAAAGCTTGATTAAAATTTGTTCTATGCTAAATTTTGGTCATCTCGCAGACGCATAAAAACATGTTTTTTAACCAAAATATGGAACGTTCCAAATAGCTTCTTACATAAAATAACTTATCGACAGATATTTTTTTTTTAAGTTGAAATTTACTTTAATTTTATGATCAGCGTTTCTTAAGTGTAGTAGAAATATGATATCTGTTAATCATTAAATATATGTGACTGACACTGAGGAGAGGTGTGTCTGCGAAACTTTGAAGTAGAAATTTCTGGGACCCACGAGGAATGAGGGCTTGGAAAATTGAAGGCAAGTGCGACATGGGGGAAACAGCGAGTAATCTCCCTAATCAGCTTGTGTAAGTGGATGACGAACATGAACAACAAGGGGTGTTAAGGTGACCGAGATGGCTTAGAGTCGCGAGAGGATAAAAAATTTGTGGTAAGCCATGTTCGCCTTCTCCTTGAAGGAACACGGAACAAAGAAGAAGAAGAAGAAGAAGAAGAAGAAGAAGAAGAAGAAGAAGAAGAAGAAGAAGAAGAAGAAGCCATAAAAACAATTTCGATTTATCTTCAAATATTGCGCTGAAAACAGACGACGAACATTTTGAAACTAGTTTAATACGACTTATTTGTTTATTTATCTGAAATATACCTTAAAAAAAAAACAACTTTTTAATTAGTGCTCTGATTTAATTAAAGTTTTCAGACCATTTCCCGAATTCGGTTCTGTTGTCTATAATTTGATTAAAGGCCGATTAGACTTCGATTTTTAATTTTATCTTCGAATTTTATGTGTAAATTACGCTCAAATTAAGTCCATTTTTTTTATAATGACACGTTTTGTTGTTGGCCTTCACGTTAAATAATCAGCGAAATTGAGTTCTACTTAGACTAAAATCAAATTAACAATCCCCGAAATTTATCTTCAATTTTCATTCAATAATCACGGAATTCTTTATTTTTATGATTCCAAGTACAAAGAGAAAGACAGAGCGGATTATGTATCCTTTTACTAATATAAGCACAACCGTAACTTCAAAAATATTTATCATTCAGCCCTCATAATTCAAGAGTGGTTCATCGTCTATCAATTCATACCTTTTATTTATTTATTTCACTTAGGACTTTAATAACATTTACGATTATCTGTGAAGGCAAGAAAAAAATGTTTAAGTCCGATCGGTTCGATAAGTGCAAACTTGCAGCTGATTTCAAAAGTGAAATAAAATCTGTTGTTAACTGGGGCAAGGAACGGCTTGTTAATTTTACTGCCTCCAAAACAAAACTGCTTTCTGTTACTCGTCTGAAAAACCCTTTTCTACCTTCCATTAGTATGGCTAATGCTAACCTATAGCAGAGTAACTCGTTGCGCCATCTCGGGTTAAAGTCTTCTGCTGACATGAAGCTGGAAGATGGAATTGAATCAGTCGTTAGGACTACTGCTAGGACATTTGCCTCATTGTGTCGTACCAGACAATCTTTCTCTTCAGAATCTATCTTACATATTTAGAAGTCTACCATTCGGCCATGCATAGAATATTCCTGCCACACTTGGTTTAGTGCTCCTGCTATATACATAGAGATTCTTGATAAAATCCTAAGAATTTGCAATGTTATTTGTATTGACCTGGCATCCCAGTTTCAATTTATTTCCTACTGATATAATATAACTTCCCTGTGGCTTTTCTATAAACACTTTCATGGTAATTGTTCTGATGAAGTTTCCCTTATGAAATCTAGGCTTTTTATAAATTTAAGTGCAGTACAGGTTTGGCAGCAAGTTCTCGTCGTTTTACAGTTGAAGTGTCAAATATGTTAGCGCAATTTCTTTGCTAACAGTTTGTTTTCTGGCATTTCTCTTCTGGATTCGTGGTTTCAGGCCATATCTTACAATTTCTTTGCAAACAGTTTGTTTTCTGGCATTTCTCTTCTGGCTTTATGTTTGCAGGCCATATCTTACAATTTATTTGCAAACAGTTTGTTTTCTGGCATTTCTCTTCTGGCTTCAGGCTTTCAGGCCATGTCTTGCAATTTCTTTGCAAACAGTGTGTTTTCTGGCATTTCTCATCTGGATTCGTGGTTTCAGGCCATATCTTACAATTTCTTTGCAAATAGTTTGTTTTCTGGCATTTCTCTTATGGCTTCATGCTTTCAGGCCATATCTTACAATTTCTTTGCTAACAGTTTGTTTTGTTTTCTGACATTTCTCTTCTGGCTTTATGTTTGCAGGCCATATCTTACAATTTTTTTTGCAAACAGTTTGTTTTCTGGCATTTCTCTTCTGGCTTCAGGCTTTCAGGCCATGTCTTGCAATTTCTTTGCAAACAGTGTGTTTTCTGGCATTTCGCATCTGGATTCGTGGTTTCAAGCCATATCTTACAATTTATTTGCAAACAGTTTGTTTTCTGGCATTTCTCTTATGGCTTCATGCTTTCAGGCCATATCTTACAATTTCTTTGCAAACAGTTTGTTTTCTGGCATTTCTCTTCTGGATTCGTGGTTTCAGGTCATATCTTACAATTCCTTTGCTAACAGTTTGTTTTCTGGCATTTCCCTTCTGGCTTCGTGGTTTCAGGCCATATCTTACAATTTCTTTACAAACAGTTTGTTTTCTGGCATTTCTCTTATGGCTTCATGCTTTCAGGCCATATCTTACAATTTCTTTACAAACAGTTTGTTTCCTGGCATTTCTCTTCTGGCTTCATGCTTTCAGGCCATATCTTACAATTTCTTTGCAAACAGTTTGTTTTCTGGCATTTCTCTTCTGGTTTCATGCTTTCAGGCCATATCTTGCAATTTCTTTGCAAACAGTGTGTTTTCAGGCATTTCTCTTCTGGCTTCATGCTTTCAGGCCATATCTTGCAATTTCTTTGCAAACAGTTTGTTTTCTGGCATTTCTCTTCTGGCTTCATGCTTTCAGGCCATATCTTACAATTTCTTTGCAAACAGTGTGTTTTCTGGCATTTCTCTTCTGGCTTCATGCTTTCAGGCCATATCTTGCAATTTCTTTACAAACAGTTTGTTTTCTGGCATTTCTCTTCTGGTTTCATGCTTTCAGGCCATATCTTGCAATTTCTTTGCAAACAGTGTGTTTTCAGGCATTTCTCTTCTGGCTTCATGCTTTCAGGCCATATCTTGCAATTTCTTTGCAAACAGTTTGTTTTCTGGCATTTCTCTTCTGGCTTCATGCTTTCAGGCCATATCTTACAATTTCTTTGCAAACTGTGTTTTCTGGCATTTCTCTTCTGGCTTCATGCTTTCAGGCCATATCTTACAATTTCTTTGCAAACAGTTTGTTTTCTGGCATTTCTCTTCTGGCTTCATGCTTTCAGGCCATATCTTACAATTTCTTTGCAAACAGTTTGTTTCCTGGCATTTCTCTTCTGGCTTCATGCTTTCAGGCCATATCTTACAATTTCTTTGCAAACAGTTTGTTTCCTGGCATTTCTCTTCTGGCTTCATGCTTTCAGGCCATATCTTACAATTTCTTTGCAAACAGTGTGTTTTCAGGCATTTCTCTTCTGGCTTCATGCTTTCAGGCCATATCTTGCAATTTCTTTGCAAACAGTTTGTTTTCTGGCATTTCTCTTCTGGCTTCATGCTTTCAGGCCATATCTTACAATTTCTTTGCAAACAGTGTGTATTCTGGCATTTCTCTTCTGGCTTCATGCTTTCAGGCCATATCTTACAATTTCTTTACAAACAGTTTGTTTTCTGGCATTTCTCTTCTGGTTTCATGCTTTCAGGCCATATCTTGCAATTTCTTTGCAAACAGTGTGTTTTCAGGCATTTCTTTTCTGGCTTCATGCTTTCAGGCCATATCTTGCAATTTCTTTGCAAACAGTTTGTTTTCTGGCATTTCTCTTCTGGCTTCATGCTTTCAGGCCATATCTTACAATTTCTTTGCAAACAGTGTGTTTTCTGGCATTTCTCTTCTGGCTTCATGCTTTCAGGCCATATCTTACAATTTCTTTGCAAACAGTTTGTTTTCTGGCATTTCTCTTCTGGCTTCATGCTTTCAGGCCAAATTTTATCTTCTGAAATTTAAATGCAATTTCGATCGTTATATACTGTCTTGATTTTTTTCTTCCATAGTTCGCCTTACTTAATGTTTTTCTTTTTCTTATTCTTTCACATTCGGTAACCCCTTGTGTCTTAGTGTCTTTATTAACTTGCTTGAGGTAAAATGCTCTAAAAATACGTCATACTCTTATGTTATTGATATGATATATCATTCTACGGTCGTCTCTTATTTCTACCAACACATCTGGGGCAATAGAAGGAATCTTTCTTCCTCTTCCTTTTCTTTTCGGCCCTCTATTTGTTTTTGTTTTTTAAATCTGTCACCTGTTCTTATTCTTTCTTCTCTTGTTTATGTTCAAGTCCTTCTTTTCGTTCTTATTATATGTTCGTTTGCGAGATAGGGAGATAACTACGTAATCATTCTTTTTTCATTGGTGATGCGAGGAAGATTTATTTCTGCTTTTTTTTCTCGAACCGCAAATAAAACACTTTACGTCCAATTTTCTTGCTGCTATAGTATGATATCAACCGTTCATTTTCTACTAAAGTATGATATCTACTATTCATTTTCTACAAAGTTTATGATATCTACTATTCATTTTCTACAAAGTTTATAATATCTACAATTCATTTTCTTCTATAGCATATCTACCGACCATTTTCTACTAAATTATGATATCAACTGTCCATTTTCTTCTAAAGTATGATATCTACTATTCATTTTCTACGAAGTTTATATCTACTATTCATTTTCTTTTATAGTATATAAACCGTACATTTTCTACTAATGTATGATATCTACTATTCATTTTCTTCTATAGTATGATATCAATCGTCCATTTTCTACTAAAGTATGATATCTACTATTCATTTTCTACAAAGTTTATGATATCTACTATTCATTTTCTTTTATAGTATATCAACCGCCCATTTTCTACTAAAGTATGATATCTACTATTCATTTTCTGCGAAGTTTATGATATCTACTATTCATTATCTACAATGTTTATGATATCTACTATTCATTTTCTGCTATAGTATGTTATCTATCGTCCATTTTCTACTATAGTATGATATCTACTATTTATTTTCTACAAAGTTTACGATATCAACTATTCATTTTCTATAATAGTATGATATTTAACAACGCTTGGGCGTATGGAATATGTTAAAAGCCCTAACACTAACCTTAATTCTTAAAAAAGACACCGCTTCATTTTCAATCGAAATTATTTTGTTAAAGTCTCTGGCCAACATGCTGCTAGTATGATCAACTATATGGGCTAGAATTATTTTGTCTGACGTTAGCTTGTTTATTTTGTAACGGAATTATATAAATACCTCATTTAAGAATAGAAATTAGATAAACACCCCACTCTTTAGTTTAAAATAACACTGTATGTACTTTGAGGAATTAATTGCTGTAAGCCTTAAGTGGGTTGTTTGTTAGAGTGCATCCTCATTTGCGGTAGATCGCAAATACCTCGTTAGATATCATACAATAGTAGCAGCCCAATTCCTGTATCGCTTCAATGCGACAAAAGGGGCCTAGATCTGCGTATGTAAGCACCGAATGAGAGTCTACTCTGAATAACCATGGACCGAAGGCGGATCTGACAGTGTCGAATGTCGCTTTTCGAACGCTCCGCTTTTTTATTGAGAATGTGGTAATTATTTATTTTATTTACTGACAGGTCACCCAATACATGACACGAGGGCCACTCAAGGTAGAGGTTACCGATTAAGATTTAAGGGAGGGGGAAGTAAGGGAATATTATGAGGGCGAATAGGATAGATATTTGTTGACTCTGGACTTAAATAAGCCAAGATCATATTTTCACTTGAGTTTGTTCCACAAAGTAACATTTCTGGGGAAGAAGTTACCTGATTGGAACTTGTTTTTTTTAGCAAAAGAGCACGTAGGGAGTGGGGATGGTTTGCCACTGTGAAGGTGCTCACGTGTAACATTAAGGAATGTAACTCAGAGTAATATCGATATTTTAGTGAAAGGCTAGTGACATTTCGTTTGTGGGATATTATTGCATTGTGAAAAATAATGAATATGCCACATGGCCGCTTAAAAGCTTTTGAACTCTATCGACACTGGACAGTGAGCATTGGGATGCACAACCTCATATATGGGTATCAATCCTCTAGTATTGGTCTGATCTAACTCTTATAACGATAGGACCTGGCAGAGGGAATTAGGTATTTTCTGGGTCTATAAAAACGAACCGGCTATACTCACAGCATCTTTTGCGATGGTACGATTATACGCGTTCCATTTTAAAGTCGGGAGTAAGTCTTAGACCCAGCTTTCCTCACCATTTCTTGAACGAATCTTAATTGTTTTATTACCCTTAATGCAGAAGAACTTTCTTACTGCCAGAGCAAGAAAGACATTTGTGTCGCTACCACTCATAAAAGAGAATGTTTAACATCGAAAAACATAAGGAAAATTAATTCATTTTAATAATATGTGGAAATATCCACTCTTTGCCTGAAGAAGTTCTTGCGACCCGAAACACGTCTTGTGACCCGAAACACGTCTTGCAAAATTATGGAAAATAAAGCATAATATATATTTAAAAAAATCCGCATTACAACCAAAAAAGTTTTTGGTTTCTTTCTTCTTTGTATTATACATACATACATATATATATATATATTAACAACAATTATATAAATATATATATATATATATATATATATATATATATATATATATATATATTAACAACAATTATATATATATATATATATATATATATATATGTATATATATATATATATATATATATATATATATATATATTAACAACAATTATATATATATATATATATATATATATATGTATCCACAACAATTTCAGCAATATTTCATTGCTCAACAAGATTTTCAATAAGAATAACTTTAAAATTAGCTACAGCTGTATAAAAAAAATGTGCAGTATATAGCACATCATAATAATTTAATATCCAAAAAATATTTAAACAACTTCAATAGTAATGATAGTACTGACAAAATTTGTAACTGCCAAAAATATAGTACCTGCACACTTAATTCTAAATGCATGACTAAAGGCGTTATTTACAAAGATAGCATTGAGCATTATGGCGAAAGTAAAATTTATTTTGGTTGTACTGCTAACCACTGAAAAACTGGTATTACCATCATAAAATGATATTTACCAATAATCAATATTCAAATACGACGGCACTCTCTAAATTTTTATGGGAAATCAAGACAGATAGCTATACACCTGTAGTAAATTGGTATATAATCGCTTTAACAAAACCTTTTAACCTCAACAAGGACAAATCTGTGCCTATTAGAAAAACGAACTATTCTCAAACATATCGATAATCATAATCTGCTGAACAAGCAAAATGAGCTTATCATTACCTGCAGCCACAGATGGAAATTTCTTAAATATTTCGATGCTGGGTCAGCATTTATCCTATCATCTCTGTAATATCCTAAATGACCTGCCTCTAATATTTATTTATTTTTTCCATATACAGTTACCTCCCTTATATCATCCTAGCATTTAACGGTTTTTAACCTAGCGTTTTTTTAAATTTCGTTTTGTTATTTTTTTTTATTTTCGTCTATTTTTTATTTTTTTTGCCCTATATTCTTTTATTTTGCCTACACACACTTTTTATTTGGTAACTACAAACTTTTTAGTTCGTATTACAATAATCTTATCGGTTGACTCTATACACATTAATGGATCAATATCCCTGTTAAACTTACTATTATTAGCTTAGTTTATTTTTCGATATCCTCCTGCCAACACTCAATATTTTGAATTTGTGCGCCATTACTATATTATATTTATAATAATTTTGAACTTCGAATCCACACACAATGTAGCGTTGCTTCCATGAAACCCAGAAATTAATTTAAAAAAAACAACCTTTTTGAACTGTTCGTAACTTTTGTACCTGATGATTGAAAAAGGCATGAAACTCTGAGCCGTACTGTAAACGTAGGTATATCTATAATTATTAATATATACTTTATAGCTCTGTTTAACTACATAAACCCTGTTTTATCTACACCCATTTATTAAATAATTAGTTATTTGCTCAACTCTATGTATACGTAATCTGTCATACGCTTGATTGTATCATTTAATTTAGATCATTTATATATATATATATATATATATATATATATATATATACATATATATATATATATATATATACATGATATTATACATATATACATATATATATATATATATATATATATATATACACGTGTGACGCGCGATCTCGCGTATTGTGCGCCTCCCTAATTTTTACTTATAAAAAATGATTTTATCATGTATCTCGTGTAACATGCTAGTTCCTTTTTTGAGAGACCAAATTACAATAGACTAAACTCTTTTCCTCTATCACCTTATCCCATCGTCTTGTTAAATAAGTTAAAAAACGTAAAAGAGAATGGTAAAAGTATCGTTAGTAACGCTATACTCGTTGTGTAAACGCATACAGTCATAAACAACCGAAGGAAAGACAGCTAAACATCCCGTAAACGTATTCAATGGAAAATATGCTTAATTGTTATGTTTGTATTACGATGTTTGTATTATTTGTGTTACGATACTAATATGAGAATATTACATGCATTATTATTGAATACAGTTAAGTAAAACATCGGTTTTATCAAACTCATGTTTATTTTAAATACAGCTGTATATTTTGACTACAGTAAAGAGATATAGTTTGTCAACGGAATAGCACGAGCCAGCAGTACATAAGCTAATTTTATATCTGGTGTATAAAATTAAATTTAGCTTCAAAATTAGGTATTCAAAAGTCGCATGATACGCGAGTATTTGCGGTACATATATATATATATATATAGGTGTGTGTGTGTGTGTGTGTGTTTTCATGGATTTGTGGAATTTGACCAGAAAAATTACCGTGGCACCTAACTTAAATCTCTGAAGATGGTTTCATGCTGAAGTATACACTTCTTCTTTATGTGCCGTTTCTCCTCAGGACGTAGGCGATCGTGGCACTCCATAATTTCCTGTCCTTTGTAGCTCTTAATACATGTTGTCTCTTCGTTATTTCTTCTGAACCCTGTCCCGCCATCCATTGACTTGAGATCATCAAGTACGTGAGGCGCTGCTTTCCTCTGTCCCTCATTCCCTCAATTTGTCCTGTGAGTATCAGATTTTCCAAGCCTTCCTTCCTCATTATGTCCCCCAGAAATTTCAACTCTCTTCCTGATGTTAAGTAAAAAGTTTCCATTTTGTTTATATTTTCTCTAAAACTTCGTCGTCGCTCGCATATTTGATCCATGTTATTCTCTGCAAACTTCTGCAGAAACGCTTTCCTTTTGCTTCAAGTCTCTTCTTCATCTGTGAGGAGATTGCCCAGCATTCATTGCCGTATAGGAGGACAGATATCCGAAAACAGTTCAGTACCGTTTTCTTTGTTTGTAACGAAGTTTTTTTTTCTGTTTCTCAATACTCTCTTTAGATTTTGGAAGGCATCTTTTGGCCATCCCAGTGCATCTTCGAATGTCAATGTCGCACTTTCCATCCTCTGAAAATATTCTCGGATATTTAAATTTCTGTACTTGTTTAATTTCGGTATCTCCGATTTGTCATTTGCATTTTGGGCTCATCCTTTTCCTAACAACCATGCATTCTGTATTCTTGTAGTTGACATTTAGTCCTTTTGCCTCGCTTTCCTTGTCTGCCTTCTGTAGGAGTTTTTAAAGTTTTCTTATCGTGTTTGATCGTTTCTTTTTTCTATATCTTCGTAAATAAGCGATTCGTTAACGATTGCGCTAATCACAGGTAGGAGTAGAATGATTAGAAAAGAGTAGATTGGTTCGCCTATCGCCCGGTTCACACTTCTTCCCATTTTTTTAAACAGGAGTAAAGATTTATTCTTTGTTTCCTGTTTAGGATTTGGTTTCAGCTTCCTTCTAAAAATCTATTTCAAATGTATACTTCTAACGTGTGTCCTTTCCTTCGCTAATATAACTCAGCACAGTAACCTTCTGCCTTGAGCGGCTCTTGGGCCTTGTATTGGGTGGTCATGAAAAGAACAAATTTCTAAGTGTTCAAACTGAACACATACATATAGCAGTTCTCACATCCTGACTCCAGACAGAGAAGTATTTTCACGGAGAATTTATTTTTAGTCTTGCATTTTTGTCTTTCGTTTTTTCGACTACTTTCTATCAAAACATTTCGTGGCTGATGCATTCCTTGAACCTTGAAATTAAATTAAATTTAAAGTGTGCGAATTCGGAGCGATGAATTCCCAATATTTAAATTAATTACATTCTTCAGATCTTCAAATTCAATTAAATTTAAATTGTGTGAACTCGAGACAAAGAATTCGCGCGATTGAAATTAAAATTCACGCAATTTAAATTAAATTTGCATTTCAAAAGAATGTGTCGACTGTGAAATGAATTAGGCACTGGTTATTTACTCAGATTTGCATAGTCTGACACAAGGCCACTAATGAAAGACACATAATCTGAACATCATGACAGTAAAAAGCGTCTGCAAAACTAGATACCTAAACATTAGCCTACATGTTGCCTATCTATCTATCTATCTTAGTTTTCGGACAATCTCTCACACACAGACAGACACCCACTCTCTCTCTCACTAAATATATATATATATATATATATATATATATATATATATATATAGGAGGAAGAGTTTATAGTAGTTCCAACGAGAGAAAGGTGTGTATATTAAAAAGAAGAGAGTAACCGCAAACGTTTTTGGTTGTAATGTGGATTTTAAAAAATATATTATGCTATATTTTCTATAATTTTGCTACACGTGTTTCCGGTCTCGCGACCTTTGTCTGATGACGGTCGCGAGACTGGAGACATGTATAGCATAATTATGGAAAATAAAGCATAATATATTTTTTTAAATCCACAATACAACCAAAAACGTTTGCGGTTTCTCTCTTCATTTTAACACACACACACACACAAACACACACACACACACACACACACACACTTAATGATAGCAATGCTTGTAAGAAGTGTCAGTTTAATGGGAAACCTTGAAAAGGGCTATTCACTGAGAGTTTAAAAATTAAATAGTGGTAGCTCTAGTAAGCGGTGGAATACCTTCCGTGAGAGCGTAACAATAAAATAGTGGTAGCCCTAAAAGGTACTGGAATACGTTCCCTTAGAGTGTTACAGTTTAGAAGTGGTATCCCTAAAAAGGCCTTTTTTTCGTTTATGCACAGCAAGAGACGATAATATACCGGAGACATGGCAACGGCTTTTATTGAAATGGACGCGGAATCTAATGCTGACAATAGAGAAATAAACACAGTCAGTAAGAATTAAACAAAAGGAAAAATACGTTAAGTGCATCACTCACCTAAATCATGCGTGGAAACAGGGAGAGCCGAGTTCGAATTCCAGTCGAATCCATTACATTCACTTATGTGCTAATACCCTTGGGAAAGGTATTAATTCTCTTCTTCTCCCCATTACCTATGGGTAAATAGCAAGACAGACTGGGTTCTATTGCTTTGGTTGGCAACTAGTCTAGGAAAAGGACAACTTTGAATTCAAAACCTGCGGAGGGTCGTTTGGGGACCCTCTTAGCACGTAGTGTGGATGGTTCTGCACAAAACGTTCACCACTATAATCAAATCTCATGTGCTGTCAGTTTCCTAGGAACTGATCTGCTTGACCCTCATACGTCGAAGTCGACGGGAGAGGCTAGTATATATATATATATATATATATATGTATATATATGTGTGTGTGTGTGTGTGTATTTGTGAATGTGTGTGTGTGTAACTAAGCGTAAAGCAACAAAAGCCAACACACGATACTTAAAAAAATTAAACTGACGACATAAAAAAATAAAAGTTATTTACATTATTTACATGCGGACTATTGTCCCCATCTTTGTGGTTTTTCTATCACTGGCATTTAACACTTTTAGCCGTAAATATAGCAAACCTTAAAACTATATGTTTCATTAAACTTGCACAAACACACACACACACACACACACACTGATATATATATATATATATATATATATATATATATATATATATATATATATATATATATATAGCATATTTTTCTAACAAGATTTCTCGAATATTCAGGCCGGTGGATGTAAATATACTGATTAATATATAAATGAAAACAAAACATCTATACAAATATGGGTATTCATTAAAAAGTCACAAATGAACAAATAATTTAAAAATATATAGGATTTAATCCATTTCCTATTATATATATATATATATATATATATATATATATATATATATATATATATATATATATATATATATATATATATATATATATATGTATTGTGCACCTAAGAAAGCACAAATGAAAAAATGTCTTTCCTTTACTTAATTTTCTCCACAATATCTCCTGCTATAGCATGCGTAAGTGTAAAACAAAAGGCACCATCCAATGCTGACCTTCCTTTGTCGTTCACGATAAGAGAGTTCATTACATACATGAGTAGCGCACAGCGAGTGGCTGTGGTAATAAAGCTTTGCTTTATGTATATTAAAATTGTTTAACTTCATACCAATAATAAATATATATTTTCTTCCTCACCGTTTGGCACGAATGCATATTTAATATCATTATTATTATTATTATTATTATTATTATTAGCACATATATGTATGTGTATATATATATATATATGTATATATATATATATATATATATATATATATATATGTAATGAATTGTAATAATATGAAAGAAATAATAAAAGAATAATAATATCAAGTAATAATTATATATATATATATATATATATATATATATATATATATATATATGTATGTCTTGACGATTACGTTTAGCATGAAATAGACTCTCACCTTTGTCCACATTTATATTTGCACACGCTTTATCATTGATATTTAGCAATTTAAACCGTAAATATAGCATATCTTAAAACTGTTTGACTCATATTTATGGGATAAAGTGTTCAATATCAGAGATAGAGCGCGTGTAAATATAAAAGTGAACATAGAAGACAACACTTAGAGACGACAGTCTGTTTCATGCTAGATGCAAGCGTCAGGCTTGACGATTGCATCTAGCATGAAACAGACTGTCGCCTCTAAGTGTTGACTTCTATGTTCACTTTTATTTATATATATATATATATATATATATATATATATATATATATATATATATATATATATATACATATATATATATATATATATATATATATATATATATATATATATATATGTGTGTGTGTGTGTGTGTCAGTAACTACACTCGTTTCGGAAAACCTTCGGTTTCTTGATTTGCAAATGATCAAATCAATATCCAAGGAAAATAAGGGATAAAAAAAGAAAGAGCCAATAACATGAACGTCTGTCGAAAACAATAGTTCAGCATGCAGGTCAAAAGCCCAAAGAAAAAGAAACCCGATACGAGTATGCAACTAACTAAATAAAGTGCTCAAAACAGTAAGTAGAGCAGACCTAGTTAAACCTAGAGAGCCAGACAACCAGCTTTCCCTGGCGATCCGCTTAGGTTTAACTGTATATATATATATATATATATATATATATATATATATATATATATATATATATATATATATATATATATGCGTATGTATGTAAGTATAAAATACAAAGTCCATTACTTTTTAGAAAATTACTTTGTTTATGTTTGGATACGAAACTGACCAGATATGATAATTTCGAACAATCTACGGCGAAGAGAATTTTGCTAAAAGGTACTGTTCCAACTTTGCTTAGTCGGCAAGTCTTCTTCGTTGCCGAGTCTGTTAGTCACGTCGGATGTATCGGCGGTATCGGCAGAGGGTCGCATATTCGTATCCTGCCGTAGATCTCATATTGTCATTTAATAAAATTTTTAGAATATTTAGGTCGGTAAACGAAAAGAATTTAAGAAATAAACGGAGCGTCTACTAAAATATGAGTATCCACTAATATATATATATATATATATATATATATATATATATTATTACTTCAAACAATATTATAGTGCATAATTCGTTTTATTTTTTATTAAACAAACTATATTACCTCTGCGCATTTGAATTTGTATGTATATATGTAGAGCTGGCCACTCGTATTCGAGGACACCCGTCTACTAGGGTGGCTAGTGAAACCCTATTGCAGACGCTTGCTCATTCGTGCTTATTCGACACCCACAGGGCCCACCTGTGGGTTATACTTCAACTATGCTAAGCAGACCTTAGTTAAAGTTTCTGGGAGAGAGCATGTTATCTAGCGTGATCAACAATTTGAACAAGGCCAGCACGCTCAAGCCCTTGGCCACGATGACTTGAGACTTTGCGTTAGTACAGCAATCGACGGTCCCCAAGGGTTCCGTCTCCCCAATTTCACTGACAAGGCTTGGGTCAAGGCTTTTCAAAGGTGCTGTACGCTGGGATAGACCCCTCCAGACTGATGACATCAAGAAGTCACCAGACTGACAAATTGAATAACAGCAAAAACTAAAATGGTTAGCAGATGCAACTCGAAGATGCTGACCTCTCACACTACTGTAAACAAGAGATTAGGATGGAAACCACCATCAATGCTAGTAAGGACGATAAGAGTTAGTCGAATTAAAAAAAAATTATCTCCTTAAAAAATTGTTTTCAGAAAAAGATTTTATAAATTTCAGCCAGACTCTTGTGATAGAAACAACAACAACAAAAAGAAATTAAGGGCCATAGTCTACATGTAAGTAATATAAATTTCTGTACGCCCTTCATCATTACTAGCTCTGTAACGTATTGATCATAAATATTGCATTTCTTGTTCCAGTATCTTTAAATCGAGATTCATGCGCGATCCATCCCGGTCCTAACTAAAAAAAAAAACAAAAAAAAACAAAACAAACAAACATAGCTATTTATGTATGTAGGTATCACAAGGTTTCCATCGTTTTGCCCTCCAACCTTCACCCAGTACTTGTCATCCCATAGATTAAATAAAGGGTTCAATTCAAAATACTCTGAAAGTCTCTGCTTTGAGATTAGGCACAATTTGGATCTCAGCATCATGATTTCTGTCTGAATTCTCTGGTATGACGTGTTATCTTTATTTACATTATTTGCATGCGGATTATTGTCCTCATCTTTGTTGTAGTGATAACAACAATATAATTGAGGACCATAGTCTGCATGCAAATAATATTAATTGGTGTACGCCATTCAGTATTTTTATTACTCCCTCTGATAACATCTTGATCATAAAGATTGCATTTTTTGTTCCAGTGTCTTTAACTTGAGCTACACTGTTCTTGCTCCTATTCCGGTCTAATTCCGCTACGCGTTCTCGTCATCAGATTTCGGATGAGAAACTTTGTTATCTGGTACATTAAGCTTTTGTTCACAAAGGCAAAAAGTTATAGAACAGGGATGGGAATCGTATTCTTTTTTTTTCTCTCTTTTTTTTTACATCTTTTGCTACAAATATTTACAATTTTCAGAGTTATATTTTTCGGTCGTTATATAAGTCTATTGCAGAGGTATTATTTTTTATGTTTTATATTTTATGTTTAATATCAACTCTACTTTTGTATTGAGTACTTTTTACGCTATAATTTTAATGACCTATTATTTAACAGCTAGAAACAATTCCAAATTAATAAAATATATTATTTATTAACATACTCTCATATATATAAGTATTTACTAACACATATACACATATGTCGTCAGCGTAGGCCAGATCAGACACCCTGACATTCCGACCAACCGCAATCGAACTGTGACGATGTGCAAGCAGCACTCAACCATGTGCAAGCTGCAGCACGGGATTTGGGTATAACCATCAATGCCTCGAAGACCAAAGTTATGCCGTCCCTGGTTGATCCAGTCAATTGTCAGCCACTGACGCTGGACGGGGTCAATCTGGAGGACGTGCAGTCTTTCGTCTATCTCAGTTCAACCATTATACCATCCGGGCAGGCTGCTGCTGAGATCGAACGCCGTATAGGAGCTACAAGGTCCGCATTCGTGCGTCTCAAGCGGTCACTATGGAGGCGACGAGAAATTTCCACGGCTACAAAGGGGCGCATCTATCAGGCTATTGTTCGGACTATCCTTCTCTATGGCTGCGAAACGTGGCCACTTAGAGCGGTTGACCTACGAAGGCTTGAAGTGTTCGACAACGATTGCCTTCGCTGCATTCTACGATGCCGCCGAATCGATCGTGTGCCCACAATCACTCTACGTCGTCGCCTGAGTCTCCGTCCTCTTCTACCCTTCCTGCTCCAGCGTCGTCTCCGATGGTTCGGGCACGCAGCTCGACGCCCGGAGGGAGAGCTCATCCGCGATGTACTTCTCCCTCCTTCTCTTCCTGGCTGGCGAAGACGTGTCGGTGGGCAGCTGAAGACGTGGGCTAGCACGATCAAGGATGACCTAGCAGTACTATCGGGTCCACAAGTAGTTGGTCTTGGACGATGGAATCGCGAGTGGCTCGCAATTTCGTGTGACCTGGCTCAGGATCGGCGGGCGTGGGCAGCGATGGTCCGTGATGCTGTACTTGCTCGGGAGGAAGCCGGTTCAACCCGACCAGGGTGAAAACCGATACAAGTCAAGTCATACACACATATACAAGTATACATGTAGAGAGAGAAAAAGAGAGTGAGAGAAAAAGAGAGTGAGGGAGAGAGAGAGAGAGAGAGAGAGAGAGAAACAAATAAATTCAATGTTCAACTTACCTGTCCCTACTCAGGATTTCATGGTTAAGGTACTGACACATCATATTTTATTTCAAATATTTACCATTTAATTTTATTTCTGGCTGAATTTCCAAAGCATGCAGCAATAAACGACACCATCAGAAGGGGTCTAGACGCGGCTGGCTTCCCCTCCCAAAACGAACCCGTATGCCTCGACCGTGGTAATGGAATATAGCCGGATGGGATTACCATTTTCCCTTTTAAAGTCGGGAAGTCGTTGATTTTGGATGTGATCTGTGCCGATACATTTTCGACCGCTAATTTGATCAGGTCCGTGTTTGAGCAGGTGTCTGTCGCACGGGACGTGGAGATAAAAAAAAAAATAGTTACATATTCTTCTCTTCCGGACAGATTTATTTTTACTCGAGTGGAGACTTCTGGAGTTATTGACCCTCATTCGTTGGCGTTCCTTCAGAGGGTTGGCGGGATAGCGTCTCGATTAAGTGACGAGCCCCGCGAAACGGAGTCGATCTTGCAGCGTGTCTCACGGGCGATGGTGCGGGTAATGATTTCTCCATCATTGCGGCTGGAAAAGGGTAGCAAAAAAATCATTTTGTTTATAGATACTTTGTTCAAATAAAAACTTTGTTTCAATATAAAAAAAAATTTCTGGGATGAGGAGTTATCCTTATTTACATGAAGACTATTGTCCTCATCTTTGTTGTTTTTGTCTAGGGATATCTTATCCAGTTCTTATTTAGTATTGCTCAGTTATTTCTCGCCCTGATTTCATTGTGTCAAAGTCTCTCATGAGATAGCCTCGTGGATTGAAGCACTGGTTCCTGTATTTGGTGACACAGAAGTTGTCCATGGGCTGGGCGGTGTGTAATTGGACTAAGTCTCCTTGATTGCTGTTTTTGTTTTGTTTTTTGTTTTTTGTTTTTCGTCCTCTCTCTTTACAGTCAGGGTATAACGATAACTACATCCAACAGCAGGGCCTCTGATCAGGAGGTTTTGATCAGCATGGAACCACCTCTTAATTGCTGGTGTTCCCAGATCCACCCTGACCCGTGGTGGATAGCACCTGTTAGTGTCCCAACTATGGACAAATATTTAACCCCCAATCTGGCATCAAAACGCTATGAAAGTGTAAAAATAGGTTTTAATACTAGCAATACATTTTTGTAAAAGGTTATTACCAGCAATATATTTTTGAAGAAAAAATAGATTAGTAGCAATACATTTTTGAAAAAAAAAAAAAAATTTGCCAGCAAGAAAAATCTTGTCGGCATTAAATAACCCATTGAGGTTGATATGCCGTAAAACAAACCAAACCAATCCTGTTTCCTCAACAATCAACTACCATCAGATTTCGGATGAGAACCTTCGTTATGTGGTACATTAAGTTTTTGTTTAGCAGGGCAAAAAATTCTACAACCTAGATAGGAATCATTATTTTCTTTTTTTTTATGTCTTTAGCCGCAAATATAACCTTTTCAGATTTATATTTGTTTCGGTCCTTAGATAAATCCGTTAAAGAATTTACAAAAATTCTCTGGAAGAGAGCAAACGCTACTGTTAACTGTTTTTTGCTTATTTTTATTTATTTATTTTTTTTTTTTTAGCTGAGAAAATAAAATTTTCTTGGTGGGTAGAATTATGAAGTTAGCTGAAAGACTGATTAAGATAGGGCGGCAAAACCTTCATTTATTGCCGAAAGTAAATCATTTTTTCAATAAAATTGCTACATGATTTACTTTATTCTAAAGATGTTTAGCGAACCTTTCGTTTATGAGTATCACGCTATATGTGTAATTTTGTGTTGGGAATCGGTTCTAATAAATCCATTTCATTTTTTACTATATAGCAAGACTCTTCGGTAAAGTGAATCGAGTCCTCTCAGTCACTGTGTGTTTATCTAAAAATAAATATGCTAAAATTCACATTCACCCTGCCGTGCGCCGACGGCTTAGTGGTAGAATCTTCGACTGACGCCAATTCTGCTGGGTTTCGATCCTAGCTAGAGGCAACTGGTTGTCTAGCCACACTGAAGCGAAACAGTCTGTCTGTGGATGACTATATATATATATATATATATATATATATATATATATATATATATATATATATATATATTACATGAATCGTTCATACAAAAAGCAGATAGCGAAGTTAATGATATAAATGGCGAGAATACATCTTCGCAAACAAATTTATTAACATACATTAACCCCGAACCTGTATATGAATGTTATGATCCCTGTTTTTAATAAATTCCAGTTGCATAAGGTCTTTTTATACGAGTACTTTCATCTGTTCATACATACATCATCAGGTATGGAAACAGATTTGTTTTTTATATCCAGGTAATAACGGGACAACGAAAAACAGGGATCATAACATTAATCTACAGGTTCGGGGTTAAAGTATGTTAATAAATTTGTTTGCGAAGATGCATTCTCGCCATTTATATCATTAACTTCGCTATCTGCTTCTTGTATGAATGATTCATGTAATATAAATTGAACTGCACCACATACTTTATATATATATATATATATATATATATATATATATATATATATATATATATATATATATATATATATATATATACACACACACTATCAGAGATACCCAGCATTGCTCGGGGTCTTAATGATAGTGATGCATATAAGAAGTGGCAGTTTAAGGAAAAATTCTGAAAAGAGCTGTTCACTGAAAGCGTAAAAATAAGATCGTAGTAGCTCTAAAAATGGCTTGACAAAGTTCTCTGAGAGTTTAATTATCAACTTGTGGTAGCCCTAAAAATGACTGGAATACGTTCCCTTAGTGTTACAGTTTAGAAGTGGTAGCTCTAAAAAGGCCTTTTTTTCGTTTATGCACAGCAAGAGACGATAGTATACCGGAGACATGGCAACGGCTTTTATTGAAATGGACGCGGAATCTAATGCTGACAATAGAGAAATAAACACAGTCAGTAAGAATTAAACAAAAGGAAAAATACGTTAAGTGCATCACTCACCTTAAATCATGCGTGGAAACAGGAGTAAACCGGAAGGAGTAAACCGGAAGGAGTAAACCGGAAGGAGTAAAGTGTTACAGAATTTTTGACTACGGTCGGACATATGAAGAGCCTACAACACCTCCTCTCTCTAGACAACATTTTTAGTTTTTCCGTTTGAAGTGAAAGCGAATAAACTTGTTTTGCTCCCCACTCTAGAAGAACCAACATATAGCTGTCCATGGGAGAAGCATAGCTCCCCTAAATACAGAGCGTTTGTCCTTGAGACTTGTTGATTAACATCGCGAAGTCTTACTGGAAATTGAAGTCTGCGTAGAGCAAAGGGGATTTCCGCATCTGATGGAGTGGGAGGCATCCTGGGTATGAATACACCCTCTCCCATACAACATCCTATGAGAATAGTGACCTCAGTAACATGTGGCAGCTGTTTCTTAACCACAACGCAGGTTCCATTGCAGAGCCTTGGCAGTTCCAGATTCCAGGAATAGGTAAAACATTCGTCACTAAGCCCCTCCTACAGCAATAATAGGGGATCGCCTTGGCAGTGGCTTCTTCTGAAATTGTTGCAACCCTTCTGTCCGGTGGTAGGGTATCAGCCCCCACTGAGCACCATCTTCCAGCAGACCATGCCCGAAGCAGGCCTCGCAGTACGTGCTGCAAAAGTGCCCATTAAACCTTTTTAAGCCGTCGAAATGGTTTGGACCTCTTACCTCATGTAATAGAAGCCGAAGGTAGAAGCACTCCTGTTGGCTGGGGTGGACTGTATATACCCTGCCAAGGCAATAGCAAATAGCAACAGTGGACTGTATATACTCCTCCAAGGCAATGGCCAAACTTGATGCCCGGATTTCCACCAACAGTTTTTCTTATCTTTCTTCGTGTCCATCTTTTGTCTTTCCAAGTGTTGAATAATGGTACTTGAGGGTACAGAAGGGGTCTGAACCAACGAAATTCTGTCAAAGAATTTATTGGATAATTAGTACTGTTTCCAAGAACAAACCGCCATTCCGAAGCCGAACGGAGCCAAGAATGGTCAAGAATGGTATTGCAAACCAACTGCTGGCCCTTAAGTTTGGTTCGTTTTCGCTTACACATTGTTCAAGAGCGTCGACGTCGTAGGAAGTTTCCTGAATTATGCCAGCTGGAAGAATATTTGGACTTGATCGCGGACATGGGGCAGGCCGTAAGTTTGCAATGAATTTCCGCCCATAGAAACAATCCTGTCTTCGATGTCAATAAGCTCTCTGTGTATAAATCCGTCATTGATTCCTGCGTCAAAGACACGAAGCATTAATTGCCCATGGTAATTGAAGTCTTCAGAAAGGTCTCCTTTGTATTTATCCCATAAGGACACATGATCTCTGAGAATACACGTGTGCAAAAGCCCATTAAACCTTTTAAAGCCCACGAAACGCTTTGGACATTTTACCTCATGTAATAGAAGCTGAAGGTAGAAGCACTCCTGTTGGCTAGAGTGGACTGTATATACTCCTCCAAGGCAATGGCCAAACTTGATGCCTGGATCTTCACCAACAGTTTTTCTTACCTTTCTTCGTGTCCATCTGTTGTTTTTACAAATGTCGTATAATGGTACTTGAAGGTCTGAAGCAATGAAATTGTCAAAGAATTGATTGGATAATTAGTACTGTTTCCGAGAACAGGTCAAAAGTTATGTTCGCAGTTAACACTTTATTGTCAGGCCATGGGGCATAGAGGTGGGGTAAATGAGTAAAAACTAAGGACGTTCATGCGAATTAAGGGGCTGAAGGTGGGCATTATTAGTGTTTACACGCACAGGTCAAAAGTTGTGTTTACAGTCATCCCCCTTGTTATCAGACAATGCACAAAATGTATTATGGAATATGGTGGTGAAAAGGTGGGGGCATTATGATTGTTGGCGGTAATAAGAGGGGAGGGGAAGTGAGTAAACACTAAGAACGTGGTTAAAGCAGTAGTTTACACCAAATAATATGCTGAAAGCGGGGCGTCTTAACAGTGTTCACGCTCACATGTCAAAGGTCATGCTCGCAGATCACCCAGTTTTATCACACCATGAGCGTAGGAATGTTTAATCAGTTTAATTAAATAGCAAAAGTTTAATCAGTTTGATCAAATAAATAGCAAATTTAAACGAATAAACTTGACAAAACATTGGTTTAAAGCAATCCCTTAAGCATGGGTAATATTCTTGCTAAATTTGGAGCGAAGTAAAGTTTAATCAGTTTAATCAAATAGCAAAAGTTTAATCATTTTAATCAAATAGCAAAAGTTTAATCAGTTTAATCAAATAAATCGCAAATTTAAAGCGAATTAACTTGATACAAAATTCGTTCGAAACATTCCTTGAAGCATAAGTAATGTTCGTGCAAAATTTGGAGCGAATCGGTTGGAAACTGCGAAAGTTAATGAAAACAAAATAATTTTACGCAGGTATTCGCGGATTTTTCCTGATTGACGCGAATGATCTTAAAAAAGTTTTAATCAAAACAAATGTTGTATCCTAAATAATGAGAGTCAAATGTGGAGAAAATCGCTTGAAAATTAGCGAGTTATGAGTAAAACACTGGTTTTCTAAGCAATTTTTAGCGGTTTTTCGTTATACGCGGGGGTTCCCTAAAACTGGCCTAACTTGAAGCATAAGCTATCAGAGTGCCAAGTTTGAACGAGATCGGTTACAAAATGCTGAAATGTATAACGAACATACACACGCACACAGGCATACAGACATCTTCTGTTTTTATAAATTCCAATATATATATATATATATATATATATATATAGATATATATATATATATATATATATTCCAATATATATATATATATATATATATATATATTCCAAATTGAAAATAGATAAATAATTAATAACGTGAATGATTTCGTTTTATCTTCAAGAGAATATAAATTAATCGATAATGAATGGGCAAAAATAAATTATTTCACGCACATTTTGGAAAAAAAGACAGAATGGAAGCTCATTCAAGTCTCTTGAATTTTGAACTTGATACAGAGAAAAAACATTGAACTCATACACACACGAACGCTTATTTACACACTAATATATATATATATATATATATATATTAAAAAAAAATTAATCTTTCGTGTGTGCGTGTGTAAAATTCCAGATATAACTAGTATATTTGTAAAAGGACAATATAAATAAACACAAAAAGGAATACTTATTTTGAAGTCTATATACACAACAATTTATCAAAGATATTCAATTCATCTCTGCTGTAGCCAGGTATTGAACTCACAACTCTTTGGGTCATGTCACTGGATTAAACAAATTCTTTTATTCACTAGGATACGAAGATATCAATATATGAATTTTTGGGACTTATAAACCTAATTTTGCAGTAATCATTTTCTACCAGAGCTCATATTATAATTTTTTTGTTATTGTTTTTCTTTAGTACTCCCTATTACTAGTTCCCCCATTGTATTAATTTCTATGCTTGGGCGGCTTAGGAGATTTTTATGTCTTAGCATATGCGCTGATTCCTTAAGTTTTCGTATTTTCCAGTGATGTTTTCTGTGTATTATTTCAACCTCATTTTTCTATTCCCCCTTGTGTTACGCCTTTACGATGTTGCTGTAGTCTTATCTTAAGGGCCGGCCTGTTTCTCTCATATTTCTTACCACAGCTGCACGGGATGGCACACACAATCTTTAATCATATTCTCCTCTATAGGGGGTTTTACTCGGAAGAGGTGTCTGCGAAGTGTTGAACCACTTTTAACGGTCGTCCTCATGTTATAAAGACTATAGATCTTTTATATTTTTTCGATAATTCCTTCCCATAGAGTAGATAGACCGAAGCTGTTTTCTGTGTGCTGTTATCCTCTTGTACCTCTCTCTCCCACTTTGTCGTAGCTGTTGTCAAGTACCCAGGGTAGTTGTTACGTTGTAGGGTACCGCTTATACCGACCATTTCTTGTTTATATGTCTCTGGGTCGCTACTTTTGCTCAATGTTGTAACCAGCGGACGATCCATTTCTTTACACTGCATAGGTGGTGGGAGTTGAAGTTGAGGTATTCTCCGCTGGATAATGGCTTGCGGTATACGGATGTCTTGAATCCATGCTCTGTTCGAAATATTAGTACATCCAAGAATACGAGTTTTGTGTTTTTTTCTCCCTCCATTGTGAACTGCATCGATGATCTTATAGAGTTCTCATGGTTCAGTAGGAGCTGGTCTTCTTCCTGGCCAGCGTATGAAAGTGTCATATTCGTATCTCAACCATAGAGTTGGCTTTCGTGATGTGGATTCTGATGGCTGCTGGTGATAATGTCGAGCCCATTGTTAGCCCTTCATCCTGCTGATATATGCCTGATCCCATTCCGTATTGTCTATCGGCAAGATGAAGGCTTCTGTAGAAAGTAATTCTCAAAAGTGGAGATGTTGTAGTAAGAGCCACTTACCCTCTTTATTATCATGAATAAACTGATCCATTCATGATAAGTAGTCCTGGGTAATTGTCAAAGGAGAAGATAATACGATCCTCTCGCTGAGTAATGAATACTAATATCACGACTGACTCAATCAAGTTAAATATTGTATCTTGCCAGACCCCACATCACAACATTATCGTTACTCGTAATCTTAAAAAACACAAGTTACTCGCATGAGTGAATGGTAGTCTTAGAAGAAAACAGAAATGACTCTTAGACCAGTTTCTAAAGGAAAGCAAAAAGAAAAGAAATAACTGTTAGAAGACAGAATATATGGTCCTCAGCAAAATAAACAACCCAAGGTTTGTGCCAAATATTTAGAGCGTCAAAATCAACCTGGTACAAAATTTAAGGATCAGCATAATATAGCAACAGACGACAGAAAACGTGACATTCGAATAGCGGAAGATGCTTTCCAGAAACTAAGCAACATATTAAGACATTGATAAAACCCTTTACAGATGAACATAAGATTTTAGGCAGCAGAGATATTTTTTCTTACGACGTATGCTGAAAATTTTATGTATAGAATGTATGAATTGCCAGAAAATAACCATTACAAGGAAATTGATACTTACAATCATAAAAAGCCAGTTGAAATTTTAGGCCACATAAAGAGGAGAGTAGGTTCGGAGAATTCAATATTCTCAAGAAGAAAAGAGGAGTAAACGAAAACACCAAGTAACATAACGAGTGTCTGTGAATGGATATTAAAACAAGGGTGTTGATAGAGTCGAAGCTTATATAGAGAACTAAAGGACAGTTGTGGAGAGCCATGATCGTCCACGTCCTGGAGGGACAGGGGATATGAAAGACGCCGATAACATATTTAATATTTCGTGACGGAATAACCACGGGCCTCTCGGCTCGAAATCATAAGGCCTAATCATTAAGTTTACAATATTACGATCCCCCACAGTTATTACGGGATAAGTTACTTTCTTTTTTTAGTTATGGTTTTATTTCTTGTTATCTTGACAAATATTAACCCTGACATTTTAATTTTAAAATTCCTTTCTATCTCATTTTTTTCATTGGTGTATTAATTCACTTGAGTATTTTTTTTTCATGTTAATAACATGCAGTTATATTTGGGTTTTAATCCAATTTAATTTTAATTAAAATCAAAATTAACGTTCAGTCGATGAAGTAAACAAGTAAAAATATTGATTGATTATTTTTTTTTATATATAAATTTAGATATTTCTCGTCTATTCTCGAATTTCGACAAAAATCTAATTATATTCTATATTTGTTTAATTACGCATTAATTATTAAATCTTTATTTACTTATTCTGGTGTCGGGAGCCACTTTTTTTTGTTGCTTTTATTCAATTTAAAGTTAGCGAAAGTTTATTTTATTTGAGAATTCGTTATTTAATTTAGATAAGAATGAAATGAAGTAAAAATAAATGAAACTGAAAACGAATATCAAATATGAAATTAACTTTTTTTTTCTCTTTGTTTATTTTTATGTACTGGAAATTAATTTTAAAATGAATAACTGAACGACTTTGTGTAATTTTTAGCAATTATACTGAATATTAGAAAATTATCAGCTCTTTGCCTTCACATTGGTTTTATTTGTATTTTTCTTCTTTTTGTCATTTTAATATTTTTTATTTTTCAGTGTATATTTTGACAGTATCAGTTTTCTTCCTTCTTTTCTTTCTTCCTTTCGTTCTATTGTTCGTTGTTAATTTCTTGCTTTTTTCTTTCATTCTTTCTTTCTATCTTTCTTTCTTGCTTGCTTGCTTCCTTTCATAATTGCTTCCTTCTTTCCTTCCTTTCTTTCTTTCGTTCTTTCTTTCTTCATACATTTTGTTCTTTCGCTGTTCATATATTTTATTCCCTTTCTTACTTTCTTTCTTTCTTTCTTTCTTTCATTCTTTCTTTTTTCTTTCTTTCTTTCTTTCTTTCTTTCTTTCTATATACAATTTTTATTACTACATCCTTTCCACACTTTTCTTGTGTTAAGTATTTTCTTTTTATCTTTATATTTCCGTTTCTATTCTTGATTCTTTCTTTCTTTATTTGATTTCATATTTTCTTTTCCATGTATTTACTTCAGCTTTATCTCTAAACTTTGTTTCTTATTTGTTTCGTTATTTCATTCTTTTTTCAACACATTTATTCTTATTCATCTGTTTTTATTTCTTTTCTTCGTTCCTCTCATAATTTATTTCATTCATATTTTCTTTCTTTCAGTCTTTCTTTCTCTCTCTTTCTTTTTTTCTTCTCACGCTTTATTCTTCATTTTTTCCTTTTTTATTTCAGTTATATTTTATTTATTTCTTCCATATTCTTTCTTTCTTTCTTTTTTCTTTCTTTCTTTCTTTCTTTCTTTCTTTCTACCCACATTATTATGTTTTATTTGCCTTTTCGTTCTCTTGTCTTTATTTCAGTCATATTTTCTTTCTTTCTCTTTCTTTCTCTCTCTTTCTTTTTTTCTTCCCACGCTTTTATTCTTCATTTTTTCCTTTTTTTATTTCAGTTATATTTTATTTATTTCTTCCATATTCTTTCTACCTTCCTTCTTTCTTCCATATTCCTTTTTCTTTCTTTCTTTCTTTCTTTCTACTCACATTATTATGTTTTATTTGCCTTTTCGTTCTCTTGTCTTTATTTCAGTCATATTTTCTTTATTTCACGTTTTCTTTCTCTCTTTTTCAAATATTTCCTTCTTTTCTTTATATTTCCTTTTCTACTTTTTCGTTCTTTTTTTATTTATTTGATTGCAAATTTTCTTCGCGTTATTGTTCTCTTGTATTTGTAATTCTTTCTTTTAATATTTTCTTTTCTCATCAACATTTTACCATTCTAAGTTTCAAAATTTCCCTTTTTTTCCTGTTCATACTTGGAACATTGGCATTTTGGCATAATTCTACAAAAATGGTAATTTTACAAGCATCAGATCGAAGTATCCAAAAAATTCTTTTGTATTTCTTCTCCTATAACATATATTAAATAACAAAGGGTTGATAAGCCGTAAAAATTAAATCAACCAATCTTTGCTATCATGTGTTGCAACAAAATCTGTCACGTGACTCCAAGTTCTAATTTCCATAACAATCGCATATTAGTTTTGGTCTGGACAAAAGTTTGGATATTTATTTATTTTTATTCTTTTACTATTGTTCACCGAATACAAGACCCAAGAGCCACTTAAGGTAGAGGATTACCAAGGAAAGTTTTATAAGAATGTAATTGAGGAAAGATGAGATGCATATTATGAGGATATGTAATATAGATAACGTGTTTTTGAAGGGAATTTCAAAGAGAACATTTAGATATTTATACATAGATGCATTCAAACACATAGACTTTATTTTGTCCCACGATGCTCTGCCATCTTTGAGGCAGCTTCATGATACCATCCTCCCAGAAGTTGTCATCTTTCTGGGCGATGGACTAAGTGGGTTTTAGAGGCATCCAGAGAACTGAAGTTCTCATTAAGAAATTTTATAGCGATCGAAATGTGGTCACCAGTAATCGCAAGTTAAGTTCAGCGGGCAGGGTTGGCAACCTACGGCACGCGTGCCATACGTGGCATGCCAAGAAATTTCCCATGGCACTAAGCCGCAAATGACATCACGAAGTCCGAACCAATAACTACAAAAACGCTAAGATGATATTCAGCTGTTTCATTTTTAATATATTCTAAAGTATATATGCTATATATTACTATATAAAATATATTGTAGAACAGGTATATTGACCTTGATTTAATTAAAAATTACGTATGCTGTTGGCACACTGAATGTTTTTAAAACCCTAAGTCGGCACATAGTAGCCGGCTTTCTACCAATTTCGGCCGGGTCTGCAAAGATTTGTCATATAGCATCACGTTCTTCGAATGCAGAGTGATTTTTTCTTTTTCCCTAGGACCGTCTTCGCTCCAAATTATTGTAAAGGGTTGATTTTATATGGTCATCAATATAAAAGTTTCCCCTTTTGAACCTAGCGACCCACTTGAACAATTCGGTGCCATTATCCATTACACTACCTGCACATTCTAGCTCACAGCACCTAGTGTCCCAAGCGGTCACTCATCTAGGTACTAACCAGGCTCGACGTTGCTTAACTTCAGTGATTGTACGGAAACCAATGTTTCAACGTGATGTGGCCGTAAGTCTAGACATCTGAACCTCGCGAACCGCCTGTGAATAGTAGCTTCAGCTATAGCACCATCTCAATAAATGGCACACATCTTAAAAGAATTAATGAAAGAAAGAAAGAAGTGTAGATAGAAGTGTTTAACGACTGCATCAGTGAAACGAAGAAAGTTTTGCATTTCAAATCTTTTTCATTTGTACTCACTTCTTAAGATAACGACCAGCATTCATATTTATAATTGTTATTACAATATTTCATTAAATTAGTTAAGCTCGAATATTTAACAACTCGATAGGGGAATTTCTACGTATATTTTATTGTCATAGAACTCACCATGACCTTATTAACTGAAGAATTAAGATTCATCAGAAAATGAAAATAGGAAAACAGTGAAATTCTCACGGATCTTTCTAGTCATATTACTCCTTCTTGGGCTCACGTTATCCAGTCCTGAAGAGATTAGCGACTATATCGAATCAATTGCTTCCGCTACTGCAAGGTAAGTTGGGTCACTGTGTCGTGCCAGCAATTTTTTCTCGTCAGAATCCATCTTGCGCATTTACAAATCTAACATTCGTCAGTGCATTGTTTACTGTTGCTATATATGGTCTGGGGATCCTACTGCATTTTTGACAAAATCCAAAAAATGATCTGTAATGTAATCGATGCTGATCAGGCATCTCGACTTCAGTCACTTTCTCACGAACATGGTGTGGCTTCCCTCTCTTTTCTACTAATATTTTTTATGGCAACCGTTCTGATGAGTTTTTTTCATGGTACCTAAATTTAAGCGTGCTACTAGATTGGCAATTAGGTTCCACTGTTTTACTGTTTCAACGTGATGTGGCCGTAAGTCTAGACATCTGAACCTCGCGAACCGCCGGTGAATAGTAGCTTCAGCTATAGCACCATCTCAATAAACGGCACACATCTTAAAAGAATTAATGAAAGAAAGAAAGAAGGGTAGATAGAAGTGTTTAACGACTGCATCAGTGAAACGAAGAAAGTTTTGCATTTCAAATCTTTCAGAGCTAGACGCAACCGCCACTTCTACTTTAACAGTTTATTTTCTCGCACTTCTTACTTGTGGAACTCCCTTCCGTTTCCTTGCTTCCCTGATGAACTACAATCTTCAAAAATGTAAATGCAAGGTCAATCGCCATATTCTGTCTTCTTGAACCCCGTTCATTTTTTTGTCCTTTCCGAAATCCTCCATATTCTCAGTTTTCTCTTTCACTTTCACTTTCACTTTCACTCACTGTACCTTACTCCTTTCTAATAACATTACCTCGTTGCTTTGGCGTGAAATGATTAAAAAAAAAGGATAGCTTGTATTCTCTTTAAAACGTCCTTGTTGCTCTCAGTTTCGGTCCGTCACGGTCGCTTCGAAGTTTGTTTTCATTTGTGCGGAAATATGCGCAGCATTCACAGCAATCTAAAAGATTAGATATGTATTCCTAATATATCGAAACATTACTTGGCTGAGTTTTATATATATACAAGTGGTCTTCGACTTACGGCAGAGTTCTTTTCATACGATGCGCCGTAACGCGATTTTCAGTGTTAAGTCAGTCAGAACGTACAGAACGATTGTCCGTGAATAAGTATTTTCGTCACCAGCCAATACTAACGCAATAGTAACGTAATAATCTAGAACATAACAATGCATTTCTATGACACATGTTAACATAATTAGGAGTAAAACTCACACAAAGAAGATCCTCTCGGCATCTGTCCGTCTCCGGAGACGATGGAGTAGCGCATTGTGCGCTACGAGCCTGGGCGTGATGGATGGAAAACTAGGTCTGCCCGGACGACTAGTTCCCCCTCTCGACCTTGCTAGCAGAAGTAAAGGAGAGAATGAACCAATACAGTTAGGTACCAGCGCAGCTGCAGGAGTTGCCAGAAGGTAGCACAGAGTGCCGTCCATCCGCCTTAGGGGCTCCACTCCGGATTTGTGTAGGGTTTACTCCTTAGTCTTCTCTTCTCCCGAAGATTTCCACGAGGCAGTGGAGCTATTTAACCCATAGCTGGGGTTTGGTTCATGGGTACCAGGGCGTGTCCACACGCCGGTGGTCCTGCATGCCGCATGTTAAGGGGGCCAAACTCCTCTCCCGTCCCCTGTAGTTTAGCCCGAGTCCGCATGGTGCTCGGTTGCCATGTGTCGCCACGAGGAGGCACTACATAGGGCTTGCTGATGGAGAGGCTATATACTGGCAGGGGAAGACTTACGCACTCGACTCCCTTTTCGCATTGCTGCTAGCCAGCGGCGGTAACTGAAAGCGAGAAGCGACAAGCACTACCCCTACAGTTTATCACACTAGACGCATCACAACAGCCGTTGAGGCACATACGAAGAACATAATATAATACATATAATGAAATGAAATGAAAATGATGCAATTATGAAAATGTTTTAAGTTGCTTGTATATTTATTGCCAGTGACGTCAATGTCTCTCTGTAGATGAGATGACGAAACGTAAAATCTTGTCTTTCTTTCAGTACTCGGAAAAGAACAGCAAATCTGGGGACGAAAGAAGAACAAACGTAAGTTTGGTTTACATTTTTATCGGGAATTCAAACTTATAGTTTAAAAAGAAAATGTCCTTATCTCTTACAGGGAAACGCAATATGTATACAGATATATACACGTTTTAAGCAACAGTCGAACGAATTAAGCCAAGACGCCGGCCAATGTTGGTCGCTGGTGCTCTTTTTTCGGGACGTTTAACAATGTCTAATATCACTTCCGTAACGCTATTTCCCGTTGAAGTCGAAACGTACGCGTGATTTTCCGTGAATAAGCCCTTACGTCACTCACCTATGGTTGTTATATCTTAGATTATATTTTTACTATTGCCTATATTAATAAATAATCTAGGATAAAACAACATATTTTTATGACATATCTTAACATAATTAGGACTAAAAACATATGAAAAACATAAATACAGGGGTTGGACAAAATAATTGGAACAGGTGCAAATTCCACTCCTATATTTCAAAGACCTATTATATTAAGAACTTTAACTAAAACTTCGTAATTGTCTGTTATATCTATTGTAAATACGTTTATTTATCTAATTTACTGTCTTTGTCTTATTTATTTTTAGAATTTAGTAAAATTTAAGCTAAATGCGTGACCTCTCCGAGTTAGAAAAAGGGCAAATTGTTGGAGCTCGCATGGCAGGAGCCTCGATCACTAAAGTTGCTGAAGTGTTTGGTTTTTCAAGAGCTACCATATCAAGAAATATGACGCAATTCGAGAAACAAGGCAAAACCTCTAGCAACCGTAGCAATTCGGGCCGGACTTGCAAACTTACTGACAGGGACCGACGTGCATTGAAACGCAATGTGGCGAAAAGTCATCGGACTACTGCGGCCATAGTGACTGCTGAGTTCAATAATCATCTGGATAGTCCAGTTTCTACTAAAACTGTTTGTCGTGAACTCCAGGGCGCGTTCGTGTGTGAAGGCAGCCCAAAGAAGTTTACACCCCTGACTGCCTTCTTCCAACAGTGAATCATGGAGGTGGATCAGTGATAGTTTGGGCAGCCATATCATGGAAATGCCTCGGTCCAATAGTTGCCTGCATGGTAGAATCAACAGCAAAGATTACCTGAACATTTTGGGAAATCATGTTCATCCAATGGCCCAGACTTTATTCCCTGATGGTGACTGCATCTTCCAAGACGATAATGCTTCAATACATACCGCTTGAGTGGTTAAGAATTGGTATGAAGAGCATGAAAGTAAGCTGGAACATATGGAGTGGCCTCCCCAATCTCCAGATATCAATATTATTGAAGATTTGTGGTGCATTTTAGAGCGACAATTTAAGAGCCGCTATCCTCCACCGTCGTGTCTTAAAGAGCTGGAGCAGGTATTAATGGAAGAATGGCTGAAAATTCCACTGGATGAAGTCAGGAAGCTGTATGATTCCATTCCTAAACGTATTAAAGCTGTCTGTGAAGCTAAAGGAGGACCAACTCCATATTAAATAAATTTTCTTTGAATTTAACAAGTGTTTCAATTATTTTGTCGAACCCCTGTATATGTCTTGAAATTAAAAATGTTTTAAGTTGCTTGTATATTTATTGCCAGTAAAGTCATTGGCTCTCGGTAGATGAGATGGCGAAGCGTATGATCTTGTCTCTCTTGCAGTACTCGGAAAAGAGCAGCAAATCTGTGGAAGAAAGGAAAACAAATGTGAGTTCGATTTTTTTTATTGAGAAGTCACCAATTTGTAGATTAAGAAGAAAATTACGCTAGTTACATTGTTCGGACTGTTGTTCATTATTTTCATATTCCCGACGTTTCAGCCGTTGTACGCCCCGGCCTTCTTCAGGTGATATACTTTGGAATTTCCCCAAAGACACATGGTCTAATGGATAAAAGCTTTGGTTGAAGTAATCCAATGACTTGACCCAAAGAGTTGTGAGTTTAGTACCTGGCCACAACGGAGGTCAACAAAAAACTTGTAAAATAACTGAAACCGAGACCTCCACAAAAGCTATGACACAGAGAACTAGAAATGTGGTAGATTGTTGTAAATAAAGGGTTCAATTCGAAATTCCAACGTATATCAGCTGAAGAAAGCCGGAGTATACAACGGTCGAAACGCCGTGAATATGACAATGAAGTTGAGTGTTTTTTTAAAAAATCCTTCGAATTCTGACGCTGCCTTTTCCAATCCAGCAATGTGTAAAAAAAAAGGTGGGGGGGGGGGAATCGGAAACTTGCAAATAAAGAATAACATAATATTTCAGTAGAGATGGGTGTGGGGGGAACAAATGTCAGTTGTTACTTGAAGTTCAACGTAAGGTTAAGTAAATAAAACAAAATACGTTGTAACGGAAAATTAAACAAAAGAAGAAGAAAAAAGGACGAAGAAGAGGAGAAGGAAAGAAAGAAAAAAATAAAACAGATTTTTAGATTTGACGAGGGTTGGAATTTTAAACTAACTACCCGCTTCATGTGTTAGTATAGCATGAGGCATTTGCAAATTACTTCTTTTTGAATTGTTCCGACGAATTTGTAAAACGGTAGGTGGTCATGTGGATCTAAGCAAAATGTCTGTGATAATAAAAAAAAAAAAAAAACTCTCAACATTTTTTTCTTTAGGTACGAAATATTAATTTCTGTTCATTAAAACTAATTTATCCTTACCATCAAAAGAATAACGGGATTTATTCATGTAATTTTGAAAACCTTTGTATTTTTTGTTTCTGCTCAATGAAGTGACAATCACAGAGCATCGTCAATGCAAAGGAGTCATCTAACTAGTGTCAAAAAGCTACAAAAAGTTCACTAATTCTAATTTTATTTATATACATTTCACTTTGTACTTTGAATACAAGTAAAAAAAAACAACATCAGAACACCACGTTTAAGATTGGCGGGACACAGTCTTTCATTCCGTATTTCTTTTCATTTGATTTTGAACCCAAAGAAAAAAAAAAGAAGTTTTCAATTTCCACTAGTAATATTGGCGCAACGCAGTCATTTTATTTTATTTCTCGTTATTTAGCTTTGTGTTATTGGCGCAACACACTCTTTGTAACCTCGTTTGTCTACATTTCACGTTCTACTTTAAACCCGATTAAAAGTAGGTTTTCAACTTCTACTAGTAAGATTGGCGCAACACAGTATTTTTTTTACCTTATTTCTCATTATTTAGCTTCGGCTTATTGGCGCAAGACATTCTCTCTAACTATCTGCAATTCATTTTGTGCTTTGAACCATAGCAAAAGACAGTTTTGAAATCCCCTCTAGCAAAATTGGCGCAACTCAGTCTTTCTACCCTAATTTAGACTGTTAGTCCAACCTAACTTAATAATCACTATTGTCCGAAGTTTAAAATTGGAAAACTTCGGGTTTAATCTTAATCAGAGAGATTTTCCTTAAACAATTTTTTAAGCCGTCCTAAAATTTACTGAATTGCTTTCCTTCATGTGTCCCCTCGTGTTTCGGTTTTTAGTAGTAACTTATTATGAAGAGAGTTTTGAATGGAACAGGCGATGACAAATACTTCTCTTAATATGGAAAAGTGATTCATATTTTGTTTTCTTGATCTGCGTTTAAATACAAATTTATAATAATAGATTTTTAGAACCGGATCGATACAGATTACGGGTTATTACACGTGCGCGAATGCTTCTAATTTTCCCAGTCATTGTTTATCTTCCGTTATACTCACCAATTGAATAGATTTGAAACCATGCAATGTCGCTGAGCCTGCAATAACATTAATTAGAGTTTTGATATTTTCAGAATTTCGTCTTTACTGTAAAAAAAACAAAAAAAAAACAGTCAAAAAAAAATTCGAGATTACGATTTTATTCATTTCTTAGTTTCAATTCTTATTCTCCTCTTGTGTCAAAAGTGATTGTGTTTTCTCTGTATTGTAATCGTTGAACGATTGAGCATTGTTAGCTGTTTATTTATTGATTTAACTATTTATTATTGTTAGATCTCACCGAAAAACGTTGTTAATTTCTTTCAACCAGCTAGAGTCTATTTTAATTCATCTTTGTTTGTTTTCAAAGGGTAGTCGATAATCTTAGGCCTATTGTCGAAGTTCTAGCTTGTAAGACAAAAAAGAAAAAAAAATGGTTGACAAGAATTTTTAAAGCTAATATCGTGTAAATAGAAAACATTGTTTGCATCTTTAGAGTTCAATTTTGTTTTGTTGTTTTTTTTTAATTTTAAAACCGGTCTCTCTACAGAATGTCTTTAACTGAAGCATTCAATAATGTATAAATTTGGAGATATTTATAAAAATCACCACGATAGCCACTGTAGAGAAATAGCTTAAACATTATCCTTGTAGTTTTATGCCAGTTGTTTCAGTTTGGGATTGAATTGGTGCTCAAATATGGTAGGACACTGTAATAAGATTAATGCACCCTAACATCCATTAAAGTAGGATTCTTAGAAAAACTAAGCTATGGCTTGTGCACATCGGTATCAGAATCGGTATAACTGAACTGTACATGATATCGATTATACGATACGCGCATATTTGTATTTGACACGTGACATTGAAAGAAGATTCTAGGATGGAGCGAACTCTTTTCTACGATTATGACAACGTTTAGTTCTCGATAATGGCCGAGATGGCTGAGCATACTTAAAAAAAAAAAAAACAAATAAAAGAAGAAAAACATGTACTATGGACAGTTTATCTAACATCTGACCAGGATGTGCAACAAAATATTCGAAAACAGGAAAAACCCAATAATATTACACCGAATCATTATCGTTTGAATTTAATAAACTTCTTTGTTATATATATATATATATATATATATATATATATATATATATATATATATGATGAAATATAGTCTTAAAGTGTGCTATATTTATGGGATAAAGTGCTCAATATCAGAGATAGAGCGTGTGTAAATATAAAATTGAACATAGATGTCAACACTTAGAGGCGACAGTCTGTTTCATGCTAGATGTAATCGTCAAGCAACTGACGATTGCCTGACGATTGCCTGAGTTGCCCGACGATTGTATCTAGCATGAAACAGACAGTCGCCTCTAAGTGTTGACTTCTATGTTCACTTTATATATATATATATGTGTATATATATATATATATATATATATATATATAAATTCTTGAAGCTATATACATAAAACAGTTGAAACATAACCTGAACAAAATAAACTATGAAATCTACACAAATATTCTTAAATGCCTATAATTGATAACAGAAGCTATTGGTTTATACCAACGGCTTCTCATACTTAATAATTCTCGTTTTCACTCTCGCGTAGTTATGTGTGACGTCATGAGCTGCGGTGCGATTTTCGTTTCCGCGTCTCGGATATACGATTTTGTCGTTGCTTAGAAATTTTTCATGCAACAAAAACATACTATGATTATTATTTTGTCCGTGTATTGTTTAATATACTGAAATGTAATTGCCATCTTTGATAATGGCTTATGTAAGCCGAAAGCTTGGATAGCACTAAAACATGTATCAATATGGTGATTTGCTTTCGTCTTTCAATGATAATGTTACTAAGCTTATCAGACAATATGAAAGGAACTTACTTAAAATGAATAAACAAAACTTGTCTATATTATTTAATGAAATATGCATCAATATATATACATATATATGTGTGTGTGTGTTTGTGTATTTGTGCGTGTTTACACGCGCGTATGTGCGTATATTCGTTTGTATGTGCATGCATGTGTTTGTACGCGCGTGTGTATGTGCATTTATGTGTGTGCATGTGTGTGTGTCTGTGTGTGTGCTATTAAAGAAATAGTCACTGAGTATGATTTTTCAAGTTCTCATGAAGCGAGAAGATTATGTGTTACTAAATACACGAATAATTAAGAAAATAATTATACATTTTTAGTCGAGATTGAAAACTGATCTCCAGCTTCGAAGAGAAATACGAACCGCTTGCATAAAAGCAAACATACACATGTAGCATTTTTTTGTTTTTGTTTTGTTTTCTTTTAAATGCATTTCAAAAACAATAATTGGATATTTGCACACAGATTTATTCAATCACATACAGGATGTCTAAAAAAAAAAATGTATACACCCTAAACCTTTCACTGCAGCTGTCTAATATGTCAAGAATAAAAAATATTTTTCGAGATGAGGAATTTTATTTTCGGCAAGATAGAACATCAATGCGGTACCATCGAGATGTACGATTGAACCTGAATGAAATCTTGCCAAACAGGTGAATCACAAGACGAGGTTCGGTCGAATATCCTCCTCGGCCATTTAAACTGTTTTTCTTGTGGGGATACTTAAAAGATAATGTCTACGGTACAAAGCCAGCAACAATCGCTGAAATGAAAGTTCCCATTGAGCATGATTACAACCAAATACCTATCGAAATGTTGATTGCTACTTGTGAGTCCATTGCGTCGCGTTGTCAGCAATGCCTGGATCAAAATATGCAATTAAAGATAAATCTTAAGATAATGCATTTATAATAAATACGGCCTTCATATGCATCACTTCTATTGCAAGCTTCAAAATGTGTGCACATTTTTTCAGACGCCCTGTAATTTTCAATGACGTGATTTTTAAAATTGACATTTATAAATAAAAACAAAATATAGATAAAATTGAAAAGAAAAAATGTTAAAATAAAACATAAAAATGTATTAATAAGCGTAAGTAGGTTCGCCTAACATCCTTTTCACATTAATACTGGACTTTTGAACAGGAGTAGAGGTTTATCCTTTTTTCCCTGTTTAGGATTGGGTTTCTTCTAAAGTCTTTTTCATTCTCTTTTACTCCCAATAATCCTTTGCACTTTAGTGATATTTTCCTCTTGCTTGGGATGAATTGATTAATATATATATATATATATATATATATATATATATATATATATATATATATATATATATATGTATGTATGTATGTATGTATAAGTGAACATTGAAGTTAACACTCAAAGGCGACAGGCTGTTTCATGCTGGACGCAATCGTCAGGCCGCCTGAGGATTGCTAGCGTGAAACAGCCTGTCGCCTCTGAGTGTTGACTTCAATGTTCACTTTTATACTTATATTTACATACGCTCTATCTCTGATATTGAGCACTTTATCCCATAAATATAGCACAACTTAAAACTATATTTCTTCATATATTCAGTTAACAATATGAAAATAGCGTTTCCTACATTCCAGTTGCTAAGAACACTCCGTTTTTTGTTTTTATTAATTTTCTTTGTTTAATTAAATGCATTTCGTTTCTTGCTTTGAAAAAGTCCCCATTGGACGAAACGCGTCAGCATTTACTGTTTTCTTATTGCCATTTATTTATAAATATATATATATATATATATATATATATATATAGGTAACTATACACGTGTCGAAAAACCTTCGAATTCTTGATTTAACAATAGCCAAATCAATCTCGAAGGGAAAAAAGGTTTTAAAAAAGAAAGAGCTCGGAACATGAAAGTCTGTCTAAAATAATCGCACAGTTCCAGGTTCAAGGCCCAAAGAAAAAACCACGATACGAGTAAACAACTAACTAAAGAGCTCGATACAAACGTAGAGCAAACCTAGTCAAACCTAATGAGCCAGACAAACCTACCAAGGTTTCACTTAGGCAAATCGTCAGGGCCAGCTGACCCTGACGATCTGCCTCAGTGAAACCTTGGTAGGTTTGTCTGGCTCATTAGGTTTTATTATATATATATATATATATATATATATATATATATATATATATATATATATATATATATCCTGAATGAAATCTTGCCAAATAGGTGAATCGGAAGACGATGTTCTGTAGATTTATATACTCCTCACACTTTTAGACTCTTTCTCTTGTGGGGATACTTAAAGTTTAATATCTACGCTATAAAGTCATCAATAATCGCTGAAATGAAAGTTCCCCTAGGGCAAGAATACAACCAAATACCTATCGAAATGTCGATTGCTGCTTGTGATTCCACGGCGTTGCGTCGTGAGCGATGCCTGGATCAAAACGGACATCAAATTTCAAAACATGCAATGAAAAAATCTTATGAACATGCATTTATAATAAATCCTACCTTCATATGCATTATTTAAATTACATATAGTTGGTTTTACATTTTTTTTTTTTTGGTGGGGGACACACGCTGTATGCTTCATTTTGTTCCACTCTTTAAGACTGCTTCATGATTGCTTCCGCCCAGAACTTGGCATTTTCTGGGTGATGAACTGGTTTAAGTAGTTTTTATACAATTATACAGAGTGTTTTTTATATTTGTAAAGATGGAAATAGCAGGTAATCTGAATGTGCAAGGTCAGATAAACACGATGGGTGTTGTAGGCATTCCAACTGTTGAATTTGCCAAATGAGTGAAATCTGACGTTGTCCTGATGGAAGGCAACAAAGTTCTGATTGGCCAATTTCCGACGCTTTCCATTGATTTCTGATTCAATCAGTCCGATTGGGAACATTATGTGTCTGAATTCAGTCTCTGCTTTTGTAGAAGGTTCTCATAATATATAATAATCTTTCAGTTCTTCTGTATACACAGCAACATAGCTTCTTCGGATATAAAGTGACTTTTGGAGTGGTTAATGACGATCTATTTACATCTCCACCACCTCCGGATTATTTTAGCTCCACATGGTTTTAAACAATCTATTTTTCATTGTCTTTGATCATTCTTTTAAAACATTGATTGTTTTGTTTTTTTTGCGTTGCGTTTGAGAAGAAAATCGCAAATAGAAATGCGTTTCTTTTTTGTTCTCATAAATTCCCGATGCGTCGATAAGTCGTAGCTTAGTATATGTTATGTTCGCATATGTTATGTTCCCATATGTTTGTTCCCATAAAGTCTCGATGCGCCGATAAGTCGAAGCTTTGCATATGTTATGTTCGCATATGTTATGTTCCCATATGTTATGTTCCTATAAAGTCTCGATGTGCCCATATGTCGTAGCTTAGCATATTTTATGTTCCCATATGTTATGTTCCCATAAAATCTACGCCCTGGCTTTTTTCCCTATTTCACTTTTCTTAACAAAATTACTGCTCTCACAAACAAACGTACACAACAATATCGTAAAATCAAAAGAAAATAATTGAATCCGTCAACACAGATATAATGACAATATTCTCCACACGTGACATTAACTGACGTTATTTTAAGTTAACAATATGGAAATAGCGTTCTCTACATTCCAGTTGCTAAGAACATTCTGTTTTATGGTTTTTATTAATTAATTACTTGTTTAATTAAATTCATTTCGTTTTTTGCTTTGAGAAAGTCCACATTGGACGCAACGCGTCAGTAATTACTACTGTTTTCTTATTGTCATTTATATTTATAAAGATTGTCTTCTCTACAGGTTAACTCCGAGAAATTTTCATATATATATATATATATATATATATATATATATATATATATATATATATATATATATATATATATATATGTAAGGTGTATTAAAAATACTTTTACCAAACTTTGCGGTCGGGTTCCTCACAAACAAACAGGGACAAATGTCCATATAAACATATATATACCATGTATTTAGGCACCAATTCCTCATTTCTAGATCTTTCATTAAATACGATAGACAAGGTACTGCGATTAAGCTTTTTACTTAATCTTTCTTGTGTTCGAATAAGTGTTTTCTTTTCTGGACACAGAGTCTGTAGAAATTGTCAAAATTTTCTGTAATTCCGAGCGCTTTCGGCTATACATTTAGCCATTATCAAAAATGATTTTATTTTTGCTTTTTAATTGGGTGTATGGGTTGTGTGTATGTATATAGAGTTATAGGGATGTTTTATTTCCCTAACACGGCACATTGTGGCCGTGTTCGTAGTTAATATTATTAAGTGTTGGCTTTTTTATTATTATTAACGCTTCCATTATTTTTAATCTTTTATTACATGTGGATGAGGTTATTATGTTTGTATTTTCCACTAGTATGTTTCTGACAGAGTCTGGTATGTATGTGTGCGTGTGTTGGAATGGATTCTAATAGAGCCGTGGTCAGATAGTTATAGTAGTGTGATCGATGTAATTATTTATGAATTCGATTTGACCAGGAACACAGTTTCTTAAGAGTCATTTGAACTCGCAAAAAATGTTCGTTCGTTGTGATTAGGATTTTGCTGGTGTGTTGTTATTTTTGAGTATCATGTTAAACGTTTCAAATTTTTACAGTAGATTACGATTAATCCTTTTCAGAAATTGTTCGAAGTTCATCTGGGAACAATGCAAGAGATATAGATCAAGCTTCCGACTTTCTTATGTAATCCTCAAGTTAAGAACTGATTCTGATAGAATCTTGTTTGAGAAGGATTATTCGTAATTTTGAGAAGGATTATTCGCAGTTTTGAAAAGACGATCATCGATATTACTCGAGACAAAATATCTATTGCTTTTAATATTTATTTGAAAGAATATTTTTGCCTAAATACACCTTACACACTCACACACACAGACACACACACACATATATATATATGTATATATATATATATAAATAGTTGCATTGATGTGAATTTATGATCCTGGGATTCACGGTCTAGAGCGTGAAAATCAGGGTCACAAGCTCACATCAATCCAACTAAATATGTTAGCTCTCTCACTGATATTGAACGGTTTCCAATAAGTACCGTGCATATATAATATATAAATAATATATACATATAAATGCATACATATATATATATACACATTTTACAATTATATACATATATATATATATATATATATATATATATATATATATATATATATAGATATATATATAGATAGATATAGATATACTCTGAAAATTTTCATATATATATATTAATATATATATATATATATATTAATATATATATATATATATATATTAGGTGTATTTAGGCAAAAAATGTATCGATTGATATATATATATATATATGTGTGTGTGTGTGTGTGTGTGTGTATGCGCTCGCGTGTGTGCGCGCGCGCATGTGTGCGCGCGTGTGTGTGTGTGTGTGTGAGTGTGTGTGAAAATTTTCAGATATAGAGTATATCTGTAAAAGCACTATATGAATAAAGGCAAAAGGAAAAGTTGTTTTATGCGACGTGTTTCGTCCTGTGAGGTACACATTTGCTGTGATAAAGTCCCTCAGAGGACGAAACGTGTCTGCTAAGATAAGTTTTCCTTTTGTCTTTATTCATATATATATATATATATATATATATATTTTTATACATATATATATATATATATATATATATATAATTGTATGTGTGGTGGGGTGTATGAGCGTGTGTATGCGTATGTGCGTATGTGTGTATGTGTAAAGAGAAAGGTGAAGAAAAAGAAGGAAAACGCTTTGCAAAGAGAAAGAGGTAAAGAACGAATGGATACTATATATGACAACAGCAGCAGCAGCAACACCACCAATAACAGGTGAAAATGCCCAGATCTACTTTCGCAGAAGTGTTTTGCGTGATGATGATCTATAACAGGCGAAACAATAAAATATAATAAAATAAAATTCCACGTTTAAATGACACGAAGTAAAATCGTCAGACAAAAAGATGGAACCTCAAATATATGTACAATACATTAAATTCGACGCAGTTCTTTGCCATCGTCTAGCATCAATTATTTCCAAGAATGAAAATGTTTTAAAAAATTGCAGAAAG
>OZ038487.1:43078559-43098559 GCA_964036315.1 Acanthosepion esculentum
TAATCGCTAGCAAGCTCGCCTCTTTAAATCAGTTACGACTGAATAGTGAGTTTGATCCTCACTAGGTATGCCATACTTTTGACCTTGTGTCACATTTAAACAACGCTTAGAAAATCTTTACAAATTAGATTATGTTGTTTTTAATCAAGATAAAATATGCAACGCTTTTTTCTGAGAATCCTATTATAAGTGAAAATCCTATTATAAGTGAGGATCCTATTATAAGTGAGGATCCTATTATAAGTGAAAATTCTATTATAATTGTCATTTTCCCTCCTTTCGTTTGTTCGCACAACCATTACACTCTGCTCATACCTCATAATGATCGTTTTGATCGCGTGGAAACGTCACTACATGGTTTCAGTGAGAAAATGTATGAAAGAAAGAAAAGAAGAGAAGATAGAAGTGGAAAGAGACCCAGATTAAGCTGGTTTTATAATTTTTTTTTTATTTTATTTTTTTTTTTTTTAAGCTTATCACCCCAAGCAAGGCTGGAAGCCAATAGCACGCAAGGGGTTACAGAAGGTTTGGAGGAAGAGCAGATAGGAGTGGTAAAGGAGAGGATGTGGAGAAAGATAGTGGATCGATCAAGGCAAGGGGGTTACAGAAGATTTGGAGCGAGAGCAGATAGGAATGAAAGGGGAAAGGATGTGGAGAAGGGAAGTGGATAGATCAAGGCAACGGGAGATGTCGATTGACGTTACACTTAAATAGTTGGAGATTGTATTTGTCAGGGAAACAGGAATAAGGAAGGGAGTTCCACAGGCGAGATGTGCGGGACATGAAGCTATTGGAACAAAAAAACAAAACAGCGATCACTGAAACCACTGAAAAACACCAAAATCAGGACTCCATCCACAGAAGCAATTGATTTGATTTTTGGTGGAATACAAACGTTGTTGTCCATTACGAGCTATGGGACCATCGATGGGCCGTCACTGCAGACGTTTATTTCCAAAGACTTGGTCGGATTCACGAAATGCTGCATCGGGTGTGTCATATTTTGGCAAACAGACATGGTGCTGGTCTCCAGTACAACAATGCAAAGCTTAGGGTTAGAAAACTTAAGATGGTGTAGATCGGAGGTTCTTGCACATCCGCCATACTCGCCAGATTTAGCGTCTACAGATTTTCATTTGTTTCGATTTCTGGAACATTTCATGAACGGTAGAACGTTCAGAAAGAAAGAAGTTAAAAACAGTCTTTCAAACTTTTTTTTCACGAAAAACGTAGACATCTTTAAACGTAAATAAAACATACGCTTTCCCGTTGCATTATACTCGTTAAAAAAACGAAGATGATTTCAATTTTGATAAATAATATTTAAACAAAGTTCTTTTAGATTTGATTTCTTCATGTCTTTGCTGGCCAAACAGAATTACTTTCCGAACACGCTATATAGATATGTGTGGGTAACTGAATAACAAAATGCAAAAAAAAAAAATTCTATGTAATGCCTTTCATCATCTAAATCATTGATTCTCAACTATGTCTGATGCTAACCTCCAGGAAAGTGACTCGATGCGCCTTATCGGGCTCTGCTGACAGGAAGTGAATCTATTGCTAGGTCAGCTGATAAGAAAATTGGCTTACTGTGTAGAACGTGACAATTTTTCTCTCTAGAAAATACATATCTATAAGTCTACCATTCGGCCATGGTTAGAATATTGCTGCCGGACATAGTCCAGTGCCACTGAAATTTAGCTTGAGCTTCTTGATAAGGTCCAAAGAAGTATCAACAATATTATGGGTCCTGATTTGGGATCGGCTTCAGTTACTTTCCCACAGCTTTAATGTTACCTCTCTATGTCTTTTATGTAAATACATTCATGGTAATTGTTCGGATGAGCTCTTCGCTTTAGTACCTAAATCTTTTGAATTTATGTGCAGTACTAGACTGGCGTCAATTTACATTTGGGCTGGCTAGATGTAGTCGTAAATTCTATGGTAACAGTTTCTTCTCTCGCACTTCTTCCTTGTGGAACTCCCGGATTCATGATTTCCAGCCAACTTTAATCTCCTAAAATTTAAATGCAATGTCAATCGCTATATACTCTCCTCCTGATTACTCTCTTCTCTTTCTGCTCATCATTAATGTTTATGTTTCTAATTCTTCCACACCCTGTAATCCATTGTGCTTTAGTAGCATAGGGGGATAAAACTTTAAAAAAATATATACACTACAGTTGAAGTTTTTCAGACCAACGCTGACATTTTTTAAATTGGTCCCAAAAGTAATTGTTTTGTATTTGAACTATGAGAACATTTTTATACATGTTTAAAAAAAGTGAAACATGATTTGTTATTAGAAATTTTGTTATGACAAATAAATAAATAAAAAACAGCATTCTATGATTAAATTTTGCTCCCGTCAAAATATCCTCCTTTAGCCTTGATTACTGCAGCACAAACTTTTTGCCATTCGTTGCAAAGGTTTCACACAGTATATGTTTGATAATTGATTTCATTCTTTTTTCAATGACTGTAAGAGTTTTTTTTACATTTTTTTTTCACTTTTTTGTCACGTTCATCCAATGCTAATTTTCGGGGTTGGCGTCAAATTTTGAACTGTAGTGTATGTATTGACGAAGGTTTTAATAAACAGATTCTTCTTCTTCTTCTTCTTCTTCTTCTTCTTCTTCTTCTTCTTCTTCTTCTTCTTCTTCTTTTTCTTTCTTTCTTCTTCTTCTTCTTCTTCTTCTTCTTTTTCTTTCTTTCTTCTTCTTCTTCTTCTTCTTCTTCTTCTTCTTCTTCTTCTTCTTCTTCTTCTTCTTCTTCTTCTTCTTCTTCTATGCGTCGTGTCCCTTCAGGAAGTTGGAAATCATGGTTTTCCACAATTTCCTGTCCTTTGCAGAACATAATAACTTTTGTCTTTTTGCCATCTCTCCCATACCCTGTTACGTCATCCATTCGCTCAAGCTCGCCAACTAGGCTGTGCTTTGCTTTCCTTTGTCTCTCTTACACTCAATCTGTTCTGTGAGTATCAAAATTTCCAAGCCTTCTTATCCTCGTCATGTGCCCCAGAAATTTCAACTGTCTCTTCTTGAAGTGTCCTTATTGTTGCCATTGTCTCTAGAACTTCGTCATTGCTCACATGTGTAACAATATATCGTACCTGTGTAGTCAAAAGCACGTCAGATCAAACGATGGTTTCTCCTGCAAAAGGGACGCAATATTATTTAAACAACAAACAATTATGTAGATATTTGAAATTTAACGGGTCATGAGTATCACAACCGTAATTAGGAGTAGCTGAGATATATTGAGTCTAGTTGGTTTCCTCTTCCTTACTGAGGCCGCAGGTATGATGCTTGCTTTGTATCATAACAGTCCGGGTTCGATTCCCCGTAGTGGATGCGCAAAAAAAAAAGAAAAAATAGGAAGAAAGAAACGGCCGTCCAGTTCTTTCTACATTCAGTTGAGGATTCTTGTTCTAGACTCGATAAATTATTATGCAAAATGATTCAAATCTCACAAAATTTCAATCAAACACACACACACACACACACAAACACACACATATGTGTGTGTGTGTGTGTGTGTGTGTGTGTGTGTGTGTGTGTGTGTGTGTGTGTGTGTGTTAGGGAAATTGTATGAAAAAGTGGAAAAAGTTTACTTGTGACGCGTTTCGTCCTTCAGAACTTATTCGAACTTAATTTATGTTGGTACTACTACACATGCCCACGAACGAGGGTTACAGGGGATATTACAACTTTTTAATATATTTCTAGGCGAATTAATTTGCAGTAAGTTTGAGCCCTGGCTGTTATAATATTTCACCATGCCTGTTATCACAGTTATAGTATAACTTATCCCAGTTATGGGATAGTTACAAACAAAAGTGATGGAAAAAAAACACAAAGGCTCTAAGTACCCAGTACCTCTCGTTCGTGCGCATGTGTATTCGTACCAACAAATTTATTCTGCTGAAGTCCTGAAGTACTATACGCGACACAATTAAACTTTTTCCACATTGTCATACAATTTCCCCAATAATATATATATATATATATATATATATATATATATATATATATATATATATATATATATATATATATCGTTCTTGTGAGTGAAATTGGGTAGACGGAACCCTTGGGGCCGCTGATAGCTGTGCTACCACAAAGTCACAAGTCATTGTGACCGAGGGTTTGAGTATGCTGGCCTTGTTCAGATTGTTGATCACGGTAGATAACACGCTGTCTCCCAGAAACTGTAACTAAGGTCTGCTCAGCACAGTTGCAGTATGAACGACAGGTTCGCTCTATGGGTGTTAAACAAATGCAAAATGTGCCCGAGCGAGCTTCTACAATAGGGTTTGGCTAGCCGCTTTAATAGACGGCTATCCACAAATACAAGAGGTCAGCTATCACACACACATATCTATATCTATATATATATATATATATATATATATATATATATATATATATATATATATATATATATATATATATATATAAAGGATAACTGATATAGCTTATATATATATATATATATATATATATATATATATATATATATATATACATATATTTGAAAATGTATTTACATTTTTGTGAATGGTACATATGGATACAGGCATTTAAACAAATACGTTGATATTTAAAATGTATTATTTTATAATGCTATTTGTGCAAATAATTAGAAAAAGAATTCTTTAAAGTGAAAACAGAAGGAAAAAAAACACATTTTTAATGTTAAAAGCCAGGAAGTCTAAACATAATGAACTGAAAGGAAACAAGAGAAAAATTATTTTATTAATAGAAAAAAAATAAGAACATCTTTTAAAAAAGAGAAATTACACTAAAAAGCATTCAATCGCCGGTAAAATGAAAACGAACATTAAAAAAAAATCATTTTTCTCTTTACTCTAATGATTATCTCCCTTGCTTTCTTCTTTTCTCCTTTCTGATACTTTCAAATCTTAGCTCAATACGGATCCAGGCGTTGAGTTACGGGGTGAGAAAAAGTCGGCGAGGAATATTGTGTTGCGCCAATCTTCCGAGTAAAAATAAGCCACCTACTTTGAAAATCAGAATTCTACGGGTTTTATTTGGATTCGTGCACCGGCTGTTAGAAAATGCTTATCTAAGATACGACAGGGATTGTACAGTGTGCTGATTGAAAGAAGATGAAAGCAGTGATGAATTTTAAAACAGCTTTTTTTGTTTAATAAAGGAGATTAAGAAATTGTCAATATTTTGTGGTAATGGCTGACGTAAACGGCGTATTGTTATATTCAGCTTAAACTCTGCAAATGTTGTCCTTTCATAACTTCGTGACTAGTGCAGAATTTCAGAATTTTGCGACTATTATGTGTCCGGGAAAAAAATGTGTGACTGATGTGAAAAATATTCTCTTATCAAGAGTAGCCCTGTGACTACGAATGAGACCAAATGAATTTAAAGGCTAAATGAACGTTCCGACGTATGTCCTGTTTTTTCGCCTAATTTAGCAATATAACATTAATCCGTCTGGGAGTGGAAGAATGACAATTTTATTGGCCACGACAAATAAAATCACTTGGGGAGGTAAAACTATCTAAATTCGATCAGTCTCGATCCAAATATTTCCGTCTAGGACGAGTGAGGGCTCGGAGCTGAGATACATAACTTTTCTGAAGCTGACAGGATGGCGGAGTTCAAGCTCCCGAAATGAGTAAATGTTTGGCCAGTTAGCGGCAGTACATCTCTGGTTAGCGTTACGAAGAATAAACAGTATTTGGAACTCTTCGATCACCCGTTTTTTTACCAAATTATAGTACCATCAATTTCGTCTCAATGTTGAAGCACATGAATAAACTAGAACAACTTCAACTGTTTTCCGTCGTCAGTGATTTTTCGAAAACGAGTTCATTTTTCGATCTGACCCTTTTTTATTTTAGTTTTTTTCATCCAGTCCCAGCAATCACCTGAGAAACGGAATTTAAAATCCTTTAGAGTATTAGTTCAAGACACAACGCTGTACGAATCTTCTAATGGCATTTGCCGTTTTGTTCTTGTCAGTAAAAAAAAATGTATTCTTGTTTCTTTGTGTGTCAGGTTTCAAAGAATGAAAACAAACAATTAAATTATTGTTGTAATTGAATGAGAGCAGCAGGTCAAAAATGTGATACTGGGGAACAAATATACAAAACCCCAATATATTCAGTATAACCCCCACAGGCACCACAGTGAAATATGCGGGTGATTGACTTAATACACACCGTTTACAGTAAAAACCAAAAATGGGGTCTCATTTTCAAATACGATTATCAACTATCAAATAACGTTTCAAGTAATACATACAGTGTATCCCGGATATAAGAGAGTTGTCGGAACCGGAGAAGAAGTCTCTTATATCCGGGTTTGGTCTATTTTGTTTAGGTAAGTATGGCTCTAATTTGGGACCAGAGAAAATCTCTCTTATATCCGGGTTTCTATTATATCCGGGTCTCTTATATCCGAGTCTCTTATATCCGGGTTACACTATATATATATATATATATATATATATATATATATATATATATAATGATGCTAATTATTAACATGAGCGATTAATATGCCTAAAATTATTTAGCTTAATGCATCTAAAATTTAAAAGAATTTCTACAAAAAAATGTTCAATAAATGCGCGTTTATAACATAAAAGTAAAAAGTAGATGTTCTGAAATCGATGCAGTCATTTTTGTCGGGAATCCTGATGAGCGACAGAAAAATTATAAAACACTGAGTCAACATATGATAAAATTTCAGATACATTATATTAATAAACGAAAACTTATCTTAGCCGATGCGTTTTGTCCCCTGAATGACTTTAACAAGGTAAAAGCAGAGATTTTTTTGTAACAAGTATTTATATACAAGAACAGAAATGTTATTGGTTTTTCAATTTCTTTTTAATTTAAGAACGCTTATAAATATTCATCAGGTTAGTCGAAAAGTCTAGACAAGCTATGGAGGATAACAAGTGACACAATCCAATGTCTAATAAAGGAAAGTGAGTAAATTATTTTCTTGAAACAAAATTTTATACATGCAAAGTAGTATTTAAATTATGTTAGTTTTCATTAATTTGTGTGTTATATATTTTAAATAACACGAGATTATGAATTTAGCCGGGTTTTCTTTTGTAAATTTTGAACAATATTGGCTTGGGAAATAAGTATCTTTTTCAGGAATGCTTTCTTTTATCTCCGCCAACGCATTATTTCAATCCAATCAATTATTCCTTAGTCTTTTTCATTTTCTTTCCGTATGTGTGTGTGTGCTCGATACGCGTGTATGTTTTTTTCTTCTTTTTTTTCCACCTCTTTTCATTTCGGTCGAGTGCTTCGCTTCGCTCGGCATTAGTATTCATCCGTTGGGTTGGACCATAATCTCACAGACTGGCATCTTTCTGATTTTACGTATCATTCTCCTTTTTACATTATTCGGACTATTGTCCTCATTTTTGTCGCCATATTTATTACAACTTTTCTGCCGTTGTACGCTCCGGCCTTCTTCAGGTGGTTGGAATGTCGAACTGAACCCTTTATTTCGCTCATTTGGGTAGACTGTTCTAGTTCCACGTGCCATGTTTAATGGATGTCAGTTATCAGTTATCTCCTGTTAATTCCCCTCTCCAAGTTCTCCACTGCCTTAATCGAGTATTGAACTCACACTCTTTGGGTCCTGTCACTGGATCTAACCAACGCCTTTTTCCACATGTGCCATGTGTCATTGAGGACATCTGTGTATGAATTTCTGGGTATTATAAACCTAATGTCTCACCAACCGTTTTTACCAGTGCTCATATTGCAATTTTTGCTGTTACCATTTTATGTTTTTACCAGAGCTGATATTGCAATTTTTGTTGTTATTATCGCTTTTCTCTGGCACTCCTTATTACTGGTTCCCATATTGTATTCATTTCTATGCTTGGTCGGCTCTGGAGATTTGTGTGGCCTAGCATATGTGCTGATTCCTTAAGTTTACGAATTTTCCAATGGTGTTCTTTGTCTATGATCTCAATCTGATCCTACAGAGAGCGATGATCTCCCTTTTCTCTCCATATGTGGTCAGCCACGCCTGATTTTTCCATTTCCCCTCGTGTTACAGCTTTCTGGTGTTCTTGATGCCTTACCTTAAGGGGGCGGCCTGTCTATATTTCCTTCCGCAGCTGCACGAGATAGCGTACACACAGTCTTTAGTCATGTTCTCCTCTATGGGAGGGTCTTACTTGGGAGAGATATCTGCGAAGTGTCGTCCAGCTTTTGAAGGTTGTCTTGATGTTGTATGGACAGCAGATCCTTTGTATTTTCTTTGATAACCCCTTCACATAAGGCAGGCAGACTGTTTTCTGAGTGTTGTTGTCCTTCTCTTGTACCCGTCTGTCCCAGTTTTGGGGGCGCTGCTGCCATGTACTCAGGGTAGTTGTTACGTTGTAGGGTACTACTTATACTGACCAATTCTTTATCTAATGTCACTGGGCCGAATAGTCCGAATAATGTAAATAGTGTACATAATACCTCATCTCAGAAATATAGACAGATACTGAATTCCCCCTTTCTTTTCGTTTTCCTTAAAGCTTCCTCGTTGCTTACGCCTTCCTTTCCGTGATATTCTCAGCATCATTTTGTAGATTGGCATGTCAGTTACTTTAAGTTTCCCCTTCACAGGTAATTGTCCAGCATTCACTGCTATTTAAGAGGATTGATATTTACGTAGCAGTTCGGTACGCTTTTTACTTCTAATTTTATTTGTACGCTTTCTTTATAATTTGTTTAAATTTTGGAAGGTATATTTGCTATTCCAATGCACCTATAAATTTCATTATTTACATTATTCGGACTATTGTCCTCATCTTTGTCTCCATGTTTATTAGAACGTTTCGGCCGTTGTACGCTCCGGCCTTCTTCAGGTGGTTGGAATGTCGAACTGAACCCTTTCTTTCGCTCACTGGGGTAGACTGTTCTACTTCCACGTGTCATGTTTAATGGTTGTCAGTTATCAGTTATTTCCTGTTAATTTTTCCCTCTGAAAGTTCTCCACTATCTTAACCGGGTATTGAACCCACACTCTGGGTCCTGTCACTGGATCTAACCAACGCCTTTATCCAGTGTGCCATGTGTCCTTGAGGACACATGGCACACTGGATACATGTATCAATTTTTCAGGTTTATAATACCTAGAAATTCTTACACAAATGTCCTTGTACGGAGCATACAATGGCCGTCACGTTGTAATAAATATGGCAGACTATAAATTTCAGTATTACATTTTCCATTATCTCTTAAAACTGTTCGTTTCACTTAAATTTTTGAACACGCTTGATTTTGTCATCTCCAATTCGCAGGCTGTTTTTTGTTTAAAATCCTAAATGTAAAATGAAATAAAATATTTTTCATTTAAATCCTCGTAGAGATGTGATGGTAAGCATTTTCCCGACGGGCACTGCGGTATGGCTGGGAATTTTTTTTTTAATCGCGGTTTATTCGAAAGAACATTTTTTTAAAAATTTTTCAGATGTTGTGCAAAAAAACATTATTACAATTATAAAAAGGATTTTAAATTTTTCATTTAAATTCTGACAAAATGACACTCAAGGTGATTGGTTTTTATCTAACTACGTTTCAAGATCTCGGGTTTAGTTTTTATTATTCTAAGAGTTTTGAATACTCATCCGTCCATAGCATATTTGTCAGTTGTGTAGTGATGTATGTATATGTGTATGTACTTAAGCGTGTATATATAAATGTATCTTAATTGACACGTACGGATATGATCAGAACAAAAATATCAATAACAATAATAAAGCAGGTATATATAAAATAATTGTCATTAACTGTTCCTTACAAAATATTGCGAAAACTTGCAGAAATAAATAAAACGTACGTATGATCATGAAAAGGATCTTCTACATAATTTATAAAATGCATCAGTCTTACATTGAATTAATTTAAACTCAACTTAAAAAGCATGTTATACTTATCAAAAGAGAATGTAAATTCCTTAGACCATAGACGGATGATTTTTGAAACTGCCGCTATCGGATCATACCAAAATATAAATCAGCGGCGAACCAGATTTTCACACACACACACACACACACACACACACACACATATATATATATATACATACATACATATATATATATATATATATATATATATATATATTTATATAATATTTATGAACGCCATTTAACCCCCCACGAATGCATTTCCAATATATATACATACATATATATATATATATTTATATATATATATATATATATATATATATATATATATATATATATATATATATATATATATATATAGGGAGAGAGAGGGAGAGAGAGAGAGGGAGAGAGAGAGAGAGAGAGATACAGTATGGTTTCACTATCAACGGATTAGTCAACCGCGACGAACTGACCATCCGCCAGTCGTCAATCTCCGTTTCACTTATCCGCGGTCGACGAAATCAACAATATTTCCGTATGCTAAACTTTAAACTAATATTACTACGTAAAATATAAGTCAAATATTATAAAAATATAAGTCAAATATTATAAAAAATTGTCACAAATATAATAAAATTTGTAATAATGAGAGTATATATATATTAAAAGTATACGTATGTGTATTATATTAAAATATGTTTAAGATGTGTATAAAGGGTATTTACATTATATAATGGGATATGGCGTGTATGTATGTATATATATATACATACATGCCTTTTTAAAAATATTTTGAAGTAGGATAGGTGTATGTTTGTATATTTACATGAGTGACAATATATTTATATTAATATTTGTAAGTCTGTGTAAGTGTAGTGTTTTTTAAATCAATTTGTATATTCTATTTAATTCAAATTTGTCACTTCTAAATATATTGCTCGATTCTCTTAAAAATAGGTTAAAATATTAATATTTAAATTTTAACAGCCTGTCGATGACCATGTGCATGAAACTCAGATTTATACCAAATGGCGAAAAAGAAATTATTATTATAAATTTTCGCTTCGTTATTTTACATCGATCGCTGTTTTATTGTCACTCAGTCATCAGACCCTCAAAGGAAAAGTTTAAATTATTTTTTTAAATGTTCAATTATTGATTACTAAAATGTATTTATCCAGTTCACTACATTTTTACAGTTGGGTTGACGCGAAATTCAAATATATATCGAACGTCAAATATTGAAATAAGCATTCAATTTCCCGGAAAAAATATTTGGACATATGTTGCACAATTGTTTGTAGATTACACGTTTATGCTGTCCTACCAATAGTTGGTAAAGAGATCCTAATATATATATATATATATATATATATATATATATATATATATATATATATATATATATATATATATATATATATATATATATATATATATATATATTCATATATTCATATATATATAAACTAATCGTCATATCATATGACTAAAGAGTGGTTGGGTACCTGGTGCGTATCGAATAAAAAACACGTGGGAATTGGCCTACAAAACGACTTTGTTATGCATGAAAGTTATTCGCAAAACGAACAGAAGCATACACTTTATATATATATATATATATATATATATATATATATATATATATATATATATATATATATTAAATAAAAACAGATTCCTTTAAGGAACCTTAAAGCAATCTGTTTTTATTTAAATTATTAGCTCTGATTTACATTGTGCTCTCTGGATTCTATCCTCATTGGGTCTTCCCATACGGATTACCTAGTTTTTCGTAAACTATATATATATATATATATATATATATATATATATATATATATATATATATATATATATATATATATATATTTGTGTTCGTGTGTGTGTATCTTTCATTGAAAACGACCAACAAGGAAGATTTAATTAATCTTTTATTGCGTTTTTCCAGCAATGTAATATATTTTCCAATTTTTCGGTGATTAAGAAATATAGGATTTGTCCATACTAATAATTGTTCCGAGCGCTTTCGGCTATTTCTCTAACCATTATCAAGGATGTGTTTTGGATGGTTAAATTATGTGTGTGGCTGCTATATAATAGTTATACAGTGTGGAGTTCGAGCGGTGTGCTCCGTGACAGGGTCAATTTTTAGAACCTTTTTAGCACGCCACCTCCTCCACTAAATAGTCTAAGATTGATAGTGAGAGAATAAAATTTTACAAGGTGAGCCTCCCTAATGACGAGTTGTGTACGACTATGTGACCTGAAAAGGATCCTTGTATTATCAACTAGAATTTTCCTTAAAGGTTCTTGGAAGTTATGAATTAATATAGGTTAATTAATTGCACTCTGTTGCGACAGGTGGCATGTAAGACGTCTACTTAAGGAGGTAGTGATATGTCCGATATAGATCATTAGGTTTGACAAATAACACAGTCTTGTACAGAAAATTGGGATTGGTACACTATATTGGTCATTGCTAGTTTAGATTATAATAAAAGATTTTTTCTTTTCAGTAGATAAATTATACAAAAACTGTCAAAATGTTATTTTTTACGAGCGCTTTTGGCTGTACATTTCAACATTGAAAATGGCTAAACATTTCGAGAGTTTTTGTATAATTTGTATACTGAAAAGAAAAAATGATCACATTATATACAAAAGAAGTTATACAAAAAACTTAATGAAAGCACACTGGCTGTCATATTTAAGGCGACAGTCTGTTTCATGCTAGATGCATCGTCAGACCACGAGTGCTGACGATTGCAACTAGCATGAAATAGACTGTCGCTTGTAAGTGTTGACTTCTATGTTCACTTTTATATTTATATATCTATATCTATATCTATCTCTCTCTCTCTCTCTCTCTCTCTCTCTCTATATATATATATATATATATATATATATATATATATATATATATATATATATAGATAGATAGATAGATAGATAGATAGATATTATGAAATGGATAAAGTTCGACAATTATAAAAAAATATCATACCGTGAGAAAATCATGGAAAATTGCAGTTTAAAAACATTAAAAACATTTCTGCATTCTGTTGAGTTTTCTTTCAGACTCAATGAATTACTTAATTATGATTATCAAATCCTCCTAACAATTTCTATCATGTGTATATCATTGCTTGGTCCGGCTTCTAATGATTCAGCTTGAGCGGCTTGGTGATAGTAGTCGTGGCTTCGTGGGGGGGGGGGACAGTCCTATGGTTACAGAGAAGTTCAGTTGAGTTCCACCACGGAATATGTGAGCGAGCGGCTCTATATTTAGTCTGATTTGCTATCTCTTCGTCACCATTGGAACAGTTGGTATGATGCTTGCTTGACAACCTAGCTGTCAGGGTTTCAATTCTCGGTAGTGGATGCTCACTTTTGATGAGTGCCAAATATAGGACGAAACGGCCGTCCAGTGCTTTTATGCATTCTGCTGAGGTTTCTTTCAGACTAAATGAATTACTTAATTATATATATATATGTATATGTGTGTTGTGTTGTATTTGCACGAGTGTATTTAAGTTGGTTCATAGCTCTCTAGTTAGATATAATACAAAACCGGATTCTCTTACTGACATTTAATTGAAATTTAATTTCCAGCCTAAATACACGCAATGGTTAAAGACTTTTTTTTTTTAATTAGAAAATAAAAGAAAGAAATCTGATTAAATAACGCAATAAAATAAATTAAGCAAACGAATGTTTCTGATAATAAAAACCCCCAAAGGCACGTCTTAAATTAAGACGGCGGTTTCAATTTAGAAAATAAATAAAATCGACTGGCGGTGGCTTGCATGGGAAATAATTATCTTCGAGGTGGAAGATCTTTTACGAAGAGAAAAAGGGCAAAAAAACATGTGTCTAAAAAAGAAAGAAAGAAAGAAAGAAAGAAAGAAGGGAAGAAAAAGGGCAAAAGAAAATAGCAAAAATTAATCACAGGATATCAAAAGTGAAATTGTTAAAAAGAAATAAAGAAAGAAAATGAGATATAGAGAGAAAAGTGTCTAAAGTGAAAGAAAGAAAGAAAGAAAAAGAAAGAAAGAAAGAAAGAAAAAGAAAAAAGAAAGAAAGGAAAAGAAAGGAAAAAATAAAGAAATAAAGAAAATGAGAAATAGAAAGCAAAGCAGTGTCTAAAGTGAATGATAAAGAGAAAGAAAGAAAGAAAGAAAGATAGAAAGAAAAAGGAAAAAAGAAAAAGAAAGATAATGAGTAATTAAAAGAGAAGAAAAGTAGCTGAAGTGAAAGACAAAGAGAAGCAAAAGAAAGAAAGAACGAAAGAAGGAAAGAAAGAAAGAAAGAATGAAAAAGAAAAAGAAAGGAAGAATGAAAAAAAAAGAAAGAAATGAAAAAGAAAACAAGAAATAGAAAGGAAAGAAAAGTGGCTAAAATGAATGATAGAAGCAAGAGAAAAATAAATATAGTATGACATATAATGAGAAATAGAAAGAAAAGAATTGACTAAAGTGAATGATAGAAGCAAAAGAAAGAAAGAAAGAAAGAAAAAATAAAGAAAATGAGAAATAGAAAGAAAAGTAGCAAAAGTGAATGATAGAAAGAAGTAAAAGAAAGAAGTAAAAGAAAGAAAAAAAGAAAGAAAATGTGAACTAAAGAAGAGAAGGATAAAAATAGCAACAGAAAGAAAAAGAAAAAAGAAAGAAAGAATCAAAGTCTTAAAAATGACGCTGAAAGGAATGAAATGCAGGTGACAAAGAGAAAAAAATATGATTATAAACTTAAAAGAAGAAATGATCAGAGCAAATTAGGAAGCAGGAAAAGAAAGAAAGAATTTTTGCATGAAATGAAATAAGGAGGACAGAATGTTTGTATAAACATGTTCGCGTAAGAACTCATAGGTAGAAAACGCCTCGTACTAATAAAAATCTAGTCTAGCAGTTCAATAAATTTTACTCTCTCGGATCAAAATGTTTATCTTAAGTTGAATACAACTCGTGATAGCACGATAAAACTTATTAAAGAATATGACGACATTTTCCTCTTTTCATTCTAATAATTAGTGTAACGGCAAAATCCACCCTTCATCCTATCGCCCGCATGCAGAACCTCTCGCTGTTCTGTCGCTACTTCCACGGAAAGTCCTCGGACGAACTAGATTCCCTGGTCTCACAAATCAAATCTTCAACAACGTGCCACTTACATAGTATCAAACCACCCACATTCCCTCCATATTCCATCGGTGAGAAATAACTTCCACTTCCGCAGCTTCTTCCCGCGAACCACTGCCCTGTGGAACCGACTCCCAACAGCATGTTTCCCCGATCACTACAATCTTAACCTGTTCAAGTCTAGAGTTAACCGTTATCTCCCTCACCTATACACACAAATGGCCTCTTAACGTAACCCTCCTAACGTAGCCCCCGGGTCTTGTAAAGGTGTATATTACAGAGTGGGGGGGGTCAGATAGAAGGATAGACTTTTCAAAAGTGGAAGGGATGTTTTGATAAGAGTCTGTCCCAAGGAGAGAAAATTGTAGAGGACTAAGACCTCATTTCCCTAGCTAGCTGTGCATCTCGCGGTTCTCGACAATATACAAAGAAGGATCTGCAATGTAATCGATCCTGAAATGGCATCTCGGCTCCAGTCACTTTATCACCGACGTGGCGTGGCTTCCCTCTGTTTTTTCTACAAATATTCTCATAGCAGCTGCTCTGACGAGGTTTTTTTCCCTGGTGCCCCGACTACATAAATTTAAGCGTGCTACTAGACTAGCATCGAGACCCTACACGTTTTTCCGTTGAAATAGTTAGATGTAACCACTACTTCTACTCCAACAGCTTCTTTTCTCGCACTTCCTGCCCGTGGAACTCCTTTCAACGTTAATCGCCCTCTTCTGATATCTTAAACCCTGTTCATCTTTTATCTTTTCCCCATTCCCCCATTACACAGTTTTTTTCTCACCTTCACTCTATAAGTGCCACTGGTTCGGAGAGAACCTCCTGCGAACCAGTGGCACTCCCGCCTTGCTTGTGGGGAAATGCTTAAAAGAAATGGTAGGTCATTTGTTGTTCATATCATATGACTAAATACTTTCGCCACCGACCTCATATGTAGGCAAGAGTAAACCCAAATACCCGGACTTATGTGAGCAGTCGCCAGTCTATGAAAAGAAACTTAGTGTATTTTAAAGTTTATCATTCAACCCTTACAGACATTCAATTTTTTTGTTTTTTAGGAGAGATTTTTTTTCATCCTCTTTGGAAAAACAAGGCGTGCATTTAAAAACAAATCCATTATCAACTCTTCTACGAATACTACCTAACAGGGTGTTCAAGACAACACACTCAGCTCAGAGAGACGATGACATTTTTCATGGACTGCAGAGCGAATATTTTCAAAATTTTCCATGATCTTTTTTTAACTAATGTTCACTATACGAGTCCCAATAGCCACTTAAGGTAAATTATTAATGAAGAAACGCTACTGTGTGCAGTAAGAGTAAGAGAAAAAAGAGCATTTATGATGATACGTAGGAAAGATAACAGTTAACACTTGACTTTTACAGGTTAAGACTTTAGTGGTCGGGAAAGCATTATCATGGGAGTCGGTTACCCAAAGTAGTGGTTCGTTGAAACCTTATTCTTATTAATGGCATAGGAAGAGAATGAAAGTGGGACGGCCCTTGTAAAGTTAGAGCCAGTGCAGGAGCAGTCAGGTACTTACTAGAGCCATACAATAGTGCAGCCATACAGCTCATGGTCAGGACGCGAATACCAGTCGTACCCTTATGCTTTAGATAAAACTTGCTCTTTAAAATCTCGGAGTATTACATTAATTTCAGAAACATTTTAAAAATCCGACCCCAAAATGCTAAGCTTAATGCACATTACTTTCTGACCTTTCTTCGCAATAAACAAATGTAAGACACCAAACAGATTGATTTCATAATCTGCTTGCTTAACGGCACATCGTCTTCTTATGGGTCATTTAATGTCGAAATTTAATTTTCTTGGGGGTTATTTTGATGTAATAAACATATATGTTATCCTGCATTCACAGTTGAATACATGGTAGATGATAATCAGCTTTTGTGCATAAACATGTTTGTAGTTTTGTTGAAGTTATATTTTAAAATACAGTTTGGTTTCTTTAAGAAAATATAGGATATTATATGGATTAAAGATACATAAGAGTTCTTTCATATTGGTTGTATGATTTTGTTTAGGGGCACATCAACACCTCTATGGGTTATTTAACCATAATATCTAAATATTTTAAACATAATTTTATGACCTCAACTAAATGTATTTTGAACGTAGTTGTATGACATCAACTACAGATAAAAGTGTTGGTCAATTTTGCTATTGTTGGTAATTCTGCTATAAAATGTATTGCTAGTCATTTTACTATAAATAGGTATTGGTTGGTATTTTTTATATAAAATTGTATTTTTATATTTACATAATTTTTGTTTTCCGGAGTTCACTATTTGCTCATAGCTTGGACCCTAACGTCTGTCAACACCTTGGACATGAGAATAACATGAATTACGAGATGGTTCCACGCTCCTCAAATTGTCCAATCTCCAGATCAGAGGCCTTGCTCCCTGATGTAGTTTATGTCATGCCCTGGACTATAACCAAATAGACTCGAAGATACCTGAAAATAAATTTATAAAAGGAATAAATCAATTCAGAACCACGTTGCAGATAAACTGTGAACAGTATCGAAACTTGTCATCTAAAGGTGCAATGTGAAACCATGTCCCGTCGCGAGCCTGTATATAATCAGTATTTATCCGTATTGGAAACTGAAATGATCTTTTTCATTGATTATTTATGCTTTTGTTGCTTCAGTCACTGGGCTCTACAGACTTGCTACTGAGTTCTGGCATTGTTTTAGATGGAACAAGTGTTATTCGATACAGAGCTGTTACGTGAAATCTGTCCGTCTTTACGACAGCGGACGATTTCCTCAAAGATGAAGAAGAGAATCGAGGCGACGTAGATGTGGTTCTACAGAAGGTTGCTAAGGATATCTTGGACCGAGCGTTTGAGCAACAATGAGGTCTCAGAGAGGATGCAAGAAAAAGAGCAAGCTTATACTTAACATCAGGAAGAGGTAGCTGAAGTTCTTGGTACACATAATGAGGAAGGAAGGCCTGGAGAATCTGATACTCACGGATGGAATAGAGGGATAGAAAGAGAAGGGAAAACAACGCATGACATACTTAGCGGCCTAGTGGATGACAGAACGTGGTCTGGGGGAGGTGACAGAGGGAAAGAACTTGTTGATAGCTGCAAGGGATAGAGAGAGGTTGAGAGTCATGAACGCCTACGTCCTGAAAGGACACGGCACATAGAAAGAAAACAGATTCGGATGTATCTTTTCCCCGTTTGGTTCCAGTATTTCTCCCAGTGAGATCTTCAGGACAAGAAACTTGAGGACACGAGACAGCATCGCTTATCGCAAATGACAATGTCGAAAGTTTAGTTGCGAAACATTAGTTCGATTGAATGACGCATTGTAATAAAAAAACAAAAAAAAAACAACAAAAAAAAACGATTCATTTGTGTAAGAAAGTTGTCCAGTGATTTTGTTGTATAACAGCACTGGTCCTAACGATGAAAATGTCATACAGCAGCGGTTTCCAAATGGTATGGCGCTCCTCATAGGTGCAACAGAAGAGGATAACAGAATGATTGAAAGACAATCAAAGATTTAGAAACAGATAAAAAAAAAATTCATATAACAAAAATAAATACGATTTTAAAATTTAAAATCTTTTTATGCATTCCTTGTAATTGCATGCGTGGATCCCAGTATAAATAGTTATAAACAATTAATGACCGATTTTATCACTGTTATATTTTTGCATTATATCAAGTATTAAAAATATAGTAACTAGGGTCTGCAAATTGGAGGAGAGAGTTATCAATGATATTTTTCTGATTCAAATCTGTGGTTTTCTTCCTTTAACCCACTCTGTTTTTTTTTTAATTTTAAAATGTACTTTTTATCACATGAAATTTGGTGAGGTGCCAGACAGTTTTAATTTTAAAAATGTTTCCCAGAAAAAAAAAGAGAAAAAAAATTTGGGAACCACTGTTCTAGATGGTTTTAAGACTTCCTCAAATTCCCAATTCTTCCATTCTTGCCGTTGGTGTTTTTGCTAAAATCAGGAAGTTTATCATCGTTATTGTTATTTTAGACATTTGTCTGATCACAAAAGATGTCAGGTGGTTTTATCTGTGGATTGAGTGGTAAGTTACTGATAGTTACTGTTGTAGATTGCCAGAAAACAAGTCTCCTCAGATCTTATGCACCTTCCACAGTATCCTTGCAATGTTGCCATCGTCTAGATCAATGGTTCCCAAATGATGCAGTGGAAGATGATAGCAGGTGAGGCAGAATGAATGAAAGGCAATCAAAGATTTAGAAACAGTTTCAAAAACATTCACATGCCAAAAATAAATATAATTTTAAAATTTCAAATATTATCATGGATTACTTGTAATTGCATGCATTAGTCCCAGTATAGATAGTTATAAATAATTATTGACCGATTTTATCATTGTCATATTTTTGCATTATATCAAGTATTAAGAATATAGTACCTAGGCTCTGCAAATTGGAGGAGACAGTTATCAATGATAATGTTCTGATTGTGAATCTGTGGCTATCTCCCTTTAACCCTCTCTGTTTTTTTTTTATTTATTTTAAAATGTACTTTTTATTATATAAAAGTTGGTGAGGTGCTAGACAATTTTAATTCTAAAAATGTGGCCCAGAGAAAAAAAGAAAAATACTTGGGAACCACCGGTTTCAAGCCTTCCTCAAATTCACAAATCTTCCATTCTTGCTTTTAGTGTTTTTGCTATAATCAGGGAGTTTATCATTATCATTATTATTTTAGACATTTGTCTGATCACAAAAGATGCCAGGTGGTTTTATCTGTGGATTGAGTGGTAAAATTATTCAAGTCTCTAGCACCTTCCACAGTATCATTTCAGACTACATTGTTATAGATGATTTTCTTTCTTTCTTGAATCTTCAATTTCTCCAATCCCACCTCATGTTATTAGCAAGGTTCCAGGTGCAACAGTTATAGTTTA
>OZ038487.1:43103559-43116059 GCA_964036315.1 Acanthosepion esculentum
TGTTACTTACTTTCCTTCATCATCATCATCATCATCATCATCATCATCATCATCATCATCATCATCATCTTTTACTTTCCTTCGTCGTCTTCATCATGTCTTCTTTTTCTTCATTTTTTTCTTCTTCATTGCATATTTTCTTTTCGTTCTTTATTTTCCTTCATCATCATCATCATCATCATCATCATCGTCGTCGTCGTCGTCATCATCATATTCTACTTCCTTACCGCCTTTCTTTTCTTTCATTTCCATTTTTCTCACATTTTCCCACCAAATTTATCATCCCCCTCTTCATCAGCAAAACAGGAGAACCATCAAGCCATCCCCGACAGTATTATCATAACCACAACCAATGAGACGATCAGAGATCAAGTTGGAAGAAAACACAGAATAAACACCACATTAGATGCTAGTAAATGCCTTCAATGTCATAAGATCTATATAGGTGAAACTTCCAGATCTTAAAATCCCACATCTATGAACGCAAGGGAGACTTCCGTTGGGACAACCCGCTGAACTCTCTCGTAACACACAGAAATAAAACAGGCCATAATTTTGATTTTAAAAAAATACATGCCTTATTATAAAGAAAATACTTACAGGGAACATTAATCAGCTTCTATACATACTGTTAAGTGAAGAAAAATTCTTCTGATACTATTTGACCAGTGTTGAATTTTAAGTCACATCATTACGCAGTGTTACCATAGTACTGTGTCAACATTGGGGATGAGTGATATATTTGGGGCTCAGAAAAATAGTAGATTACAATGCTTCAGTAATGTCACAACATCGTCACATCACCCCCCCCCCCGCCCACCAGAAAATAAACAAAACAAAGTGTGACATGTTTGCAACACGACAACCCGTAGATTGCTATTCCTTTTCTGATACCAGTGAATCCGATCCTTGTTAAGACCCTGCATAGTCACCTTGCGTCTAATTGAAGTCTAGTTTCTCTATTGGACTATGTTATTTAAGTCATGGTAATTATGTGTGAAAAATAATATTGCCTAAATGTCCGCCAAATCTGAAAGAAAAAGAAAAAAATATCATTAGACACTTAAACTTAATTCACATTTAAAATCGGTTCAAGTTATTGGAACGATTTTATGGAACAATTATTTTTATTGGAACGATTTTATTGATTTTTTTTTTTTTTAAACGATTTTATTTTTATAGGAACGATATTTATTTATCTACCTACTCTTAACGCTACGGAATAATAAAAATGACATGCTAAGCACCACTTTATTTTATAAATTATACCAATAAAAATATTTATTAAAATTCACACGCTGAGATGTACACTATTTACATTATTCTGACTATTGTCCTCATCTTTGTCGCCATATTTATAATTATGGCGACAAAGATGAGGACAATTGTCCGAATAATGTAAATAGTGTACATAATACCTCATCTCAGAAATATAGACAGATATTTGTCTTTTGTAGAAGATGGTAATGTTATTTTTTATCTGTATGTTCAGTATCGTTATTAGTTAATTTAGAAAGAAATAGTCTAATCTGGTGGTCGATGAGGTAGTTAGGAAAACCATTATTTACTAGCATGTTGTTTTACACTACTGAGTTCTTTAAGGAAAAGTGAATGAGAGGATGAAACTTCGGATTATTCGCTCTCACGCAGAAACGGTAACAAATGCTCTCTCAACCTAGATGCAGTATAAATCACAGGTGTGATCTGTGGGTATTGTACAAACACAAATATGCCTGAGCAGGTGTCTGCAACAGGGATTCTGTAACCGCCCAACAGACAATTATATATTGTCCTCATCTTTGTCGCCATATTTATTACAACGCTCCGGCCTTCTTCAGGTAGTTGGAATGACGAATTGAACCCTTTAAATTTCGCTCACTATTTCCACCTGCCATGTTTGATGGATGTCAGTTATCAGTTATCTCCTGTTAATTCCCCTCTCCAAGTTCTCCACTGCTTTAATCGAGTATTGAACTCACACTATTTGGGTCCTGTCACTGGATCTAACTAACGCCTTTATCCACTGTGCCATGTGTCCTTGAGAACATCTATATATGAATTTCTGGGTATTATAAACATAATGTCTTCAGCAACCATTTTCACCAGTGCTCATATTGCAATTTTTGGTGTTATCTTCATATTTTTACCAGAGCTGATATTGCAATTTTTGTTGTTATTATAGCTTTTTCTCTGGTACTCCTTATTACTGGTTCCCATATTGTATTCATTTCTATGTTTGGTCAGCTCTGGAGATTTTTGTGGCCTAACATATGTGCTGATTCCTTAAGTTTACGAATTTTCCAATGGTGTTCTTCGTCTATGATCTCAACCTGATCCCACAAAGGGCGGTGATCTCCCTTTTCTCTCCATATTCCATTACAGCTTTCTGGTTTTGTAATAAATATGGCGACAAAGATGAGGACAATTGTCCGAATAATGTAAATAATGTAAGGTATTTTGTTAATTTTCTAAAAAAGAGTTCGAAATTCAAAATGTTAATATTAATGCATTGCCCAAGCAGCAACTGATACTCGAGTTACGCTATTCTACAGTTCCTGGGGAGTGATCAATGTGTAGTATCTGTTCTCCTCATCTCTAATGGTAATGGCAATAATAACCGTTTTCTTATGAGGAAACATTCGGTATTCATTGATGGAACAGCCAGTAATGCTTTACAGTTGTAGGTATCTTCACAAAATCGTTAAAAATTAGCATACGGTGATGAAAAAATGCTCAAAACGTAATGAAAACACACTTTTATAATCGAAATATGTATGTTATTATTACGATCAGAGTATTTTTTAATATTTAATTCAATTTTTTAATCCTTTTTATAACATTCGAAATTTTGATTAAAATCATGTTTTTCTTGTCTCAGTGGATATATTATAAATTAGCATAGCAAATTTTAGCCTCTTTTTTTTTTAGGTAACTGACACTTTAGTTTAGAAATTCTTGCAAAAATCAAATAATTGTCAGATTTTAATGAAATTTTCAAGACTTATCTCTATCTATAAAAGGCAGGACGTGTGTGTGTGTGTGTGTGTGTGTGTGTGTGTGTGTGTGTGTGTGTAACGAATGCACGGCCGCAATTTTCGACGGATTTGCACCAAAATTTGCATGCACATGCTCCAAGTTAGCGGGAAGGCCAAGACCATTTCATTTGAATTTCACAACTCGCATCGATAGTGGAAATAATCGATATTTTCATGCTTCTACGGCAATTTTCATGTAGTTTGCGGGCATTTTCTACTGCCACGAATATGCAGGAAGATTCTATTGGCCAGCGTGAGAGCCAACAGCTGACTGACACGAATATTAACTAGCATGCAAAAACATCGATAGCTGCATTCGTCACAAGTGGGAAAAATTTAAATCTGCATGGCACCTTACTCCAATTGGCCCATTCGCTTGCTTAAACTCAACGTTGATTCTGATTCCGCAGAACTGCGTTGGGTGTGAAAAAGTATTTGTTGTTAACATTCTTTTTTCATTCGGTTTTTCCAGTCACGAGTCCTTTTTTAAAGCTGATCGTTTTGTGTTCATTTTGTTTAGTTCTTTTTTCGTAACAGATTTAATGTTTAGTATAGAACTTAGAAAAAATTCGCAGTGTGAGATAGGCAAGAAGTAAGGCATGTAGCAACATCAGCACGGCAAATGGCATTCCTTTAAAGGCAAGGAAGGGCAAAAATATTTTAAGTCAAGTGAGAGCGATTGCTGTATGAGTCGTACGATTTTTGAATTAAGCACGGGCAACGCCGGGTCATGCTGCTAGTTCACTAATAAATGTAATTATTTTAGAAATGCCTTTTTCAGAAAATTTCACTAAAAATATTATTTTATATGTGTTTCACCCAATTTAATTTTATTAAATCTTGACAAATTTAGCAAAATAATTTTAGTGACTATATTAGTTAAAAGCATAACTCTTGGGAGAATTTAAATCATTAATCTTTTTTGTAAAATTGAACCCCTTGTTGACGAAAAATGTAATCAAAATAAGACATTATTTAATTAGAGAAGATTTTAATTGCTTTTGTAAATAATATAAAGGACAATATACTCTTAAGAAAAAAAAAATCAATAAAAAATGAATTTTTACATGATTTGCTTTCATTTTTTTTTACAATTTTAATTCGAATAATTCATAATATTTTAAAATCTTTTAAAATTCAGTTTGAAAGCTGTAACTCTTAGGAAATATTTTATGAAGTAAAACTATATTTACTAATCATATATCGTAAAGCTTATTACAATATGTCGAACCCGTTTAAAGAATTTTGAATTGTTTTTGTATGTGTATAATCGTAGCGAATTTTAGAGATACTGGCATCCATACACGACACTATCAGAAAATAAGAGCTATGATTATAGTAAATTTAGAGCCCAAATAATCTAAAATTCAATAAATCTATAGATTACAGGGAATATTTTCTTAAATTTTTGAGATACCGAAAGTCTAAAAGGTGCTTGCGTTATATTCCTCAATTACTTCTTTAAGGTTAACCCCCACCCCATGTTCCGTGTCGTGTTAAAAATATTCATTTCTGCAATATTTAATACATGAAATAAATAACAGTTGTTTCAAATCAGATGAATTCTACCTTAAGCCAGCTGATATTATGCAAATACTGATTCAGAAAAGTATATTTTATTTGTGGAAGATTTTTTAATAAAGAGATTTACATTTTATAACAGTTTGCTAAAAATGGCGCTAAATTAAAAACAAAATTTTCTTCCAGTCAATTTAACCCTTTGAGCACTGACCACCGCTTTACCGGTGGTAGAGAAAAATGGGGTAACGCCCAGCCACCGGTTGAACGGTAGGTAAACACTTGTAACTATTTTTATATCTACCGTTAAACATTACATACTAATTATTTGCGAATTTTGACCCAGGAGCTCAGGCAGAAGAGTTAAAATTGTTCAGGAACGCAGGGCTCAGATGGTTAAATTAGTTTTAAAATGCAGCATAGTATTTTGCTTATAGGAAATATTAAATTTATTCCATGAGATTGAAATTGAAACTAAAATAAAAGATTCAAGAAAGATTTTTCATTATTAAAAATTAATTTTAAACGTTAGGTATCGTGTTTTTATGTACGTTCCTACACACACACATACACACACACACACACATATATATATATATATATATATATATATATATATATATATATATATATGTATATACATATATGTATATATATATATATATATAAACTTTTCGAGAGAGTATAGATTAATCGATAATGAATAATAAATAAATTATTTCACTCACATTTTAGAAAAAAAAAAGACAGAATGAAAGCTCATTCAAGTCTCTTGACTTTTGAACTTGAAACAGAGAAAAAACATTGACCCATACACACACGCAAGCTTATTTACACACTAATATATATATATATATATATATATATATATATATATATATATATATATATATATATATATATATATATATAAATTAGTCTTTCGCTCACCAGTGGTTTGACATCAGCCTAGAAGCCACATTTGTGGTGTTAAAAATTATTGTAATTGTGTAGCGATTTTTTACATGTTTTTGTTTTAATATCCTAAAAAGTTGAAATGTATGTCGAACATGCACACAGATATATAGATATCTTCTGTCTTATATATATATATATATATATATATATATATATATATATATATATATATATATATATATAAAAACAGAAGAACATATATATATATGTATATATATATAAACAGAAGAACATTTTATATATATAAAAAACAGAAGAACATATATATATATATATATATATATATATATATATATATATATATATATATTATAAATTAATAGATTTAAAATATGGTTTTACCGCTACACAGTGATAACCATGTTTCAGAAATGGAAGCTAAAGCCCCTGAATTTAATTTTGTTATTTTTGTGTAAAAATAAAAATATCTATAAGAACACCGGATTTTATATCTTACTGTTCTTTCCTTTTTATTTATATATACATATATATATATATATATATATATATATATATATATATATATATATATATATATATATATATATGATATGATGACGGTTTAGAAACAACCTGCAATTCATTAGTTTCACTAATTACAAATTGAAAATAAATAAATACATAATAACTTGAATAATTTCGTTTTAATCTTCGAGAGAGTATAGATTAACCGATAATGAATGGCCAAAAATAAATTATTTCACACATTCATATGTGTGTGTGTATGCATGTGTGTGTGTATGTGTGCGCGTCATTTTTAATCTATCTTGTTTAAACATTATTTTTGATGGATACTCAGATTCGAGTAGAAGCTCTGTTATTTTTTAAAAATCAAAAAATATTCGTCCTTCGGTAGGATTCAAATCTGCATTCCCTGTGGGGAACCGTCATTGAATCTGACGTGCCTAACCGCTCGGCCACGTGGGAATTCCGGTCAAACAAAGCTCGAATAATGCCTTTTGAAAACACACTTCTCTTCCGATTCTCGAAACATCCATATTTACTCTGTATCGTATCCTAACGTAAACAAAGTCAATTTATTTTTACGAAATGGATTAAATCCGACATATTGTTGTTTTTAATTTATTCTGTTTAAACGTTATTTTTTATGGATACTCATATTCGATTAGTAGCTTTGTCTTTTACTAAAAAGTATTTTTGTATCCATATATACTGAGTGGTTAGAACGTTCATATTCTGACCATGACACCCGGATTCGAATCTCACCATGGTCAATTTGCCAGGAAGGAGACTTCATGATATTATCGGAATGGATCGAGGTTCATCCCAGCGTGCGGTACCTCTGGAAAGTACCCGAAAACAATACCAGAGGTTGTCCCACGCATTGTTAGTGAAATTGTGTAGACGGAACTCTTGAGTGCCATCGATAGATGTGCTAGCACAAAGCCACAAGTCATTGTGACTGAGGGCTTGAGCGTGGTGGCCTTGTTCAAATTGTTGGTCATGCTAGATAACACGCTCTCTCCAAGAAACTGTAACTAAGGTCTGCTCAGCATAGTTGCAGTATAAACCACAGTTGGATTGTGTCGGTGTTGAGCAAGCACAAATGCGCCTGAGCGAGCGTCTGCAATAGGGATTGGCTAACCACCATAGTAGACGGGTATCCTCAAATACGAATGGCCAGCTATTCACACACACACACACACACACACACACACACACACACACACACACACACACATATATATATATATATATATATATATATATATATATATATATATATATATATTTCCGAATTTTGTTTTGATGACATGTAACCTGATATTTTTTTTAATAGGCATATTTTAACGAGTGCAAATTAAAATACCATCATTGCATTTTCTTACTGTATAAAACGCTTTAAAAATCACATCGCAAACTATCCCAATCTTACTCACATTGAGCCTGATATCTTGAGTGTGAAAGGCAATACGTTGATGTATTAATACAACCTTTTACACTCAACCCAAAGGATATCCCGTAAAGAAATATCTATACTTTTATTAATACATTAAGCTTGTCGCCGTTTAAGAGGTTCTTTAACATCTGGTAAGTATCTTTCATGCCTGCGGCTTAGAGGTGGTCTTCCACGTTCGAATCACACTTGAATTTCAACTTAACATCTTTATTTCCAACGTGTAGGTTGATCTCCGATTTTCGTCTAACAATTCCCTCTTAAAATGTCGACTAATACACGAGCAATAGCATTTAATATGAATTCTATGCTTGTCCATTAAATACTCTCAAGTGCAAACCACACGCACACACACATTCCTACCTGATTAGAAAAAGCTCTTTAAATTCGTTTCCTGTAGTCTTACATACACCCCATATCGAGACACAGGAACTGAAGACGCATGCGCACTAGTACCCTACCCTGTCACCACGTACTTGACTAATGATTAATACTTTTTGACCTTTCATCCCGGTTTCTTCTCTGTTTTATTTTTGTTTTTTTCCTGTTTCTTTTTTCTTTCTTGTCATTCGCTTTTCTCCTTAAAGTCGTTATTGCTTTTGCTAATTGTAGGTTTGGTGTTAACGATTTTTAATGTATCTTCGTTCAGGGATTTATGCATGCGTCCATGTCGCTTATTCCTGTATATGCGTGGATGTGTGTGTGTGCCCGCGGACATAACGTGATAGGATCGTTGGCAATTCAATGTTAATGATGCTATTGCAGGAAGATATTAGTTATAATGGTAGATTTAGTTAGTGGGTACAGTGGACAAGTGGACAATCGTGTTGGTGTAGACAAGAGACAATTGATAGAGCAGACCATATCGAGAAGTTCTGGGAGAGATTACATCAGAAACAAATTCAGAACGAGATGCGTTGATTGGTGGAGGCTTGGTTTGGTTTGATTTGTTTTCTTTTACGGCATATCAACCTCAATGGGTTATTTAATGCCGACGACATTTTCAGGATGGATTCGTATGAATAAAATATGTATTCTTTCGTTTAGATTGATTGGATTTGTTTTGTTTTACGGCATATCAACCTCAATGGGTTATTTAATGCCGACAACATTTTCAGGATAGATTCGTATGAATAAAATATGTATTCTTTCGTTTAGATTGATTGGATTTGTTTTGTTTTACGGCATATCAACCTCAATGGGTTATTTAATGCCGACAACATTTTCAGGATAGATTCGTATGAATAAAATATGTATTCATTCGTTTAGATTGGTTTGAGTTGTTCTGTTTTACGGCATATCAACCTCAATGGGTTATTTAATGCCGACAACATTTTCAGGATAGATTCGTATGAATAACATATGTATTCATTCGTTTAGATTGGTTTGAGTTGTTCTGTTTTACGGCATATCAACCTCAATGGATTATTTAATGCCGACAACATTTTCAGGATAGATTCGTATGAATAAAATATGTATTCATTCGTTTAGATTGGTTTGATTTGTTTTGTTTTACGGCATATCAACCTCAATGGGTTATTTAATGCCGACAACATTTTCAGGATAGATTCGTATGAATAAAATATGTATTCATTCGTTTAGATTGGTTTGAGTTGTTCTGTTTTACGGCATATCAACCTCAATGGGTTATTTAATGCCGACAACATTTTCAGGATAGATTCGTATGAATAAAATATGTATTCATTCGTTTAGATTGGTTTGATTTGTTTTGTTTTACGGCATATCAACCTCAATGGGTTATTTAATGCCGACAACATTTTCAGGATAGATTCGTATGAATAACATATGTATTCATTCGTTTAGATTGGTTTGAGTTGTTTTGTTTTACGGCATATCAACCTCAATGGATTATTTAATGCCGACAACATTTTCAGGATAGATTCGTATGAATAAAATATGTATTCATTCGTTTAGATTGGTTTGATTTGTTTTGTTTTACGGCATATCAACCTCAATGGGTTATTTAATGCCGACAACATTTTCAGGATAGATTCGTATGAATAAAATATGTATTCATTCGTTTAGATTGGTTTGAGTTGTTCTGTTTTACGGCATATCAACCTCAATGGGTTATTTAATGCCGACAACATTTTCAGGATAGATTCGTATGAATAACATATGTATTCATTCGTTTAGATTGGTTTGAGTTGTTCTGTTTTACGGCATATCAACCTCAATGGATTATTTAATGCCGACAACATTTTCAGGATAGATTCGTATGAATAAAATATGTATTCATTCGTTTAGATTGGTTTGATTTGTTTTGTTTTACGGCATATCAACCTCAATGGGTTATTTAATGCCGACATTTTCAGGATAGATTCGTATGAATAACATATGTATTCATTCGTTTAGATTGGTTTGAGTTGTTCTGTTTTACGGCATATCAACCTCAATGGGTTATTTAATGCCGACAACATTTTCAGGCTAGATTGGTATGAATAAAATATGTATTCTTTCGTTTAGATTGATTGGATTTGTTTTGTTTTACGGCATATCAACCTCAATGGGTTATTTAATGCCGACGACATTTTCAGGATAGATTCGTATGAATAAAATATGTATTCATTCGTTTAGATTGGTTTGATTTGTTTTGTTTTACGGCATATCAACCTCAATGGGTTATTTAATGCCGACAACATTTTCAGGGTAGATTCGTATGAATAAAATATGTATTCTTTCGTTTAGACTGATTGGATTTGTTTTGTTTTACGGCATATCAACCTCAATGGGTTATTTAATGCCGACAACATTTTCAGGGTAGATTCGTATGAATAAAATATGTATTCATTCGTTTAGATTGGTTTGATTTGTTTTGTTTTACGGCATATCAACCTCAATGGGTTATTTAATGCCGACATTTTCAGGATAGATTCGTATGAATAACATATGTATTCATTCGTTTAGATTGGTTTGAGTTGTTCTGTTTTACGGCATATCAACCTCAATGGGTTATTTAATGCCGACAACATTTTCAGGATAGATTGGTATGAATAAAATATGTATTCTTTCGTTTAGATTGATTGGATTTGTTTTGTTTTACGGCATATCAACCTCAATGGGTTATTTAATGCCGACGACATTTTCAGGATAGATTCGTATGAATAAAATATGTATTCATTCGTTTAGATTGATTGGATTTGTTTTGTTTTACGGCATATCAACCTCAATGGGTTATTTAATGCCGACAATATTTTCAGAATAGATTCGTATGAATAAAATATGTATTCATTCGTTTAGATTGGTTTGATTTGTTTTGTTTTACGGCATATCAACCTCAATGGGTTATTTAATGCCGACAACATTTTCAGGATACATTCGTATGAATAAAATATGTATTCATTCGTTTAGATTGGTTGGATTTGTTTTGTTTTACGGCATATCAACCTCAATGGGTTATTTAATGCCGACAACATTTTCAGGATAGATTCGTATGAATAAAATATGTATTCTTTCGTTTAGATTGGTTGGATTTGTTTTACGGCATATCAACCTCAATGTTTTATTTAATGCCGACAACATTTTCAGGATAGATTCGTATGAATAAAATATGTATTCAATCGTTTAGATTGGTTTGATTTGTTTTGTTTTACGGTATATCAACCTCAATGGGTTATTTAATGCCAACAACATGTTTATTTTTGTAATATTTCCTTTTTCCAAAATGTATTGCTGGTATTAAAACATATTTTACGCGTCTTGTGTAAGACGATAAACAACATCCAACAGCATGACCTTTGTTCAGTAGGTTGTGAGCAGCGTGGAACCACCTCTTAATTGCTGGCCATGAACCGGGGTGGTAGCACCCGTCAGGTCCCAGCTATGGGTAAATAGTTACCTCCCCCAAAAAAGGGGTATAAATATATTAAATTATAGAAATAGGTTTTAATACCAGTAATACTTTTTTGGAAATTTTTTACCTGCAATACATCTTTGAAAAGAATATTAACAGCAATAAAAAAATTTGTTGGCATTAAGTAAGCCATTGAGGTTGATATGCCATAAAGCAAACAAACCAATCCTATTTTCACATCGTGTTTTGACCCCAATTTGGGGCTTATCAATTTGCCCATAGCTGGGACCCTGACAGATGCTACAACACCGGGTCAGTGTGGACCTGGGAACACCAGCAATTAAAAGAGGCATGCTCCTCAGAATCTCCTGATCAGAGGCTTTGCTGGCGGATGTAGTTTATCGTCATATCCAGGATGCGGATTGATGAAAGAAATGTGAAAAATGACAGAGAACTGGAATGAAGGAAAGGAAATAACAAGAGCAAAAATTAAGAAAAAAAAGAAAAGTTTGAAAAGAAGGAAGGAAGGAAGGAAGGAAGGAAGGAAAGAAGGAAGAAAGAAAGGAAGGAAGGAAGGTAAAGAAAACGATAAAGAAATGTACAGTGTGCGATGGACAAACTGTCATCTAAATTTCGAAAAGTGAAAATAACACGAATATCTCATTTTATCAGATATATTTACCAAAATTACAAAATAAAAATATCTAAAAATACAAAATATTAATGCTAAAGAGTAAAATTCTTCGATAAAATCGCAATTGGCTTCAACTCTTTTCAAATCCTCTGCACTTTCCTCAGATTGACACCCAGCCACCCTGAAATGTTCATACTGGAGCTTCCGGCGCGAATGCCAAGAACTACAGCATGCCATTTAGAAATTTCGGGCAGAGTAAATTGCGCCAAGGTGCTCTCTTTCTTATAGACGATGCCCAACTGACCCTACTATTCTTTGCAGCCGACAAAATAAAAAACAAACAACGCGCATGCGTGAAATAAAAAAATAAATATAAAATGGCGACAGTTTATCCATCGAAACCTGTATATAATAAAGAATTACGAATGTCTGATTGCACAAAGGGAAGGAGAAATGAAAAAAGAAACAAAAAGGTGAACTTGAAAAACAAAAATAAGAAAGAAGATAAAAAAGAAGTAAGTTGTAACAAATATGAAAACCAATAAAAATACTAAATACTACTAATAATACTTCACACATAAGTGGGTACTGATCATTGAAGTACTAAAAATTGAACATTGAAGT
>OZ038487.1:43123559-43198559 GCA_964036315.1 Acanthosepion esculentum
GTGACAGAAAAAAAGAAAAAAGGAAAAGTGACAGAAAAAAGAAAAGAAAAAAGGAAAAGTGACAGAAAAAAAAGAAAAAAGGAAAAGTGACAGAAAAAAAAGAAAAAGGAAAAGTGACAGAAAAAAAGAAAAAAGGAAAAGTGACAGAAAAAAAGAAAAAAGGAAAAGTGACAGAAAAAAAAGAAAAAGGAAAAGTGACAGAAAAAAAGAAAAAAGGAAAAGTGACAGAAAAAAAGAAAAAAGGAAAAGTGACAGAAAAAAAAGGAAAAGTGACAGAAAAAAAAGAAAAGGAAAAGTGACAGAAAAAAAGTAAAAAGAAAAAGTGACAGAAAAAAAGAAAAAAGGAAAAGTGACAGAAAAAGAAAAGAAAAAAGGCAATAAAATAAAGAACATTTTCTTTCATCTATCTATTTTCTAGAATAGAAAAAGATTTTAAATTATATTAAAAAAAATAGAAAAATTACAGAAAACCGATAGAAGAAAGACATACAGACCGAAAGAAAGAAAGCAATAAAGAAAAAAATAGAAAACAAGGAAAATATAAAAAGAAATGAAAAATGATCGAAAAAAGAAATAAAAAAAGGAAAAGAGAAAAAAAGCCAAGAAAAGACAAAAAGAAAGAAAAAGAGAAAAAATATTCAAAAAATATGTTTTAAAAAACAGAAACAATTATAGAAAATCGATAGAAGAAAGAAAAAAAAGCAGGAAAGCAAGCAAACAAAAAAGAAATAAAGAATAGAGAAAAGGAAAATCGAAAAGAAAAATGATCGCATAAAAAATAGAGAAAAGGGCAAGGAAAAGACAAAAAGAAAGAAAAAGAGAAATATGTTAAAATTTATAGAAGTATGATAGAAAGAAGAAAATTAGATAAATAAATAAAGCGAAAACGACGAAAAAAAGTTTTTAAAAAATAAGCAAAAATTGAGAAATATAGAAAATAAAAAATTGAAAAATAAATATAAAGGATAAAAAATAAAGAAAAAAGAAAAAAGGGAGAAATGAAGCCGAAAAATGTATACGGAAATCAGTTTGAATGAACAAATTTTAAAAAGTGAAGAAAAGAAAGAACGAATGATTGAAGGAAAGAAAGAAAGATAGAAAGAAAGAAGGAAGGAAGGAAGGCATTAGTTGAAATCTAATCCTGATCTAATTAACATATTTCTGAGCGCTGTCCGTTGTCAAATAAGCAAGGGATTTTTGCGGAAAGTTGAATGACATCTGCTGTTCTTATTAGAAATTGAAAGGCAGCAGGTTGACTGGGGCGGACAGGGTAGGGCTTGCTTTTGGATAAAACTTTGGTGGGGGTGTAGATTAGTAAATGCCGGGGAGTGAGAAATTTAAAGGGTAAGAAATCCAGAAAATTAATAATAAAAAAAAAAATGTTGCTATAAAATACAGCATCAGTGTTTCATAAAACAATATGACCTTGTATATGTATCGGTCACGCAACATGCTCTCCCATATTAGTAATGTAATATTCTGATGTTATGATAGCATGAGACATTACTTACGTATTTTTTTTCTTTTTGTTGTGTCTGAATTTTCTTTGGATTTTTAAATTTTTGATTTTATAAACGGAATCCTTTGACACAAGGTTCGGCAACCTGCGGCACGCGCGCCACACGTGGCACGTCAAGCAATATCCAATGGCACGCAGCCGCAAATGCCATCACGATGTCCGAAACAATGACTACTATAACACAAAGAAAATATTTAGCTGTTTCAATTTTAATATATACTAAAGTATATATACTATATGTTACTATATAAAACATATTGATGCACCTCGACTTGGTGTAATGGTTAGCAAACTTGTCTCGCTAGAATCATTGCAACTGAGTAGTGAGTTCAATCCTTACAGGGTGCCCCATACTTTCGGCCAATTAGAAAATAATTTTGAGCACTTTCGCGTGGTGTAATGGCTAGCAAATTTGTCTCGCTACATCAATCACGACTGACTAGTGAGTTCGATCCTCACTGAGTGCTCCGTACTCTCAGCCCTTTGCCACATCTAAGCTACGCGTAGAAGAACACTTACGGTCCTCACTGGGCACCCATACTTTCGGCCTTGTGCCACATCTAAGCTAGGCTTGAAAAAATTACTATATAAAATATATTGTAGAACAGGTATATTGATCTTGACTTGTATAAAAATACGTATGCTGTTGGCACACTGAATGATTTTCAAACCCTAAGTTGGTACATAGCAAAAGGTTGCCGACCCCTGCTTTAACACATGCGGCTAGAGAGTTAATTACATGCACAGTTATTTTAAATAAGTAACTAGAGTAATGGATAGCGGCTCGGATTGAGGAATCGCAGCGCCGAGTTCGAATTCCAGTCGAATCAGTTACATTCGCTTATGTGATAATACCCTTGGGAAAAGGTATGAATCTTCTATGAGTCATATATCGAAAGATACATAATCACCTAAGTGTGTATCACGCATTGCACCTAAATAACTGACTTACTCCATTACTGATATACGTAAAGTAGCGAGAATGAGAGAAATATAAGATTGATCACAGAGTTACTAAAGACATTTTTTCATACTTTATTTAAGAATTCCACCAATTCTACTATTTTAGCTACATTAAAACGTCTTTTTTTATTTATTAGACTAAAATATAAGAAATTTCAGAAACAATTTAGCAATTTGAGTATTAATTCTTGTGCAAATATTAAGCATACCGATTCTAAGTTACTTATAAACAGAAATCGTTTATTTTGTTTAATTGGAATCGACCAATGATATCACAAGTGCGAATAAACTGATATGTAATATGCTCTTGCTGTTGGTGGGGGAGTGGAATGAGAATATCTTCTATGAGATATAAAAAGGTTTCAATTTGATATTCCCAGAAGGTTGCCTGAAGATCGTTTGGAAGAAAGCCAAAATGTTATGATGGTAACAATAAATTTCAGTGGCCCACAGTCTACCAGATTCTGCACGACCCAAAGTTGGGTTGCAGAACCATCTGAAAATTCTGATAGGGATGCACAAAAAGAGTCTTCTTCAAATCGGAAAGAACGAGTTACCAGTTTGTTTGTTTTTTTTTTTTTGTTTTTTTTGTTTGTTTCGTTTTTGCCTCGGAACCCACACTTTATTTTATCAACTGTTTTGGCATGCTTGTAAGAAGATTTTTGTCAATCTACACATTGAATCTCGTATATAAGGAAGTGCCCTCAAATTTGACTAAATCTTAAGCAATTCCTCTACTGACGTCAAATTTGACTAAATCTTAAGCAATTCCTCTACTGACGTCAAATTTGACTAAATCTTAAGCAATTTCTCTACTGATGTCAAATTTGATTAAATCTTAATCAACTCCCCATATTGACGTCAAGTGTGGCTTAAAAAAGTTAAAAAAAAACAAAGAAGAAAAGAGAAAATATAAAATTAAGCAAAAAGAGTTAGTAAATATATTTCAGAGTGTCTACCAATTCTACTAGTTTACTTAACATTCTAATGCTTTTTTGCTGTTTATTAGAGAGGTATATAAGAAATGACCGACCATTCAAGCAACTTGATTACTAATTATTTCACAAATATTAAACGACTCGAATACTCGTAAAAAATCTTAATTGGTTTTAAAAAAATCTGTGAAGAAAAATCCTTGATAACTCACGCAGAAAATATGAACAATTACAAAATAAGTTAAATATCAGCTTACCACACGTCCTGGTTTGCCGGGACTGTCCCGGTTTAACCGGGATTATCCTGCTTTGAGAGGTCCGTATCGGTGTTCCGTTAGAGATATTAGCTATTAGTATTTTTTTAGATGTGCGTCAGCCTTGAAACTTAAGGGGTGTTGGGGCATTATAACACTTAATCATACAAGAACCTGAACCTATTTAAAAAAAAAAAAAATGAAAACTGCCCCGGTTTGAGATTTGAAAATTATATCAGGTATAAATAAAAAAATTTTGTCTTTGTAAATTCAAATTAGGGTAAACATACTAAAATTTCACCGGGACTACTATTTTGTTGCCAAGTTTGAAGGATCGTTGTTTTGCACGAATATATTATTCAGCTTAAATTTTCTCGGCTAATACTTTTACAACTAAAAAAGAAAATATATCGTCCAAGGTCTTATAACAATCCTCTCTATATCGAGACGATCATCAATTCTGAAGAGACCAACAAGCTTACTGCCTATAGTACAAGCCCGAATCATTGCTTCACCTCGCCAGTGATCTCTTCTAAGTTGTGTTCGTTGATTTTAGAAATGAAGGAAAGAAATGCATAGATAAAAACGTAAAAAGAATGAAAGAACAAATGAAAGAAAAGGATAGTGATAATGCAAAGAAAGAAACAAAAAAGTAAAGGATAGAGATAATGCAGAGAAAGAAAGAAACAAAAGAAAGAAAAGGACAGAGATAATGCAATGAAAGAAAGAAAGAAACAAAAGAAAGAAAAAGATAGAGATAATGCAAATAGAGAAAGAAATCAAAAAGAAACTGATAGAGATAATGCAAAGAAATAAAGAAACAAAAGAAAGAAAAAAACTGGTTTAAATACGGAAAAATTACGAAGGTTGGGAAAAATAACTAAAAATAAAACCTTAATTCAGTTAAAAGAAGAAAGCGAAACTTAAGTTTTAAAAGGATTGAAAAAGAAAGAAATCAGGAAAGAAAGAAAAACATACAAAATGAAAAAAAGAAATAAATTCAATAAAATTCGAATAAAAGAAATGAAGTTAAAATACGGGAAAAAAAAACAATAAATAGAAATTAATTAAAAAATACAGAGAGAATTAAATATTTACATTTTCTGTACTTTTTCTCCCCAGAGGGCGCATATTCTTCTAACAAATTTCTCGAATATTCAGGCCTGTAGATGTAAATAAATAAATATATTGTATAATAAATAAAAAAAAAACAGAATATCTAAGCATATGAGTATATTTTTTTTTTTAAATAACGTTTAAAAAATAAATTAAAAATCTATTAATCCATTTGCTAAAACATTGTCTTTGTTTACGTTAGGATACAAAAGAGAGCAGATATGTATATTTCGAGAATCGGGAACATATGTGAGCGAAAGGGACACAGGTTAGGATCCTGCCAGAAGAATATTTTTTCTAACAAGATTTCTTGAATATTCAGGCCGCTAGATGTAAAGAAATATATATACTGTTTAATAAACAAATAAATAAAAACAGAGTATCTACTCAAATATAAGTATCCATTTAAAAAATAATGTTTAAATAAAAAATCTGTTGGATTTAAGCGATTCCCTCATATATATATATATATATATATATATATATATATATATATATATATATATATATGTGTGTGTGTGTGTGTGTGTGTGTGTGTGTGTGTGTGTGTGTGTGTGTGTGTAAGACAATGTTTTAGCAAATGGATTAAATCCGACAGATTTTTAATTTATTTTTTAATAGTCCAAAGAAAAAAACCTCCAAAACGAGTAAAGCAAAAGTAACTACGTAAAGTGCTCAATACGCTAAGTAGGGCAAACGTAAATATGAACCTAAAGAGCCACGTAAACCTACTTAGGTTTCATCTGTACCGTGAAATCTAAATAGCTTTACCTGGCTCTTTAGGTTCATATTTTTGTATATAAGTATAAAGAATTAGGAGATCAGCCAATTCCGCTACCTTGGTCTCAACCTTTTGATATCTTCAGGTGATTTCGGCCAATTGATTTTTCCTAACGCTTTGTTTCTAATGCTATATTTTTTTTTTAAATAAATAAATAAATGAATAAGCGCAGAACGTGAGTTGTGTGGTAGAAGGTGGGGAGGAGGAGGAGGAGGAGGAGGAGGAGGAGGAGGAGGAGGAGGAGGAGGAGGAGGGGAAAATCAATTGTATTGGAAATGGATCAGTGAGGGATTAAATGAAATATACATACTTTCTTTTCATCCCACTTTGCATGAACTCAAAAGGATCTTTTTAGTATGTATACAACGGGTCATAATTTCCGATCTCTCATTCGAAAGATTTTTTTTTGATCTGGAAATGTTATAGCTAATTTTTCTTGTTGACAAAGGTTGCAGATATTACTATAATTGTTGTAAGGTTTTGTGTTGTTAAAATATTTACCAGATTACAATCGGATCTTTTTTATTTGTTCCTTTAATTTCCACACATGTTTGGCTAGTTTAGTAGAATTTCTAAGGCTTTATAGCTTACAAGATGACTTATGATTGTACCACCTCTTTTTAAAGTTATTGTTATGGGAACTTACCTGTAACGATACAATGAACTCTTCCTGACACTATAAAGACAGCGCCTCTCAAGAGAGACGTATTAGAACGGAAGTGTAACGAGTCGAGACAGAACGAGTCGAGACAATAGTAGTTCACTCTAAACCAGACTGACAGTCATACCAACACCTTCAACTTCTTGTATTATTATTCTGTTTAATATATCTTTGTAATTCCTACTCTTGTGTTCGTGTTGTTCTTCCTTGGTCCTAACCTTGGACCGTAACAGTGGCGACGAGGATATTGGACTATAACAGTGGCGACGAGGATATTGGACCATAACAGTGGCGACGAGGATATTGGAACATAACAGTTATCTTCATTACACCCTATGTATATTTTGTCTGGGTATTTTTCATCTATAACTTCTGCTTTGTAAATTACTGCTTCAGTTTTGCAAGCCCCATCTAATGGACATTTCCACAATTTCATATTTGCCGGTTAACGATATTATGTTGCACATTAGTTTTGAAATTTATATTAATTCTAATACTATAGAGTAAACGTTTGGAACCAACCTTTAAATTTTGAAGAATCTCTTTAAATTGACGGTTGCGTGTCTTTTTCAAGCCACACGGACTTTTTCTTCCTGATGAATATATTCAATTAGAATAACGAAATTAACCTTTTGCAGCATATAGTTTCCTTAAGACCGTAAGGCTATTTTTGCCTAATCCACCTTCCAGGCTAAGAGTAATCCTGGCATTGGCGGATTTAAAATTTTACATAACACCCTTTCTAAATAATTGGATGCCAGGCACTAATGGGTTAAATACTTTCAACATTCTAGTTTAGGAGGAGTTAATTAAATCAAAATAGGTACAGCTGGCCACTCGTATGCGAGGATACCCGTCTACTAGGTCGACTAACCAATCCCTACTGCAGACGCTTACTTAGGCGCATTAGTGTTTATTCAGCACCCTGTGGTTTATACTGCAACTATGCTGAACAGACCATAGTTACAGTTTCTGGGAGAGCGCCTTTTATCTACCGTGATCATCAATTTGAACAAAGCCAGCAAGCTCAAGCCCTCGGCCACGATGACTTGGGACTTCATGCCAGCACAGCTATCAACGGCCCCTAACGGTTCTGTCTACCCAATCTTGCTCACAAGGCTTGGGTTAACCAAAGGTTCTTTCCAAAGGTGCCGCACGCTGGGATTGACCCCTCTATTCTCCATCCTGCTAAATCAACCATGGTGAGATTCGAACCATGGTCTCATGGTCAGAGTGCGAACGTTCTAATCACCCGGCCACGTGTCCATAAATCATCATTGTTAAATCCAGAGGGTGGTTCCAAACTTTTAACCTATAATGTGTGTGTGTTGTATTAAATTCAACTCCCTGATTTTTATTTTATTGTTCCAATTTTCAAATAAGTCGTTGCACATCCCTGATGAAAATTGTCGATAAACTCACCAAAGTTCATGTCTTTGATTTTGTTTTTTTTCTTTCATTACTCTCGACCGTCTCCGTTATTAAGAGGACTTACATCGTAGACAAACCATTTGTTAGCTCCATTCAGGTATTTTGTGACATGCGACATTCAAACATACGTTTATCATATAAGAGACGTCGTACGTGCTTTATTTGGTTTATACGAGTCTTAAGTATTTTATACACATTTTGAAATACCGTCTACTGTATCGAAAGATATTTAATGCGGGTTACTTCATTTCTATGATAATAATTTTTCTTTACAGTGTTTGTGGTGTAATATTTTGGCATTATCTATTAATATTTGTCTTCTGTTGCATTTTGATAGTTTTCGATATGAGGATCCATATTTCAAGTTTCATCAAGTGACAAATCAATCCAAAAGAGAGTGTGGTGTATGTGTGGCCAATGTGAGAATTTAAAGTTGTTTTTATTATTATTATTATTATTCATATTTGCAGCTGCAATCTTTCAACATAGGCGAGAATGCATAAAAACATTTTTGAAGGGGTTTCGAGTTATTAGTAATGATTACGTTAGATTTTTTAAACATTTTATATTAATTGATAAATCTCAGGTGTTTATTGAAATCACTAACGATTTTGTGGGACGCCATAATCGCCAATGTCTTTTAGCGACATGGCATTAAAAGTGTTTTGGTTTTTTGACCAAAGGATGTGATGATTTCTACCTCTTTGGAGGAATTTCTAACGCATAGTTTATCATCTCTCAGTTGCCTTTCTGTCTTTGGGTAGAATGCGCTCAGGGGCTTCTTTTTTATCAAAGAACAGAGGGGCAACTGAGAAAATTATACTGAGAGGTGCCCATCTCTGGGGAACAGCTGCCCGAAGCCGCGCCCTCCCATTGCACCAGTGGAGGGAATCGGTGCTCGCACCGAGGCCAGCACAACCGACGCGCTCGGGTCCCCACCTAAAAAAGACCTTGTGTCACATCTCGTTCAAGTGGGGGGAAGGAGTTAATACTGTGTTGATTTCTACCTGGGTGTATTTAATAAGAACTGATTACAGAATATTTTGGTTTTAACCAAGTAGTAAATAGTGGAATCAGAAATAAGCGAGTTTTCTTTTCTACGATTCGTAAAATTGTTTGAGTATTTAATATCCGTAATATATTATATACATTGGTTTGTATCGTATTTATCAGAAACGAAACATGTTAAATATTACAAAAATAACCAAATAAGAAAGAAAAAAAGAAAGCATGGAAGATTAAGATCTTTCAAAAAAAAAGATAAGAAAAGAAAATGATATGTGAAGGATTTGAGAGAAGAAAAGATAGTAAAATGAAGATTTGTTAAAAAAATTGAGATAAAGAGAAAGAGTGAAACTTAACAACCCTTGAAAAAAAGAAAGAAAAAAGAAGGAAGGAAGAAAAGAAAGCATGAAAAATAATGAAACGTGAATGGAATAATAATTTGAGGGAATAAGAAAGAGAGTATAGAGCAGAAATTAAAGAACTTTCAAAGAAAAGAAAAGAAGACTGTTATTTGAAGAAAAAAGAAAGAAAGACAAAGAAAGAAAGGAAAAAGAAAGAAAGAAAGAAAGAAAGAATGAAAGAAAGAAAGAAAGAAAGAAAGAAAAGTGTGGAAAATAATGACACGTGAAGATAAGGGAAAAGGAAATGAAGATTTTTAAAATATTAGAGAATGAGAAAGATAGAAAAGAGCGGAAGTTAAAGAACTTTGAAGGAAAAGAAAAGAAAAAAGAAAAAAGGAAGGAAAAAGAAAGAAAGAAAGAAAGAGAGGAAGAAAGAATGGAAGAAGAGAGGGAAATATAACCGTTGAAAGGAAATGTCGCCGGGTGAGTGAAGTGGCGATGAGGGAAGTGAATGCTTTTTCGCGTTTTCTTCAAAACTATTTCCTCTTTCCGTTTGCGGAGAAAGGATTTCTCCGCGAACCTTGACCTATTAAAGTCTAAGCAGAAAAGTGTCGGACATTTTGTCGTCTTTTACTTCCACTGGATACGAAAATTTCAAAGCGAAATGACCGAAGAAAATTACAAGAGTAGAAGGAAAGAAGAATAAAACGAGCTAAACATGGTTCATTCTATTCAAGTCGTGAGAGACACTCAAAGTAGAGGTTTACTGTTAAAATGTTTATGACGAATGAGCTGTTTATGAATAAAAAATGAAAATGTTGAGGATAAAGAGGATAGATAACGATTGACTCTTGATTTGAATTGGTTACGCTATTTACATTATTCGGACTATTTTCCTCATCTTTGTCGCCATATTTATTGCAACGTTTCGGCCGTTGTACGCTCCGGCCTTCTTCAGGTGGTTGAAATGTCGAACTAAACCCTTTATTTCGCTCACTGGGTAGACTGTTCTAGTTTCACGTGCCATGTTTAATGGATGTCAGTTATCAGTTATCTCCTGTTAATTCCCCTCTCCAAGTTCTCCACTGCCTTAACCGGGTATTGAACTCACGTGGCACGTGGAACTAGAACAGTCTACCCCAGTGAGCGAAATAAAGGGTTCAGTTCGACATTCCAACCAAATGAAGAAGGCCGGAGCGTACATCAGCCGAAACGTTGTAATGAATATGGCGACAAAGATGAGGACAATAGATGCCTAAGAAAACAGATGCAAACGAACGCGAACTCCACCGAACAATAAGCCTAATGAGCCATGTGATAAACCTCATCAACCGTATTCTAACGAAGAGAGCGCCCAGAGATAGGACAAGAACAGTGCGGGTTTGTTAAAAACACCGGAACAAGGAACGCGATATTCATGCTCAGAATGTTATCAGAAAGAGCGATACAGATGCAGAAGGACGTGTACCTATGTTTCATAGATCACGCGAAGGCCTTCGACAAAGTACGCCACAAGAATCTGCTGGAACTGCTCAGCAACTTTAAGTATATTCGGGAAAGATATCAGAATAATCAAGAACCTATACTGGCAGCAAACAGCATGCATGCGCATAGGGAACGAGTTAATTGAATATACAAAAATAGAAAGGGGCGTTAGGGAAGGATGCATCTTCTCACCTGACCTGTTCAACCTATACAGCGAGGCAATTCTGAGAGAATTGGAAACCCTACCGGGATTTAGCATTGGCGGCCACAATCTTAACAACATAAGATACGCAGATAACACTGTACTGATAGCAAACACAGAAAAGAAATTACAAAATCTTCTCGAGAAGGTAGCTACGGAGAGTGAGAAGAAAGGACTAAGCATAAACTACAAGAAGACAGAATGCATGGTCATCAGTAAAAGGATGAGCCCGAAATACGATTTGAAGGTCGGGAACACTACAATCAAGCAGACGCGGAAGTTTAAATATCTGGGAAGCGCCTTGGCAGAGGACGGTAAGTGCGACACTGACATCTGTAGAAGTATTGGGATGGCCAAGGACACATTCCAAAAGCTAAGCAGAGTATTGCGAGACAGGCGGATTTCTTTGGTAACGAAGAAAAGAAAAACTGAGCTGTTACGTGACATCTGTCCTTTACAGCAGCGAATGTTGGACGATTTCCTCAAAGATGAAGAAGAGACTCGAGGCGACAGAGATGTAGTTCTACAGCAGGATTCTAAGGATTAGAGAGGTTGCAAACAAGAAGGAGGCTTATACTTAATATCAGGAAGAGGTAGTTGAAGAGGTAGTTGAAGTTTCTGGGACATATAATGATGAAGGAGGGCCTGGAGAATCTGATACTCACGGATCGAATAGAGGGAAAAAGAGACAAAGGAAAACAACGCGTGACATACCCGGCGGTCTTAAGCAAGTGGATGGCAGAACGTTGTGTCTGGGGGGGAGCAGAGGGAAGGAACTTGTTGAGAGCTGCAAGGGATCGAGGGATGTGGAGATCCATGATTGCCTACGTCATATAAAAAGAAAGAATTTACATCGAGCACTATTTTATTGGCACGAGCACTCAATGGGCGATATTCGTTTACATATATATACATATATTTTAATATTTTTTTTTTATTTGAAAGATACTTTACATCGCTACACAAAAGCTTTCATGTTTCGGAACTGAAAATTGTTCCAATTCATAGCGTATAGTTTTCTGTTTTCAAAAGTAAATCATTTTCATCAAAAGGTTACCAAATATCGCCTGATAAATTGGAACAATTTAAGTTATGAAATATGAAAGCTTTTGTGTAGCGATGTAAAATATTTTTCAAATAAAAACATTATTAAAATATATTTTGCTCTGCGTTATATTGAGCACTTTTTAAAAAAAAAAAAAGAGTAAATGCTAAAGGATGGTAAATTTTTAATCTATCTGTTCTTTTCATTTATATGGATACACACACACACACAAGTATGTATATATAAAGAAATATATATATATATATATATATATATATATATATATATATATATATATATATAAAGAAATATAGTCTTAAAATGTGCACACCTATTCTATAGTTATTAGACTCTCCCACCTAATATAAGTAGGAGTAGTAAGGGGAACGAGGGTCAGTCGATGTCGGACGACTCGGCTAGACGGTCGAACTCTCTGCCTCTGAGCATAGAAGAACACGGACGAGGCTCCGCCGAAGGGCAGAGCCTCTTTCGGGGAGGTTTATCAACCCGATCGCGTTTATACGGGATCTACGGGCATTTTTTGGCCGAACCTACGGGCTCGGGAATACTACACTTTAAACCCGGCCTTGTGCCACATCTATCCCTCGTGGGGGGGGTAAATACTGTCGATGTCGGACGACTGTAGTCGACAGTTAGTCGAATACTAAAGTAGTCAGCGACCACAACAAGATTAATCTGCGTAATACCTATTATATCAAGTTCCTAACGTTTGGTACGTCGAAATTATTTGGGACTGATTTTAGTACAAATACAAGCCTCCACTGCGAAATAACTCCACAACAACTTTGGCGACGAGGATTCGCACTCATACGGAGGAAGAAAAAATTCGATCGCCACAATAACTTCGGCGACAAAGTCTCGGATTCACACTTAAAATAAAAAAAAACTTGGCAAAGTTTGTCGCAAGCCAAGACGTCAACTTACTGACGAAAAAATCTGTCGAAAAATAAATATTTTTCTCGATAATACAGTTTGCTCAAATAGGTCACGAACTGCAAATTCGTACCCACCCCCCTTTACAGTATTTAGACATTGTGTAAACTTTTTGCGAAGATGGAGGAATGCAAAAGTCTATTCCGGGAATTCTTTAAGTTCCAGTCGGAACAACAGACGAAAATATTAGAGCAACAAACAACATTCCAAATGCAGCTACAGGAGGAAACTTTCAATAGACAAATGCAATTCCAACAAAAAATGGAACAGATGCATAGGGAGTTTCAAAACAAAATTCTGGAAATAACTGAGAAGAGGAAAGAGAAAAATCTACAAAATGAGTCTTTCCCAGAGAATACAATATGGAATTCAATTGAAATATTCACGTACAGTCCAGATGAAGAGATAACTTTTGCGGAGTATTATAAAAACGGACGTGTATAACGAGGACTGCCACTCGTGGTCTGAAGGAAAGAAGGTTAGGCTTCTTTTAAGCAAATTAGGAACTGCTGAGCATAACAAATTGGTAAACTACATTTTACCGAAAAAAACTAGCGAGTTGACATTTACCGAGGCGGTAAATATATTAAGTGAATTATTTAGTAAAAATACATCTCTGTTCCACAAGAGATGGAAATGTTTGAATCTGATGAAAGATGATGAACAAGACTATATAACGTACGCAGCCAATGTGAATAAGCATTGTGAAGAATTCAAGCTGGCAGAGTTAAGCGCAGACAATTTTAAGTGCTTGGTGTTTGTTCAGGGGCTGGTAGCGGAAAGAGACGCAGAGTTGAGAAAATTAGTACTGGCAAAATTGGAAAGCGATCCAAGTATTACAGTACAGAAATTGGCAGAAGACTGCACAAGATATGTTAGCGTAAAGAAAGATTAAAAAAAGATAGAACAGTCTGGCGTTTCGCATATAAGGAAAATACGCTACAAAGAAGAAAGTCAGTCTACCAAAAAGAATTCTAAAATTGCAGATTATCAAGCAAAAAGTGAAATACCAGAGAAAAATAAACAAAAACTCCGGAATCCATGTTTTTCTTGCGGTGAACTACACTGGTACAGATATTGCGATTTTAGGAATAAAAAATGTTTCAACTGTAAAAGAGTGTGACATAAAAGCACGTATTGCAGGTCAAAAAATAAAGACAATAAAATAAGAAAATTAAAGTCCAACGAGGTAAAAGATAGAATAACCAGAAAATTTGTTACCGTCGACATAATTAATAAAAATATAAAAATGCAACTTGACACTGGTTCGGATCTATCTATCATAAATTTGCATACGTGGAAGAAGTTGGGGAAACCAACTTTAATGAAAACAAAGAAAATCGCGAGGTCAGTGACGGGAGAAAAAATACAATTTATTGGAGAATTTGTTACAAATGTCACGTTAAATTTAAAAAAAAACGCGAAAAGCTAAACTATTTGTCATAGAAAATACTACGAACTTACTGGGTACGAATTGGATAACAGAATTCCAATTATGGAATCTACCGATGAATTCTTTCTGTTACAAGGTAGAAAGTTTAAACACCGTAGCCCAAAACATTGCGAGTTTTTTTATGGAGAAAGTAAAATATCTGGGGCAGATCATCGATAAGAATGGTAGAAGGCCAGACCCAGAGCGAGAAGCGCCTATAAAAGACATGCCGGCTTCGAATGATATTACCGCATTACAAAGTTTTTTGGGATTAGCTAATTATTACCAAATATACATCCCTAAAATGTATGATTTGCGGGCACTATTAAATGAACTACTGAAGAAAGGCAACTGATCATTTAAAAGTGGTGCTAAAACGTAGGAGATACGCTTCGATGTTGCTAAAAAAATGAAGTTTTTTTTCTGTTTTTTCTTCATATTTCCTGTAAAAAAATAAAAAATAAAGAAAACTGTTTTACTCCCACGGAGAAAAGTTTTAGGAGGGGGTGTTTTGGTGGAACACACCTATTTTATAGTTATTAGACTCTCCCACCTAATATAAGTAGGAGTAGTAAGAGGAACGCGGGTCAGTCGATGTCGGACGACAGTAGTCGACAGTTAGTCGAATACGAAAGTAGTCAGCGACCACAACAAGATTACTCTGCCTAATACCTATTATATCAAGTTCCTGACGTTTGGTACGTCGAACTTATTTAGGACCGATTTTAGTACAAATACAAGCCTCCACTGCGAAATAACACTACAACATATATTTATGGGATAGAGTGCTCAATATCAGAGATAGAGTGTGTGTGAATATAAAAGTGAACATAGAAGTCAACACTTAGAGGCGACAGTCTGTTTCATGCTTGATGCAATCGTCACGCCTGTGCAGTATTCATAATTAATTTCATTAATGGTTAGTTTCAATTTTTTATTATAGCTTCAAGATTTTTTTTGTTTATGTTTATGTTAACGTTACTGCACGTATATGTTTACATTATAAAATTTCATAAGTTTAGTATTTGTCACTACACAAGTAAATTTAATTTTCAGATGAACACAGCAATTTTGTCTTAGCAAAATCAAGACGTTGAAGATGACATTGCGCTAATGTCGAAATTACTCGGGAATAAAATCGATATATATCAACATGGTATTTTCTTTCCTTTAATAAGGATACCAAGAAACTCGTCCGTAAAAATGAGAGGATCCTCTTAAGAATAAGTACACAATACTTGTCTAAATTATTTAATGAGACATTCTTAATATATATATAAATATATCACAGCCATAAACAGAAAAAATTAGTTTTATTATTACCATTCATGATAATAAAAAGTAAAAATGAAAAACGGGCTAGCTAACCGGTTTCGTACCTCGCTCAACAGAGCTAAATCGAGGTAAAGGACAATGGACAAGTGTATTGCGGGGAGAGAAAAATATTTAAATGGTAATTAGTTGGAGACCATCTATATTCTATCAATAAAGCCTTCTCTCTGTCAACAGAAGGACTTTGTGTTAGGCCTCCAAATAATTAACATTTAAATATTTTTCTCTACCCCCCCAATACACTTTGTCCATTGTTCTTTTTTTATATAGTTTACTTTAGTTAACTCGATTTAGCTCTGTTGAGCGAGGTACGAAACCGGTTAGCTAGCCCGTTTTTCATTTTTACTTTTTATTATCATGAATGGTAATAATAAAACTAATTTTTGTCTGTTTATGGCAGTGATAACATTTTGTACCACATAACATATCTTTAAATATAAATATATATATGTGTGTGTGTGTGTGTGTGTGTGTGTGTGTGTGTGCGTGCGCGTGTGTGTGTGCAATGAGAAATGGTCCTTCACATAAACACACATATCTATATATTATATAAATTATTTATTTTAAATATCTTACGTTGAACATGACAGAATTTTTTTTCATTAAGTGTCTCTAATGTAGTTAGCCTGAACTGAACATGTGAGTAATGACGTAATTTTAAAGAAAACGGAAACGAAAATGACACTTCTACTTGACATCAGAAAGAAACAAGAAAGAGGGCTTGGCGAATTTGACACTGATATGGCATATTGAAAGCAAGACGGACAGGAAATCATCGCATAACCTACCTAACGAGCTTCTGTAAATATTTAACAGGACCGGGTTTAGGAAGGATAGCAAAATTTTTTTTAAATCACCTAGAGCTTCAAAGGACAGGGAAATTGTGGAGAGCCATGATTGCCTGAACGGATAGGGCACATAGAAGAAAAGAGAGCGAGGAAAAAGGGTGTCCGTCTGTAATAGTTATTGTTCCAGGTGCTTTAGACCAATTCATTGGCCAAAAGGGTCTGTTGTTAATAATTTTCACTGAAAATGGCTAATAAATTGTCCGAAAGTGATTGTGACAACAACCATTACCGGCAATCTCTTATAAGATTTACCTTGTCTCTCACATTCAATTATATATATATATATATATATATATATATATATATATATATATATATATATATATATATATATATAAGCTTATCACCCCAAACAAGGCTGGAGGCCACTAGCACGCAAGGGGTTACAGAAGGTTTGGAGGAAGAGCAGATAGGAGTGGTAAAGGAGAGGATGTGGAGAAAGATAGTGGATCGATCAAGGCAAGGGGGTTACAGAAGATTTGGAGCGAGAGCAGATAGGAATGAAAGGTGAAAGGACGTGGAGAAGGGAAGTGGATAGATCAAGGCAACTGGAGATGTCGATTGACGTTACACTTAAATAGTTGGAGATTGAAAAAAGATAGATAGATAGATAGATAGATAGATTGATTGATTGATTGAGGAAAAGATAACAGAAGAACGGTGATTAAGGCAACAGAAGATGGCGATTGGCGTTGCATTTAAATTTTTGAAGATTGTAGTTATCGGGAAAAAAAGTAAGAGGAAGGGAGTTCCTCTGTCGGGAAGTGCCAGAAAGAAAGAGCTGGAGTAGATGTGGCGGGCATCAGGAAAGATAGCTCGTAAGATGAATTGCCATGAAAATATTTCTAGAAAAGACAGAGGGAAGCCACATCAGATCCATGAGAAAGTGACTGAAGTCGAGATGTTAAGTCAGGGCCGATTGTGTATTTGGACAGCAATTCCCTTTTGAATGCAAGTTTTGTTTAAAATAAACAGCTGACAAGGTACCGTGGTTAAGTTTTTTTATATAATTTTTCATGTGTTCTTATGATTTTTTTTTCTTTTCAGGACATACATTATGTAACAAATGTCCAAGCGCTTTCGTCTATACTTTTAACCATTATCAAGGATGAATTTTATTTTACTTTAACTGGATATATGGATTGTTTTATGTATGTAACTAGAGCTATAGGGATTCTTTATGTTCCAAACACGGTCAGCACATCGTAACCTTGTTCATAGTTGATATTATTGTTGTAGCATACCTACGGACGATAATGGATGTGTCCCCATTCACATAAATACAGTAGTAAATACTGTATGTTGGTCGACAGTTGGAGATTCACTGTGGTATATACTTCACTCACTTCTAGCAGTTGACTACTACTTCTATATGTTGTTCTTGACCTAAGTATTATCGTCTGTCACCAACCTTCGTGTGATTATTCTATTCACTAACCATCCCTAGGTTACAACATTTGTTGAATGTTGTCTTTTTCTTCTTTTTTTTATTATTAATAATGCTTCCATTATTTTTAGCCTTTTTTACATGTGGATGAGGTTATTATACGTATATTATTAACGAGTATGTTACGAATAGAGTTTGTAGGTCTCCGCATGTATTTAAATGAGACCTAATTGAACTATGATCAGAGAGACATAACATGAACCTTCTTGTTAAGCATGTTGTAGTATATACGTTAATAACGGTTTTCCAAACGATTTTATAGATTACCATATTAGACATTTTTTTCTAAGATAGCCAATAGTAACACTGGACATACAGAAAAGCAATAACAATAGTATTTTCTACAAAAATCACATGTTTGGTAATTATAAGCAAGACGAATATTCACTTAGGAACATTAAGAAATACACAAATCTAGTCGAAATAAAGAAAACAAGAAAATTAAATTAATTTTCTACAATAAAAAAATTAAATATGCTAACCTCATTATCAAAAATAATAATTCACCTGTAAGTTCCAAAATACAGAGAACCAATACTATTTACGAAATCACATGCCCGTTAAGGAACTGTGTTCCTGACCAATCCAAATTCGTAAATAATTATATTGGATATACGACAACATGCCTAAAAGAAGAATCATGTTACATCACTTTGACCATAGACCAATTATGTTTCATTTACATACACATGGAGACCTACCAAGCTCTATTTACAACACACTCGGTGATAATACAAATATAATAGCCTCATCCATATGTAAAAAAAAGGCTATAAATAATGGAAGCATTATTAATAAAAAAAGAAAAAGCTAACACTCAATAATATCAACTATGAACACGGCCACAATGTGCTGACCATGTTTGGAAAATAAAACTTTCCTATACCTCTAGATACATACATAAAACAATCCATACATTCAGTTAAAAGTAAAAAAATAAAATTCATCCTTGATAATGACTAAAAGTATAGCCAAAACTGCTCGGATATACAAAACGTTTGGACAATTTCTACATAATTTATGTCCAAAAAAGAAAATTATAAAAACACAGGAAAAATTAATTAAAAAAAACTTAACCACAATATCTTGTCTTGTATTTAATGAAATTTGTATAAAAGATGGACTGCTGCTCAAATGCACAATTTTACACACATATATATATATATATATATATGTGTGTGTGTGTGTGTGTGTGTGTATGTATGTGTGTGCGTGCGCGCGCGTATGTGTGTGTGGGGGGGCATAAAAGAAATATACCTGGTTTTATTTCTGTGTATATCTAATTATTTTATACCTTTTCTTTCTGTACACATTACACACACACACGCAGATATATACGTGGACATCTGTCTCTATTATGTGACACTATAACTTTGCAAGAAGCTTTTATGAACTAAAGTGAATGCAGTCTGTCAGAAATTGTGCAAAAGCAAATCACAGCTGTTTTTAGACAAGGGATTTTGCTGCCCAACTCACTTCTCACATAGATAGATAGATAGATAGATAGATAGATAGATAGATAGATAGATAGAAAGATAGATAGATAATGAATAATCTGAGATAGATACATGAACAATCTGCGATAGATAGATAATGAACAATCTGCGATAGATAGATAGATAGATAGATAGATAGATAGATAGATAATGAGCAATCTGAGATAGATAGATAGATAGATAGATAGATAGATAGATAGATAGATAGATAGATAGATAGATGAACTGGTAATCTCATTTTCAAAAACAATGACTCACCTACAAGAGCCAAATTACAGAGTACCAATGCTATTTACGAATTCCCATGTCCCTTAAGGAACTGTGTTCATGACCGATCCAAATTCGTAAATAATTATATTGGATATACAACGATATATATATGCGAGTGTATGAAAAAGGTGGAAATTTTTTTTTAGTCTGACCAAAATATGGTATGAGAATTTTTTGCGGGTGAATCACTTTTTAGCTGGGCCGCAAATATTTCATCAACCCCTCCTATATATGCCCCCTATCAGCGAACATAAATTTACTGAAGAATGTGTAAGTGCTTGTTTGCATATACATATACATATACATACGTACATAAATACATACAGACGTGCGAACAAACACCCACCCCCATATACATAGACAGATTTATAGGCAACACCTTAAAAATATATAGGATCATTGTCGCCCGTTTTCATATCTATCTACCTATATATATATATATATCGATATATATATGTGTGTGTGTGTGTGTGTGTGTGTGTGTGTGTGTGTGTGTGTGTGTGTGTGTGCGCACGCGCGCGTGCGTGCGTGGGTGCGTGCGTATGTGTCTCGACGTGAGACAAAATAAAATAATATTCTTATTTTATTTATGTGTGTGTTCGCATGTGTATGCAGATATGTGCGTGTGTATATATCAATGCGTATGATAATAAATACACATATAAATTACATAGTTTTGTTTTATTACACACACGCACACATTCATATACATTTATATGTATGTACGTATGTATGTATATATATATATATATAAATATATATATATATGGACACATAAACTATATATGTGTGCGTGTGAGCATTCATAGACATTAAATTATATAGATATTTATATGTGCGTTCTTGTATAAACAATAAAATTCAGAATAATTGCCCCTTTTAAACAAGCACCGCCCTAAAAAAAAGCCTGTTCCCCCTCCCCCAAAACATCAAATTGGTGACCTCTTTTCATTTGAAAACTGGGTCATAATAGTCTCAATCCAAAGTAGTCCAACTCGTTCGATGGGAACACTGTGTTTTCTGCGTGTGTTGTGTTAGACCTCGGGCATTTTTGGATTGTGTGTATGTGTTCTCATGACCCTCATAAAAAGTGGACGTATAAAAATGAAATATGTTTTATTTAGCAAAGAAGCCCCACGGACGGTGGGAACCCAAGGAGGGTCGAATATAAATACATATTTTGAAATATGTATGTACCTTCTTCGTATATAAAATTTTCATAGATGGGGTATCATGTTTAACATGGGGTTGCTCACCAGCGGAGTAAGAATCAATTGGCTCGTCCCGCTGATTATTAAAACTTCTTTCTTTTGATGTGCCGTGTCCCTGGAGGACATAGGTGGTCATGGCTCTCCACTTCCTTCTATCTCATTGTCTCATCCCTCTGCGACGTCCCACAGACCACGTTCTGTCATCCATTTAAGCCCGCCAGGTATGTCATGCGCTGCTTTCCCTTGTCTCTCGTTCCCTCTATTCGACTTGTGAGTATCAGGTTCTCTAGGCTCTCCTTTCTCATTAGGTGTCCAAGAAATTTCAGCTGCCAATTCCTGATGTTAAGTATAAGCTTCCTCCTTTTTTTCGTCGTCACCAACACCTCATTGTTGCTCACACGCTCGGTCCATGATATCCTTAGCATCCTTCTGTTGAACTATATCTCCGTTGCCTCGAGTCTCTTCTTCATCTTTAAGGAAACCATCCATTTAAGCCCGCCAGGTATGTCATGCGCTGCTTTCCCTAGTCTCTCGTTCCCTCTATTCGACTTGTGAGTATCAGGTTCTCTAGGCTCTCCTTTCTCATTAGGTGTCCAAGAAATTTCAGCTGCCAATTCCTGATGTTAAGTATAAGCTTCCTCCTTTTTTTCGTCGTCACCAACACCTCATTGTTGCTCACACGCTCGGTCCATGATATCCTTAGCATCCTTCTGTTGAACTATATCTCCGTTGCCTCGAGTCTCTTCTTCATCTTTAAGGAAACCATCCATTTAAGCCCGCCAGGTATGTCATGCGCTGCTTTCCCTAGTCTCTCGTTCCCTCTATTCCACTTGTGAGTATCAGGTTCTCTAGGCTCTCCTTTCTCATTAGGTGTCCAAGAAATTTCAGCTGCCAATTCCTGATGTTAAGTATAAGCTTCCTCCTTTTTTTCGTCGTCACCAACACCTCATTGTTGCTCACACGCTCGGTCCATGATATCCTTAGCATCCTTCTGTTGAACTATATCTCCGTTGCCTCGAGTCTCTTCTTCATCTTTAAGGAAACCGTCCAACATTCGCTGCCGTAAAGGAGGTAAGAGATCCCCTTGTTTTGCAATACTCTGCCCAGCTTTCGGAATGCATCCCTGGCCATCCCAATAGTCTTCAAATCTCAGTGTCGCACTTACTGTCCTCCGTCAAAACACTTCCCAGATATTTAAACTTCCGCACCTGCTTCATTTTAGTCTCCCCATCCTTCAAATCGCATTTCGTGCTCATCCCTTTACTGATGACAATGCATTTTGTTTTCTTGTAGTTTATGCTTAGTCCCTTCTTCTCGCCCTCCTTCGCTACATTCTGTACGAGGTTTTACTATCTGAAATTGATCTCCACTTCGCATGCTTTATTTAAAAGCTTCTTTTTATAAATTAATCTTTCATGAATACTATTTGAATGCCACCCGCATGTCCACGTCGCGCCACAATATTTTGAGAGTAGTACACTGTTTAAAGAGTTTCTTACAGAGGACGGAAAATGCGACTCTGAGGTGTGAAGACGTATTGGGATGGCAAAAGATGCATTCAAAAAGCTAAGCAGAGTATAAAGAGATAGAAAATTTTAGTTAGAAACAAAGAAAAGAGTACTGGTCTGTTACGTGATATCTGTACTCCTGTATGGCGAATCGAATGTTGGACAATCTCAAAGATGAAAAAGCAACAGAAATGTGGTTCTCCAGAAAGATACTGAGGAAAACATGAACCGAACATGCGAGCAAAAACGAGGTTTTCTAGAAAATGAAACAAAAAGGAAGCATATACATAACATCAGGAAAAGGCAGTTGAAATTTATTGGGCACGTAATAAGAAAGGACGGCTTGAAAAACCTGATACTCACAGGACGGACTGAGGGGAAAGAAGGACAGAGGAAACCAGCGTGAAACATAATTGTTGAGTTTGCCTAAATGGATGGTAGAATAGGGTTTGAGAGAAATAACAAAAAGACAAAAGTTATTACAAGCTACAAGGAACAGGAAAATGTGGAGGGCTAAGTAGCCTTCACCCTGAAGGGACACGGCACATAAAGAAGATACTATCTAAACCAGGGGTGGGCAAACGTTTTAGTACAAGGGCCGCATTCTAAAAATGTATAGTTTTACTCGGCCGCATAGTATATATAAACCAAAATAATTGATATTTCAAATTGGCAAAATAAAGGGCTTTTAAAGGAAAAATATAGTTTTAATAAATAACATTTTAAAGTATCATGTAAGTAGAAAAACTTATTTATTTGAAAGATAAAGTAATTGTTTGAAGAAATAAGAAAGAATTTTTATTACTATTATAAAATAGAAACTATCAAAGAAGCATCATTATTTATTTTATACCATCACAACTGACCATCAGAAGGGCAAAAATACTAATGGGCATGATGCACTTGACTGCAATCATCTACCAGTTTATCAAAATCAGGTGTCATATTGCTTTTGCTTATCCTCAACACTGACTGAAGTATTGAATAAAAAATCTGTTTGTGCTTGGCGGGCCGCATGAAATCGTTTGGCGGGCCGCACGAAGTTGTTTGACGGGCCGCATGTGGCCCGCGGGCCTTAGTTTTCCCGCCCCTGATCTAAACTCATAATAAAGATTTGCAAGTTGTGGACTACTTCGAAGTAGACGATGGAAACAAGGGCTATAATGTTAGAATAAGCCAAGATTATTTGATAGTAAAAATTATCAAATCATTTGGGTAGCAGTTCGAATATCGGGGCTACTTAAGTGTATGATCAGCGGACATGATTCTCTCCTTAAATATATGATCTTACCTTAAAGAATATCATCTACATACACAAATTTTCTTAAGCATGCACCTGTCCAAACATTACAATTTCATCTAGATTTCATTTGCTGGAAAATTATGTGATCCAGTGACGAAAATTCATCCACTCTGTCCACTGGGGCTTCAGTATACGCGGACTGCACGTCTTCAAAGGAGTAAGACCTCCACGCAATGAGGCGTCCTAGGTATGAAAATAAACTACATCCGTGTCCTGCGTATGACGATAAACTACATCCAACAGCAAGGCCTCCTGTTAGGGGCTTTTGAGTAGCATGAAACCACCTCTTAATTGCTGGTGTTCCCAGGTCCAACCTGACTCGGAGGGGTAGCACCTGTTAGGGTCCCAGCTATGGGGAAACAGTTAACTGCCAAACTGAGGTCAAAACACTATGAACTTCAACGGTGTCTTGCATGATGGTCTTGCACTGGCTGTCGTACCTTGTAATGTGTCCAAACCACGCCATTTGTCTCCTTTTGACAGTGGCGAGAAGAGGTTCCCGGTGGTGCACAAAACTTTCAACCCTTTCCTGCACAAACTCGTTGACTTTATGTTCCTAGTAGATGCCAAGGAGTTTTCTCATGTATTTGTTCTCAAATGCATGGATCTTTCTCTCCGTTTCTGCCAACAGTGTCCACGTTTCACAACCATATAGGAGAGTAGAGACTACCAGCGATTTGTAGTCTGTACTTCGATTGAAAGTTGATTTAGCTCCTCCATATTCTTGCCAATTTGGCCATCGCTACGATTTCTAGCAATACATTTTCGAAAAATAAAAAAAATATTACAGCAATAAAAAATGTTTTGCCATTAAATAACCCACTGAATATGCTGATATGCCGTCAAACAAATCAAACGAAACCTTCGGTCGCATCAATTATCCTAGCTTGTAATTCCTCTAAAGTTTAGTTTAGTTTAATTTAGTCATGGACAAACTGCAGCCCGCAGGCCGCATGCGGCCCGGTTAGTTTCTGAACGTCACTCCTAATTTCATGAGATAAATAACGTTTATTAAAATATTGTTTGTTTCCTTTCGTTCTCACTTGTTCACTCACACACTCTCTCATACATAAACAATACATTTCTAGCATTACATTTTCGAAAAATTAAAAATATTACCAGTAATAAAAGATTTTCTTGGCATTAATTAACAATTTTTAACATACAGCGTGTATTAACACGTGCGATACCCTGTCTTTATCAGTCGCCGACCAGGGGTGATATCACGGTTTCGGTGGCTATGGCGGGCCCGCCACCAGGCAAGTTATGAAGATAAGCTAATTAATCGTTCCTATTTATAATTTCTTGTAATGAAATAAATAAACGATTGTTCCTCTTTGCCGCTTCTGTCCGAAATGAAAGTTCCTGAACGCGTTTGCCGTTATTGACGCGCTCGTAAAAAAACGTTATAGACGACCACGCAAATATTTCACTTGCGCATGTTAGGTCGTGATGTTGCGCGCGTTTTATTTGCTTGTTTTTTTTTTAGATTGACATGCCGTAAAACAAACCAAACCAAAACAAAACAAAACAAACCAAAATTTATTTGTTGAATTTCTGAATGATGTTTAAACTGTTTACAAACAGGAATAGTATTAGTTTAAAGAATAATTTCCTTTAGTTTTTTTTAGTTTTTATTATTATATGGTATTATCTCTTTAGTATATTATTATAGTATATTAAATAAAGACTAGTTATTTTTCTTGTTTTATTCAGTATATATCTATTTTAATGTATATGTTAATGCAGATAATTTTCTCAATTCGTAGATCCCATACTTTAGTGATCCGTTATTCTGGTTGATCAGACTTGGGCCATAATTACGGTATCTATGCTGTAATAAATAACGGTAGATCAGACTCGAAACGTAGATCCTCCCCACACACGCGCGCGCGCGCACACACACACACACATTAATTAATTTATTTATTTTAAATAATGTATGTGACATCTATTGGCCTGCTATCCTCTTCTCATCTTCCAATAGCTTTTTCTCCTACTCAGAAATGTGACACAATTAACGCATCTAAGTGTGGTGTTTCTTGATACATTGACACCAGCCTTAGTCGATACCCCACCCTGGTTCTTGAATCGGCTTTCCTTGACAGTCCTCACAAAGTTTGAGGTCATCCTTCTTGCTCGTGAACATTTTTGCTTTCCAATCAACTTTTCACGAACACGCTTTGATTCAGCAGCGACCATCTGTGTCTTGTCCTCCACAATGAGGCTGTCACTGGGCGTCTTCATGATGACTGCCAAATCACTAGTCTTCCTCGTGCTTATAGTTGGGTATCCTTTGAGTTTTTTTTATAAATGATCTTCACCCTTACATGGCCCAAGAACTACTCGATGGACAGGGTAAGTAGCACAGTTTATGGGGGAAGATAACGATTGTCCCTAGACATGAACAGGTTATGCCCCATAATATTGATGAATCGACCATAGCAATAGATGATAATCGAGTTTCGTTTCCCGTAATAAAGGCTAAAATGAAACTCGAACTATACACAAAATAACCATAGTTTAAAGAGACGAGCAGAAATCTTGAAGAATTTCCAAACTGAAACCCAAATAGTGTTTCTTTGCTATAAATGAAATTCCAACGTTATTAAAATGCGATGTTTATTTTTATCCTCGGAAAAACGAAACAGAAATAAAGTAGCCATTATAAATTTTAATGTAATTAAAAGTCGAAATTAAACTGAATACAGTGATTATTGAATGGAAATCGAATATATGTTTCAAAGCGCTGATTAGATTTAGGGGCTAAATATAAATCGATTTCAACAATTATTTCGAATAAAAATCGACACCATAGCGCATCACAACCAAGAGGGTTGTTAATTTAAGCGTGAATTCTCTGGAAATCGAAGATTATTAACAAATATAAATAAATAAAAATTAAAATGTGTTATCATGTGATATGGAAGAGAAACGGTTTGACGGATTGGACTAAAAATTTGAATTAAATTAGTATTCATTTTTTTTTTTTTTAATCCAGTTTATTTCTGGACAATCATTTTATGCTAGCATCGTAACGTTTATTTTCGGTAGGTAATTCGCTGGAAAATAACGATCAATATAGGGCTTAATTGAACCTAAATGATTTCCATAATAAATCGATATTATTGACATTCGAAGTTTTAATTCACCCAGATAGAAATTAAAAGGTTTCTTCTCGGGTCTACGGTCATCATCAGTATGTGTGTGTGTGACACAGAAAATTAAGTGTGTTTTTCTCAATCACACCCTGTTCATTACTATGTGAATTGAATTGTTAGACAACACAGCATGAATTTTGGCCAATTTATCCAGGCACAACATGCATATTTGCTAAAGGATATTCACACATTAAAACGAAAAATGAAAAAAAAATCATAAAAATTAACTGATATAAATGTTTATTATTTGTAGCCACTCATATAGGGAAAAAAACAACTGCGACCCAAATATAATGAACACATACAAATATATATATGAATAAAGACCACAGGAAAACCTATCTTAGCCGACGCGTTTCGTCCCCTGAGGGGCTTTATCAATATCATTTGCCTTGAGGCCCTCAGAGGACGAAAGACGTCGGGTAAGATAGGTTTCCCTTTTGTCTTTATTCGTATTGACCATTTACAGATATACTTTACCTGAAATTTTTACCCCCCCCCACATATATTAATAAATATGCATACTATCTCACACCTGTAGCACGACGCAATATTCGGATAAGTCAATCAGTTATGTGCCATGCGTGATACACGCGTATGCGATCATTTATCTTTCGATACATGACTGACGAGGCAGATTTTTTCCGCAGTAGTTTGCCATTTCTTTCTGCGGTAGACCAGTTGCCATCCAAGGCTATAGAACCCTGTAATTTACCCATAGCTGGGGGAGGATTCATACCTTTCCTAACGGTATTAGCACGTAATTGAATGTAACGGATGCGATTGGAATGCGAACTCGGTTCTCTGATTCCTCAATCCGAACCGCTATCCATTACTCCTACCTTACCTCAAATTGACTTTTTACAGTTTGAATCAAAATATATCTCATTATCACGACGCTTAAGATTACAGATTTTTAATAATGAACATTAAAAATAGTAAAGTTAGCAAAAATAAGTGCGAGAAAATAAAGAGATTGCATATATATATATATATATATATATATGTATATATATATATATATATATATATATATATATATATATATATAGGAATTATATAATTTAATATAGAATTATGTATGATCAAATAAGTATTAAGGCCGGCAAGATGATAAAATAATCAACATTAGGAAATGTTTATAAATTTAGCATGTTTCGCTTTTATTTAAGCTTCATCAGAATTATTGGGAATGAGTTGTGGAAGATAATGATGTTTGTTTTTCATTGCTCAGGTAGATCTCATTGGTTTATGCTTTGTGGTGTTAGTGCGCGTGATTTTGTGTGTGTGTGTGTGTGTGACTGGATTCTAGTTGTCATTTTGGAGTCTGTCTGAAGGTGTCTGTGTGTTTAATTAATGAAGTTGGAGGAAAATAGGTAAGTATGTACCTGTATGCGTGTGTATCGAATTTCTAGCTAGTCTTCTGGGAGTTGGTGGTGTCAGTACGTGTGTTGTCTGTTGGTTCGATGCACGCTATTAATGCTGTCGTAAATTCTATGCTTGAGGAAAAATCCTCGTGTATAAGAAAATTTGTGCTTGATGGTTTAATTCTATTATAGATAGTATTATTGTTATTATATCTAACTTTGGAGTGTATCTGGAAATGTATAGATTCACCTTCTTACTCGTTGACCACCTGTTCTAGTAACGAACAAAGTCGGACTTAATATCCCTCGGAATATATGTTTCCCCCGTTGATAGGGGAATTGGAGGAAGTATGTGATTTTATGCTACTGAAGTCGAGATGGGCGAGGGCCGACATATTTTCGAGACAATTTTAAATTAGTCCGTCAGTGTCAAGTTACACGTGACATATGTGAGATAAACAATGTAAGAAAGGGTAGGGGAGGCAAGGTGGGAAAGGAAATGTTTTGATTCTGCGAAAAATTTAAAGCACTTTGCTGGATAAATAAATTGCCACCAAAGCATTGGCTTTTTCATAGGTTCTAAGTAGATCACGTTTTCACTCTTAGTTTTGTGCCTTACTCTCTAATATTAAGTATACGAGAAAAGTGTCAAAAACTAACTTATTTATATCGACGTATACTAAAAGAATTGCTCTTAAACAGATACACACACACACAATATACGTACGTATATAAATACATACGTACATAAATATGGTGGACTCTCCCGTCGTATTCGACGTATGAGGGTCAAACAGCTCAGTTCCTAGGAACGGACAGCCCAGACACCAGCATATATGATTTGATTTTAGCGGTGAAGGTTTTCTGCAGAACCAACCAGACTTTTTGAAGGCTCAAATACAGAGACCTGGTGCACTATGTACCACAAGGTCCCCAAACGACCTGCCACAGGTTCTGAATTCAGAGTTGTTCTTCTCCTAGACCAGTCGCCATCCTAGGCTATAGAACCTAGTCTGTCCTGCTATTTACTCATAGCTGGAGGGATAGAAAGGGAATTAATACGTTTCCCAAGGGTATTAGCACGTTAGTGAATGTAATTGATTTGACTGGAATTCGAACTCGACTCTCCGATTCCTCAATATATATATATATATATATATATATATATATATATATATATATATATATATATATATATATGTATATATATATATATATATATATATATATATATATATATATATATATATATATATATTTATAGTTATATGTGTGTGTGAGTGCGTGTGTATAAACAAATATATAAGTGAATATCTATGTGTGTGTGTGTGTCTGTGTGTATACGTGTGGGTGTGTGTGTGTGTGTGTGTAATAGAATAAGAAACGTATATCAATATAATATATTTCACTTTTCTCAATGCTTGCTTCTTTTCTCATTGGTCACTCACGTCTCACACATACACAATTACCATCCGTTGCCGGTTGAGACATAAAAGAATCTTCGCAAACAGACACGTGTCTGACCAATGACAACTAACACAGTAAATTTGCTTCCAGGTTCTTGTAACAGCAGATCACCTACTGTCACAATATACGATGCTTAATAACAAAACTGAGAAAAACAAACAAAAACAAACTAAATAAGACTGTCAAGACTATCTACCCAAACATGTCAAAAGAAAAAAAAAATCTTTTCCTCTCCTTCGTGCGCATACTTAGTTTCATAATGGACGAAAATAATATAATTTCTTTTTCCACTTTCTGATTGATTTTCCAATACATACATATATATATATATATATATATATATATATATATATATATATATATATATATATATATATATATATAATGAACATAGAAGTCAACACTTAGAGGCGACAATTTGTTTCATGCTAGATACAATCGCCAGGCCACCTCTATATATTTATATATATATATATATATATATATATATATATATATATATATATATATATATATATATATATATATATGTTAATCTAAATGAAATAATAAAACAAAAAATATTTTATTAAAAAAATAAAAATAAATAAAAACAAGCAAAATAATTTGACCCAAATAAATAAATAAACCACTTCCGGTAAAATAGCCGCCATAATAGACTACCCACAATAAGCTATATAAACAAATTATTTTTACTACGTTAATAAAAAATAAATAAATAAATAAATATAAAATAAATATAAAGGATAAAAAACAAAAATAAAATTAAATAAAAACAAGCAAAATAATTTGACACAAATAAGTAAATAAACAAATAAACGACTTCCGGTAAAATATCTGCCAAAAATGACTACACACAATGCACCACTGACCCGTATATATAAATAGCCGAGAAAAATAACAGCATTCGTGGCCCGACGATGAAACAGAGTGTTGACTTCTATGTTCAATTTTATATATATATATATATATATATATATATATATATATATATATATATATATATATTATAATTTTTTTTGTTTTAAAAATATGATTCCTTCACTACATAAGAGTTCTCATGTTTCAAAAGCGAGAGCCGAGACCCCTAAAATAATTTTTGAAATTATGTTGAGTTAAGGTGTCAAGTCACGCTTCCTCGTCAAGCGAGAATTTAGTCTGTAGATAAAAATTAATTCTTAGCTCTTTGACCACCTAACCAAAATGGCCGACACTAGCCGTTTCCATAGCAACTAATGTTCCAAGAGACCGCACTTATAAACACGAGCTAATCAAAAGATAGCTTATTCCCAAATTCTCAAAATAATTAATAATAATAATTTGACACAAATAAATAAATAAACGACTTCCGGTAAAATATCTGCCAAAAATGCTCGAGTAGCAACCGGGCTTTGTACAGGTTGAACCTGTACAAGGGCCAAAATGTGTTGTAACGTAAGAGATTTCATATTTCTCTTTATAAAAGAAAGAAATCTATGGGAGCAAAAAATCTACATTTATCTACAAGCCTATCCTTAGCAGCATTTCTTAAATAAAAAAAACTTCGTGTCTGCCAACGAAGCTCTTTATATAGATTATTTAACAATAGCTTTCATGTTAAGAGTTGATATACATGGTTTTCATAAAGTTTTGCTGGTGAGACGGAACAGTACTAGGAAGATGAAAAAAGTCAAACAATTATGTCCTGACCACAAAAAGAAGCGCTACTGAGTAAAATTTAATGGGAAAATTAGCTCAGAGGAAGGTGTTGTAATGGAATGTCCCACAATTCCTATCGCCTATGGTGGACTGACTATATCGGTGGATATATATAGTGAAAAAAGGATATACCTGGGACTTGTTTCGGCAATTAATTGGAGATTCGCCTCCTGCTCAGCTAGTCGAACTCTTTGTCATCGGACAGAAAGGAAGCCAGACGAGGCTATGCAGAAGGTCAGATTCTCGTCTGGGGTGGTTGACCCGACTCCGCTTTTTACGAGGAATTTTTGCCCGAGCCTACGGGATCGGTTACCGCACGTTAAATTCGGCCTTGTGCCACATCTGACAGCGTGGGGAGGTCGGCAAATATCCTTGATCCGGCAATTAGTTGGAGATTCGTCTCCAGCTGTGCTGGTCGAACGCTCAGTCATCGGGCAGAGTGGAACCCAGACAAGACTATGCCGAAGGGCAGAATCTCATCTGGGGTGGTAGACAGCTACTCGACCCCATTTTTATGGGAAATTTTTATCCGAGGCCACGGGCTCGGTTTTAACCAGTATTAAAACGACCTTGTGCCTCATCCTGCTCGCGGGGTGGTAAGGTAAATATCGTTGCTTCTGGAATTACTAGCCTGCCACCCGATTCCCTGTTTTCATTAGTGTATTCTCTTTTACAATAGACCTCTCTTCTTTCATCTACGCGCGTGTTGCTGTTCCTTCATTCGAGTAACACCTTTGTCTCTTTGTAACCTCTTTAGGGATACAACACTGGACATATTGGCAAAAATGCATATTTTCAAGAAATTAAAATTTCAACAACATTTTATTGAACGGGAATATTAACAAATAACATCTTCAATATGATCTCCATCATCTGTGATGCAAAGGTTGATGCGATTTGCAAGACTCACGTGAACTCGATGCAATAACTCTACATTGTCGTCAATTTTAGAACATTCACTCTTTATGCGTTCAATCAAGTGTGTTGCATCTGTGATTTTCATTGAGTACACCTTCTCATTTTGCATACCCCAGAAAATAAGTTATTTCTTTTTTCTTTCAACAAAACCTTATTTAATCTGTGGAAGTAAACAAAAAAAAAAAGAACATAATTAATGAGATTTCCTATGTGTCCAGACTTTATGGACACACTGTATTTAAGAAATATCCTTTATTTATTTTTAAGTAAGGAAAATCTTGAAAAATATCTTTTTGTTTTTGCTTCAGTTCAGTCCCCAACTAGGTATTTACGGAGATTATAAAACTATTTACTTCTGTCTCCCGTTACCACAGATGCGTTAACTGAGGCAAGGAATGGTTAGTAGATTTTAACGTCTTCAAGACAAACCTGTTTTCATTTAACCACCACAGAGAAACTTTTCTGTCTGCCATTTGCATGACAGATGCTGAACTCTAGGAGAGCAACACCGCGCCTTCCTGGCCTCACGTTTTAACAACGGTCATGAAGTGGAGCGTTTATATCGAATCGATAGCGTCATCTACTGCAAGGGAATTTGCGTTCACTGTGGCAATTGTTGTCGTCAGAATGCCTCTTGCACATTTCCGTGCACTGACTATATATCTCGACAATCTTGACAAAATTCAAAGAAGCATCTGCAATGCTATTGTACCACACCTAGCATCTCGATTTCAGTCAATTTCCCACCACCGTAACGTAGCTTTCCTGTGCCTTTTTCTATAAATACTTTCATGGTCAATGTTCTGATGAACTTTCCTCTATAGTACTTTGATATATGAATTTAAGCGCAAGGTCTCCTCATTTTACAGTTGAAATAGCTAGATGCCAGCCGTAAATTTTAACGTTCAGTCATTTTCTCTCCGACGTGACGTGACGTGGCTTCCCTCTGTCTTTTCTACCAATATTTTCATGGCTATTGTTCTGATGATCTGTTCTCTTTAGTGCCTCTAATGCATGAATTCAAGCGTACTACTCGATTGGCAATTAGGTCCCACCGTTTTACCCTTGAACTAGCTAGACGCAGCTATCAGTTCTATTCTAATAGTTCTTTCTCGTACTTTTCGCATGTGGAACTCCCGATTTCTTGCTTCCCTGGCACCTAAAATCTTTATAAAAAAATTAAATGCAACGTCAATCGCCATTTTTGTCATCATGATTCTTGTTCTTTTATTCTCCTTTCTCGTCACTTCTCCTCACTAAAGTCTTCTCATTCTCTTTCACTACCTCTACCTATCCCCCTCGAACCAGCACCATTGTTGCCTTTCTTGGGATGAAATGATTTATTAAAAAAAAATGATTTTTAAACTGATTTCATGGACTTATATCTTTCAGTGTAATGTTGTCGCTGGCTAAATACTGGTTCTTACAAGCATATCGCATCCTTTTTAGATCTTTGTCCTCCAGTGATACCCTTTATTATGGAATAGAATAAGCATATCTTCTATTTCAATGCTATTGGTATTAAATACACGGGCAGTAAGATAAATGCGAAAGGAGTGTCATTGAATTTTGGAAGAGCGTGGTAAACATTAATCGCTTCATAAATACGTAGGGAGGTAAAAAATAGTAGGTAGGTAAAAAAATAATTCAAACCTTTATTCACCATACCGGAGTAATAATAATGAGTATGTTTATATACTTTTTCGTTTCCTACCTACTTTTTTACCTGTCTACGTACCGTAGAAATTTGAATTATTTTTTTCCGACTTGTTTAATAAATTGATTCTTTCTTTAGTTTAGTTTCTTGTTCGCGTCTTCAGAAGTTTAAGAGTAGCGGGGGTACCGATATACTCCAAGTAGCATTTGCGACTTATACTTGTAGCGGGGAGATGTCCGGAAGTTGACCGGCTTAATTTAAGTTGAGACGTGATCCATCAAGCTTAAGGTCACAGTGAAGAACTTAAAATATTGGCGTCATTATTTTTTTTTTTACTTTAATTTGCTTTGTTTGAAAATTGCACTCGTGTTTAGTCAGCTTCTTATTGACCTGTCGATCCAATTAATCTTGATCCATTTATAACAAAAGAAACTAAAATTATTTAATATATATATGTGTGTGTGTGTGTGTGTGTGTGTGTGTGTGTGTGTGTGTGTATGTATTTAGACAGCATATCTTCATTCAAGCATGTATGGTTGAATAATCTAGACATATTATGTCTATTTATTTTCAGTTTAATCCTCTCAAATTCACGGATCAATTCTTAGTGTTGGTACAAAAAACTGATTAAGAAAGACGCCGTAGCTATTCTAATACTTTTTATTTTGCTAAGTATTTTCAATCACATCCAAAATCATCTTCAGGAATGAATTGCTAAGACAAAGTATCAATGCAAACGACAGTTATTTATGAATGCTGTGCGTACGTATGGACACGCTCAGTTAATTCATACATACATACATATATATATATATATATATATATATATACATATATATATATATATATATATATATATATATATATATATATATATATATATGTATATATATATATATATATGTATATATATATATATATATGTATATATATATATATATATATATATATATATATATATATATATATATATATATATATATATATATATATAAAATGAAGAGAGAAACCGCAAACGTTTTTGGTTGTAATATAGATTTTTTTTTTTAAATATATATATTATGCTTTATTTTCCATAATTTTACAACACGTGTTTCGGGACTCGCGACCTTCTTCAGGCAAAGAGTGGATATTTCCACATATTATTAAAATATTAATGTTTTTCGATGTTAAACATTCTCTTTTTGTGTGGTATTGGCACAAATGTGTTTCTTGGACTAGAAGTGAAAAAGTTATACATACATATATATATATATATATATATATATATATATATATATATATATATATATATATATATATATAAGCAGCTAGTATTAATACCAAAATGTTTTGGTAAATTCAACTGGCAAGGTCTGACTATACAAATTGTTATTTTATGTTCAAATTTTTGAATGAGATATTTATATCAGGATCGAAATTTTGGATGAAATAACCGAAGTTAATGTTTGTTCAATGTCTTTAAACCGTCTCTGTCATTTTCAAGAACCAGTTCGTGTGGTACTAAAGATTCATATATATGTTGGAAACAATTCATCGTAGCGCTTTGGTGTGGTCTCGCTCCCATTAACTCTTACACATGACATCCGTTTGTATTATGGGTCTATCACTCACAGTGAGGAGAGTCAAGTTAACAACCCACAAACAGAGTGAGAGTGAAATTATATGTAATTGTAACTAATGGGTAACTCTGTACTCCCATAAATTTCAGAACATTTGAGCCGGAATCTCACTATCGGATGCAGTTAAATGACATACCCAGAACAATACATATAATGCAAATTTACTGTATCACAAAGCAAGGTCCCACCTGTAAAATTGAAAAATAAAGAATTACTTACTTTACACTTCTATATAACATAGAAGTGAAGATCAGGAATGGCAAAATAGTCTTTAACTTATTAGATAAGAATTTCCATGCTGATTAAAAGTTTTATAATCTTTTCAATAGGAGCACTGTCAAGGTTATCTACAGCTAGAAGCCAAACATGACCAGGTCAATCAAAAGACATAATTTGAAAATAATCTACTCGAAAAAAAAGCAGCGGCAGCGAACATGTAAAGAAATGTTCCTTGGATGGAGTGTGACTGACAGAAGGTACTATATATAAAGCAACAGAAAAGGCAGAAAGACAGCGAAAAATATCTTTTTTTGAGTCGACCATTCAAGTAGGAACTACAAGATATCTTTCAGAGTAGAAATTTACAAGAACAGCACTAGCTATATATGAGAGATATTAAAGGAAGGTAAGAATGTGTGTTCTCAGATTAAGTGTAAGAACATGACGAGAATGATCTTTTTATACAAATTGCGAGAGGTTTTAACGATTCTGCTTATAAAAGCTGGCGATTGTAACGAATCAGATAAATTGTTAATGGTCTTAACAAAAATAAGACGTGCGAAAATACTTTATATTTTATTGACCAACTATGTTCTAGAATAAAAACTTAGATAAATAAAAAATAATTATGACTGATCTCAAATACTGTTCTGGTGTATTGCATAAGTCATTACAGTGTAGTGTTCGAAAATATGGCTTGGTAGATATCTATGAAAACTGCACTGTAAACCATCTGATCCTGGCACTCAAAGTCTGATTGATAGATTAATTGATTTCTTTTTTACGTCTTTTTCAGAGGTAGCATTACAGTTTCTTTTCTGAAACTCGAATTCACGGGCCACTACATGTAAATTTGCTCTGTTTAAACACTTAGACGTCGACTCTAAACACGTGTATCTGCTAAATATAACTTTTGAAGCAATGTAAAATGCATATTTTAAGTAATTAGTCAACATTTGTAATCACTCAAAGGCGTAGGGTGTGTTTTGAGCGCCTGGGGTAAGTGAATCTATTGCGTTTCCTCCTTAGCCATGAGCTATTTTAAATTCTAGTTAATTTTTTTTATCCAACAACATTTTACGCAACCTAAAAATGTGGCGCCCAGGGAAATCGCGCCTCTGGCTTCGCCCAACCTACGCCACCGCCAACTGCATTACTATAACCGTTATAATATATTGGGTAAACGTGTTTGGATCGATATTTTTAACAGCAAAATTAGCATTGAAAATTAGCATTGAAATTAACAAAATTAGCATTGAATTTGGCAAAATTAGCATTGAAATTAACAAAATTAGCATTGAAATTAGCAAAATTAGCATTGAAATTAACAAAATTAGCATTAAAATTCGCAAATTTAGCATTGAAATTAGCAAAATTAGCATTGAAATTAGCAACATTAGCATTGAAATTAGCAAAATTAGCATTGAAATTAGCAAAATTAGCATTGAAATTAGCAAAATTAGCATTTAGCTGCCATGAGATCGAAACTGCTGCAAAAGAAAATGTGTCTCCCGACAGGTTCGGGTAATTTGTTTTTTATAGCTTATCAACCCTTTCCGGATTAATTAAAGCCGAAACACACATGAGATTGTAGGACCCTGCTTACATAAGAAAAGTTTTTAGCCAGGAGAAATAAACTACGTCAAATTTCAAAATTTAATTACGTAATCCTTATTCAACATAAACAAGCAGTATTTGGAACAGGTATGGAGTAGGTCCTCCATTTGCTAGTTTCAGTGCTTGTATTCGATTTTTCATGGATTTGATTAAGTTATTGACAATTGTCTGAGCCATATTTTGCCACTCCTTTAGCAATGTTTCTTTAATGGTAGCCACTGACGTGATTTTCGTTGCATGCTCTTGAAGTCTTCGGTCAAGGTGCTCCCAAACGTGCTCTATTGGATTCATGTCAGGATTTTGGGCTACCCATGGCAGTAACTTGATTCCTTGTGATTCCTTCCGGGCCTTTTCTACTTTGCTCGTATGACATGGCGCTCCATCTTCTTGAAAAAGGTAGACATTCTTGCCAATCTGATTGGTTTCAAATAGTGGGAGTAGTCTTTTCTCCAATATTTAACAGTATTTTGGACCATTCAACCGCTCGTCAACAAGAACCAGCTCAGATTTCCCTCCAAACCAGACAGCGCCCCACACCATTACTCCAATTCCTCCATGTTTCACGATCGTCTGCAGACATTCAGTGTTCCAAGTCTCATTCTGATTTCTCCAAACTCGAATTAGAATATTGGCAGAATTTACTTTCATCTGACCAAATTACAGACTGCCAAAATTCATAATCTTTGCTCTCAAATTCTCTCGCCCAGTCCATACCAAGGTTCCTGTTAACCTCTCAAATCTTCTTTCTTGCAACTCTTTGACAGCCTAGCGCTTTCAGAGTCTTTCTCACTGGATATGGCGACATTTCCATGCTATTGGCGACATCTTTGATGCTCTGACGACAGTTTCTGATGACTTCCCTATTCAGTGCCATTTTCGTTCGCTCAGACACGATGCTTGGTCTTCCTGAACGTTGTTCCACACGACAATGGCCTTCTTCATTAAATTTCTTGACAATATTATTAACAGTTTGATAATTAACCTGGAAAAAACTATCAATTTCTCTATTTGACTTGCCATACTGATGCCATCCTATTATTTGCCCTTGTTGAAATTTACTATTTTCCTTACTTCCACGAACTTTCATTGCAAGATATAAGTCAACTATTGTTCATAGATAAGAGTAGCTTGATATTAACACGGTATTGTTTGAAAAAAAGAAGATACGCTATTAAACAAGCTAGAATTCCTGTAATCAAGGGTGGCTTATAATTTATCATAGCCCACTGCACAGCAGCCGGTGACCCGTACGTCATGCCACTAAGTGAGGTTACCCCTCTGCTTTCATACACCCAGTAACATCTTGTGCCTTAGTGGCTTTACTGCCTTGCTTGGGGTGAACTTGATTAATACATATATATATATATATATATATATATATATATATATATATATATATATATATATATATATATATATATATATATATATATATATATATACTAGCTTAAAAGCCTCCCTATTGGGTAGTATTTCAGCTATCTCTTGCGGGGGGGCTCTTGATTGGGCCTTCATCACAATAGATTGGAAGGGGTAGACTAAAAAACTACAGAAGAACTCAAAATTGATCGCTGCATTTAAGTATTGCATTAATATTTAAGCTAACCTTTTAAAAGTTCAATGATAATTCTTCTGCCGCCACTTGCTTTAAAGGCAATTTGATGTACGTAGGTCCTTACTTTCAGTACAAACAATTATTTTTATTTCATAGGTGACTTTCGATGGATTTAGCAATTAATATCGATTATTTCCAAATTTATTTCCAAGTTTTAAAAAATGTTATCGTACAAAAAACTCGTCGCAAAAATCACGTAAAAAAATCGCCGAAAACAATTGCAGTAATGAAAATTTGGGAATCCAAAATTTCAGGATTGCGAGTCCGGATCCGGCCCAGAATGTTTTTAATTTGCTCACAGAGCCAGCCTGATTCCCAAATGGCATCATATGTTCGGATAGCCCTCTAGGAGTAAAGTTGAAATACTGTGACACACTGACTTTCGTATTTATTATATAGAAGACAATGCTGCATATATAAGTATAACGAATTATCTTTCTGTATGTAGTAAATAGATAAATGAGAAGAACTCTGGCTAATCGGAGATTCACAGATATTTCGAAATTCTCTCATCTGAGTTAAGATAAATTTATTTATCTTATTCCTGACGAACGAATCTGTGTCTGGGAAATTCCGAGTCAAAAGATTAATTGTTGGACTTTTTAATTATAAAGACTCAGTTTTGAATAGAGAATACTTTATAAACATAAGTCCGACCGCGTTTTGTGAGTTATCTGGCCAATAATTTACTGGCCGAGGTGTGTTGTTCGCCGTAAACCATTTATTATTATTATTATTTATTAATTATGGATGGATGGATGGATGGGTTGACAGTGTGGATATAGGGATCAACACGTATGTAGACTGTCAGTTCCACGCTTCAATGCGACATTCAAATCAATATAATAAATTTTAAATTATAACTACTCGTGACTAGTCACTGACGATTCAGTTTATAAAACTTTGAAGTTGATTTCAAATGTGTGTTTGAAGAAAGTTGAAATAAAAATACTTACTGTATAAACAAGTCGTATTTTTAAATTTTATTCACTTAAAATATTTTAAAATTAGACTAACTTAAAAATATTTTTTAATATGCCAAAAGATATTTTTAAATCATATTCACTTGAAAAAATTTTTTTACCTATGCTAAAAAAATTTTTTTAAATATTTAAAATATTGATTTTTTTTTTTTAAAGAAAGCTGAAATATAAATAAGAATGCACACGATCAGTGCGAGGTGGAAAGAGGGAGAGGTGGAAAGAGGGAGAAGTGGAAAGAGGGAGGGGTGGAAAGAGGGAGAGGTGGAAAGAGGGAGGGGTGGAAAGAGGGAAAGGTGGAAAGAGGGAGGGGTGGAAAGAGGGAGAGATGGAAAGAGGGAGGGGTGGAAAAAGGGAGGGGTGGAAAGAGGGAGAGGTGAAAAGAGGGAGAGGTGGAAAGAGGGAGAGGTGGAAAAAGGGAGAGGTGGAAAGAGGGAGAGGTGGAAAAAGGGAGGGGTGGAAAGAGGGAGAGGTGGAAAGAGGGAGAGGTGGAAAGAGGGAGAGGTGGAAAAAGGGAGGGGTGGAAAGAGGGAGAGGTGGAAAGAGGGAGAGGTGGAAAGAGGGAGGGGTGGAAAGAGGGAGAGGTGGAAAGAGGGAGGGGTGGAAAGAGGGAAAGGTGGAAAGAGGGAGGGGTGGAAAGAGGGAGAGGTGGAAAGAGGGAGAGGTGGAAAAAGGGAGGGGTGGAAAGAGGGAGAGGTGGAAAGACGGAGAGGTGGAAAGAGGGAGGGGTGGAAAGAGGGAGAGGTGGAAAGAGGGAGAGGTGGAAAAAGGGAGGGGTGGAAAGAGGGAGAGGTGGAAATACAGAGAGGTGGAAAGACGGAGAGGTGGAAAGAGAGAGGTGTGTGTGGAGAGAGAGAGAGAGAGAGAGAGAGAGGGGGTGCAAGACTGAGATGGAAAGAGAGAGGTGGAAAGAAAGCCAATTATACGCCCGGTCCATGTCTTTTTTTTAAGATAGCTGAAATATAAACCACCATGACCTGAATCGCAGAGAGGTGGAAAGAGGGAGAGGAGGAAAGAGTAAGGTGGAAAGAGAGAGAAGGAAAGAGAGAGATGGAAAGAGAGAGGCGTAAAGACAGAGAAGTGAAAGAGAGAGGCGGAAATAGAGAGAAGAGGAAAGAGACAGGCGGAAAGAGAGAGAAGAGGAAAGAGAGAGGTGGAAAAAGAGAGGTAGAAAGAAACTCAAATCATAATGCGCCCGACGGCCGACGTACGCCCGATTAACAAACTTTTCCTATTATACTAACGGTGAGTCATTGAAGTTTCAGATTATAAAACACTAAAGTTGCTTTCAACATTACAAACATTGTTTGGAGAAAGTTGAAATAAAAATGCTTACAAATCGTATTTTTAAATCATATCCACTTGAAAATATTTTTATACATCGCAATAAATATTTTTTAAATGTTTAAAATATTGTTTGTTTAAAGAAAGCTGAAATGTACATAAGCACGCACACAAACACGGGAAGGTGGGAAGAGTGAGAGGTGGAAAGAGGGTGAGGTGGAAAGAGTGAGAGGTGGAAAAAGAGAGGTGGAAAGAGTGAGAGGTGGAAAAAGAGAGGTGGAAAGAGTGAGAGTTGGAAAGAGTGAGAGGTGGAAAAAGAGAGGTGGAAAGAGTGAGAGGTGGAAAGAGTGAGAGGTGGAAAAAGAGAGGTGCAAAGAGTGAGAGGTGCAAAGAGTGAGAGGTGGAAAGAGTGAGACGTGGAAAGTGAGAGGTGGAAAGAGAGAGAGGTGGAAAGAGGATGAGGTGGAAAGAGAGAGAGTGTTTTTTCATTTAGTCCCATTGTCAATTCACACCATTTCCTTCTGCACCCCATTTCCTACACGATAATAATTTTACATCTTTCTTTCACCCACTCTTTATATGACCTTGTGTTCACGGAGGTAAACACACAAGCAAGCAGGCAAACAAAGTTCACAGAGTTTTAGTATTATATTATATATATATATATATATATATATATATATATATATATATATATATATATATATACACACACACACACACACATATATATATATATACATTATTGAAAGACGAGAGAAAATCGCCAAGTTGACCTGGTCTTTCATTACTGGGAATTGTTACTGTTCACTTGGAGCAGTTTGAGTTAAATGTTAGCCAACCCGAAAATCAATATTAGTAACAACAAATAGTTGTAACTGAGGCACATCCCCAAATTGGGGGGGGGTAACAATTTGAATGAGGGGTGGCCATAAAAAGGGCTGTTTCTGCGTTCTCGTTTCAGCCTCACGGACAGTACCAGTTGATGAGGCGTTTCTCCTCAGCTTTTGATTCCTTTGATCATCATTTTCACCCCCGCGCGCAGAAGCGTTCAGGTAATGCTCTTCTGGAAAGCCGTTGGCTACGTTGATCTTCGAACAGAGTGGCTCTGATTGAAGCATTCCGAGAGGCATCTTGAGACAGGCAAACTGAACGTTCTAAAGACGCTTCGTTATCTCTTATTCGCATGGCGGACCTGGTGGTAGCGGTTTTGCGACCCAGGCAAGTTCTTTTCTTTGGTGGCATGTCTTAGGCAAGTATGAATTGTCAAATGGAATGCGTGGGCAAATACCAGAAGAGAATTCTGTGAAGCTGCTGGGATCACTAAGCTCGAATAACTCTAGGAAAGGTTGGAAAAATAAATGTTGCGTAATATAAAAAAGCAAGCTTACTTATTACTACGGTGAATGCAATGCCAAAACTGGCAGGACAATAAACAAAATTTAAATTGGGAACGGCTATAAACGACAATGAAAGCAACACCTTAAAAATGTAGTAGTAGGCTTTATGCAAGGGAAAAGGTAACCTCACTTGAGAGATATTGAAGCTTGGCCAAGAGAAGGGGAATGTGTAATTTAGACTCAAAACCAGCGCTGAAGTATTATTTACTAAATAAAAAAAATCATCGAAATCGGATGAAAACTGTGGAAACGCATAAGCAATATCCGATCACACAGAACACACACACACACACACACACACACACACACACACACACACACACACACACACACGCATGCATACACATAGACATTTTGAGAATTATAGATATAAATAATATTATTGTAATAATTTAAACTATTTATTTTTATTAAAGTTTTTATGAAAGATATATATCCAAGAACAGATCGTAAATAGTAAAACATTGCTGAGAGTTATATTGGACAGGAAGAAGTGGAGAGCCATTGTCGCCAACAATTTGGACTCAAAACCGGCATTGAAGAATTATCTATCAAACAAACAAAAAATCATCGAAATCGGATGAAAACTATGGAAACGCATAAAAAACACCCGATCGCGCGTGTGCGCGTGCGCGCACACACACACATACATTTTGAGAATTATATATATATATTGTATTGGGGCAGCAGATCATTATTCAAACATATATTGTTAAATATAACAGACAACAAATGTCTATTATGTTTGATCATGAGTCGTTCTAAGCTTCCTATATTTGCTTTAATTTCGGGAGAAAATAAAGACAAAAACTGTCCAACATTTGGATACTTTTTTTTATTATGCTGTTCCACGATCTAAGCTTTCGGCTCACATATAACCACTTTAAAGATGGCTCAGATCATATACATTTAATGCGTCACAAATAACGTGTTGATTGGTCAATTAAAAAAGAACATTCAAACTTGCGAACATTTATTTTCAACCTGTACAATTTCAGGTAGAATGTATCTGTAAAAGGATAATATGAACAAAGACAAAATGATAACTTATCTTAGCCGACACCTTTCGTCTTCTGAGGGACATTATTATGTAAAAATTTTGAAAAAAATATTTACATTTTTTGCTTTTGTATATAAATTCATGTTATAAAATTAAATCCTTGCATTTGCCTTGATAATGTCTCTCAGAGAGAGGAAATGCTTCGACTAAGATAAGTTTTCCTTTTGTCTTTACACACACACACATATATATATGTGTGTGTGTGCATATATATATATATATATATATATATATATATATAGATAGATAGATAGATAGATAGATAGATAGATTATTTGAAGGAAAATAATTTATATACGGTTTATTTATACATAAATATATGCGAAGTGAATAGTAATACATATGCACATATATATATATATATATATATATATATATATATATATATATATGCACAGACACACATATATATATATATATATGCACACACATATATATATATATATATACATATATATATATATATAAAGAGAGAAAAAATAGATAGATAGATAGATAGATAGATAGATAGATTTGAAATACAATGAATCCTTTGTAAGAAAAATAATTTGTACAAAAGAAGTATTTGTTACAAATACATACACGCACATTAAATTTTATAGATTCACCGACGATTTTAGTGGAAGAAAAATGATACATACGTACATATATGTGTGTGCATATATATTTATATGTGCGTGTCTTTGTGTGTGTGCATATGAGTATGCTCGCGTGTGTGGGTGGTTTCTCTTGTGCGTGTTTAAGCTACATGTAGATAAATACAACTGAATATAGATCTATGTGGCGGGTATTGATGTGTGTTCACGTAAGTGTGTTTGTTTTGTATAAGCATCTCAGAATGTTAACAATTGCAGAAAAATGTATACAAGCAAAAAAAAAAAAAAAAAAAAAGTGAAAGAATAAATGAAAAACCAGGAAGAACAAAACAATTTCAACCGAAAAGGGTTTTTTCTAAAATAAAAACTAAAAACATAAAATTCCTTCTTTTTGCTAAAATGTTAAGAACCGGAAGTCTCGATTCTGACTTCATGTCGGAGACAGGCGCTGAAATATTCGTAAACTCCATAGACTTAAAAGATATTCTGTCTTCTTTTTTTTTTTTTTTTAATCTTTCATAAAAATTACGAAAATTTCGATCACGAATTTTGCGTGTGAAGTTGGGTGAAATATTTTGCCCGTTGTGTGATTATAATCACGATCGTGAAAAATGGCGGGTGGTGTGTTGTGAGCATGCGCTAATGTGATGAGCTTCAGTTTTGCTCTAAACAATGGTCAAGAGTCACAGTTGAAAATTTAAGGAATAAACATTTTTCATAAGTTGTATGACTTACATTAACAAATAACAGAAATGGATTGACTTCTACCCATTGTTATCAAATTTTTGCTTGCGACTTTACCAGGGCAATCCATCGAAGTTTACAAGCTGGGAAGAAACGTGGCTGTAAGTCTGATATCTCAGTTATCAAATGATAATTTCCTGTCAAGTTTGAGAAAATCTTCTGGGTTTAGTTTTCTCCTTTCAAGCTGCAAAATAAATGCATTATTTCAGTTTCTTATTTAACACACACACACACACACACACACACACACACACACACACATAGACACATATACAGGATGCGAGAGAAACACCTTCAACGTATACCTTTCAGAAATACTACTGTGAGAATTTATTTCTGGGAGTTATACACGATACATGATCGCCTAAGCGTGTATCACGCATGGCACATAATTGACTGACTTGAATTAAACGAAAATTACTTAAAATATAACACATATTACTCATAATACATTCCTTCTTGTCGTCAATTTTGACGGCATTAGTACACTAGTATATGTTTGAATAGTATATATATATATATATATATATATATATATATATATATATATATATATATATATATAGTTGTATATTTAGGCAGCAGCCCTTCTTTTATGCAAGTTTCATTAAAAACGACAGACAAGGTACTACGGTTAAGTTTTTTATTTAATTTTTCTTGTGTACGAACAAGAGCTTTCTTTGCTGGACAAAGGGTGTGTAAGAACTGTCCAAATGTTTTATTTTTCCGAACGCTTTCGGCTATACCTTTAGCCATTTACAAGGATGATTTGATTTTTCAGCTTAATTGAGTGTGTGCGTTATGTGTATGTCTTAGTGTGTAGTACGGGTGTTTTAATTTCCAAATACGGTTAGCACGTTGTGGCTTTGTTCGCAGTTAATATTGTTAAGGGTAGGCTTTTTCCTTTTTATTATTAAAGCCTCCATTATTTTTAACCTTTTTTTACAGGTGGAAGCAATTAATATATTTGTGTTTTCTACTAGTATATTTCTAATGGAGTCTGGTAAATTTTTGTGTGTGTTTAAATGGGTTCTAATGGAGCTGTGATCGGATAGGTGTAACGTAAGACGTCTGGATAAGCATGTGGTTGTGTAACCGATGTAATTATTTATGAGTCCGGTTTCGTTTTTAGTGAAACTAGCATATATATATATATATATATATATATATATATATATATATATATATATATATATATATGCAAGATGCGACATAAATATCTGTCATAAATCCCAGAAATACGCACCACATACTGGAACGACATTAGTGGCAACGTGTCTTCATCGCGCTAATATCTTACCATTATCATGTATCTTTCGAGGCAGATTTTTTTTTTCGCAGTAGGTTGTCATTTCTTTCTGTGGTAGACTAGTTGCCATTCAAGCCTATAGAATCCGATCTATCCTTCTAGGGGTGGGGGATGGAGAAAAAGATGATTCATACCCACGTACCGAGTCCGGAAAAAAACACACTTGTTCCCAAGGGTATTAGCACGTACGACTGGAATTCGAACTCGGCTCTCCGATTCCCCAAGTCGAGCCGCTATCCTTTACTCCACAGTACCTTATTCTTTGTTTAAAAAATTGACTGGAAGTGTGTAAAATAACGATGTGTTACCCGCCCAAATTCAAGTTATATTTGTTGTTGAAAAGAAAAAAAAAGAACCTTAGTTGAATAAAAATCATGACAGACAGATATGAGTTACAGGCAACATTAGTCGTGTTTTACGAATTTAATTTTATTTCCTTTTTAGGGCCAATTAGGAATATATAAATAAACAAATAAATATAATTTATGTGCGTATGTGAGAAACAGTGAAGTGTTGTTATATGTTTCTTTTTTATTTTCAAAAAAATATAACTTGAATTTGGGTGGGTGGGTCATTGTGTGTTTTGAAAGACTCAGTAAGTGTGCGCATGCTTCTTAGTATTAATGGGGGATGCAAGAGATAGAATTTAGTTCTTATTGTGAACTGTGCCGCCGTTGTTTGGGGCGGTCTATTTGTAGTTTGTTAGTGTGGTAGCTTTTTGCGTGTGGACGTGAATGGGTTCTTGACTTCTGTGCGTCTCATGTCAAAATTTTGCACACTGACCCTCAATTGTTACACGCACACACACAAAGAAACTCATATATATATATATATATATATATATATATATATATATATATATATATATATATATATATATATATATATATATGTATGTATATATATGTATATATATATATATATATGTATATATATATATATATATATATATATATATATATATTGTGCATTTAGGCAGCAATCATTCATTTATGCACGTTTCATTAAGAACGACAGACAATGTACTACGATTAAGCTTTTTATTTAAAAAGAGATAGATAGATAGATAGATAGATAGATAGATAGATAGATAGATAGATAGATAGAATTTCTACATCCACTGTCCTGAGAAATTACCTATTCGTACGCGAGCAGAAAATACAAACATATCCTTATTCGAACACAAGAAAAATTAAATAAAAAGCTTAATCACAGTACCTTAACTCTGGTATTTAATGAAACATATATATATATATATGTATATATATATATATGTATATATATATATATATCATTGGGCTAACGTGAAAAATATGTTTAGGCAATCAAATAGTACTTGTATTATTTTAGAATAAACGGAAGATTGTTTTAATACTTCAACAGAAATATAAGAACTAGTAACAGAAAATATCTTCACTTAGAATTTTAAACATAGTTTAACGAAATTCTTCTTGACTTCCAAGTAAAATTACATTTGCCGAATTGACCGAATCATCAGCATAGCCTACTGACTGCTAGACGCTATGCGTACTGTCTGATTTTAGACTTTCCAAAAATTTAATCTGTATTTCGTCTGGAAATCTTATATCAGTTTATTGCCGAAAGATTGCTGCAAACTGAAATTTTTGTACAGATTTTCGACGGCGAATGTCGGCTTAAAAATGTCAAGTGCTCATTAGAGGCGGAGATTGACCGAGTTTCCCTAAACCGCTGTAAGATTCAATTGAAATACATAATACTTTAAACTTAATAAATATATTTTTAATTTTGGACGGAATAACTTTCATAGGGTAAGGTATGCGTGACTTATTTCACGCGCACCCCCACACATATATACATATATATACAGTAACTAATATAATTAATGTTCTTTATCTATCACTTATCAGAGTTTTGTGGAGATTATATCCACTTGTCAGGGGGCTTGACAGTAAAATTTATAAATGAACATTTAATTCTATTTGTTATTGTTAATGTTCTACCACTTAATATTGGGAATACCAGGTGCTGTAAGCTTGGATGTGCGGTTGGTGTAATGAATTATGATACGGAATTGTTAATCGGAGAGCCGGGTTCCAATTCCCGTCGGGTTCTTTATTTTCACTTACGCGCAAATACTCTTGGGAATGGTATGAATCCTCCTCTTCCCTCCCCGCAGAATGGATTAATTAGCAAGACTTGTATCACGAAAACAAAAAGAAAAAATCTTTCAATCTAAAAATATTTCCTGGATTTAAATAACCTGGAAATTCCAGATAAAACGTATAAAAGGAATGAATCAATGAATTTGATATTAGGCACTTTAATTACACAGACTGCTTACCATAAAATCGTTATCTTCCAGATATCACGTTTCTTTTTTTTTTTCTTTTTTTTTTTTTTTGGTGGGGTCTTTCTTTTGTGAAAAAATATTTCTCATTGAGATAGATAGATAGATAGATAGATAGATAGATAGATAGATAGAAAGGAAAAGGCTGAGATAGATAGATAGATAGATAGATAGATAGATAGATAGATAGGAAAAGGCTGAGATAGATAGATAGATAGATAGATAGATAGATAGATAGATAGATAGATAGATAGATAGGAAAAGGCTGAGATAGATAGATAGATAGATAGATAGATAGATAGATAGATAGATAGATAGATAGAAAGGAAAAGGCTGAGATAGATAGATAGATAGATAGATAGATAGATAGATAGATAGGAAAAGGCTGAGATAGATAGATAGATAGATAGATAGATAGATAGATAGATAGATAGATAGATAGATAGATAGATAGGAAAAGGCTGAGATAGATAGATAGATAGATAGATAGATAGATAGATAGATAGATAGGAAAAGGCTGAGATAGATAGATAGATAGATAGATAGATAGATAGATAGGAAAAGGCTGAGATAGATAGATAGATAGATAGATAGATAGGAAAAGGCTGAGATAGATAGATAGATAGATAGATAGATAGATAGATAGATAGATAGATAGATAGATAGATAGAAAGGAAAAGGCTGAGATAGATAGATAGATAGATAGATAGGAAAAGGCTGAGATAGATAGATAGATAGATAGATAGATAGATAGATAGATAGATAGATAGATAGATAGATAGGAAAAGGCTGAGATAGATAGATAGATAGATAGATAGATAGATAGATAGATAGATAGAAAGGAAAATGCTGAGATAGATAGATAGATAGATAGATAGGAAAAGGCTGAGATAGATAGATAGATAGATAGATAGATAGATAGATAGATAGATAGATAGGAAAAGGCTGAGATAGATAGATAGATAGATAGATAGATAGATAGATAGATAGATAGATAGATAGATAGATAGATAGATTGTGGGCATTGAAAACATTCTGCATATTAAGGGTCAGTTTTCACGACTAAAGCGATCCTACTCCTTTCACGAGCTCCACATATAGGTTGGCGGGAAACCTGGGGAAGCGGGAAAATAACATTTCCAACTTCGTTTCTTCAGTGCCATGGTTTTAAGTTTTTTATATTCGTTACATTGAGTTTGTATATTTTCATTATTTATTAATTATTTATGTGTTTTTATTTATTGAATTATTGTATATTTTCATTATTTATTAATTATTTATGTGTTTTTATTTATTGAATTATTGTATATTTTCATCGGTTGTAAATATTGAAAAATCTAGATTTAGATTATGAGATACTATTTTGGCTTTTGAGTCGTGATATGTTTGTAGGTATCGTCGTAGGAATTTTTTTTTTTGATTCTGCATTTAGAAATGAAATTGCTTAGGAATTTCTATTTTATGGAAAGTTGATTATTGCTACATCTTCCTATAATTTTCCGTATATACACACAGACACTCACGGATGCAATAACAGAAGGAGAAAAGGAAGTTTGTGTCAATGGACAGTTACCCCAACCTCCACATTGCCTTGACCGACTTAATAGCAACAATACATTAGTTACATGAGTTTTCAAAATAAGTTAAATCTTAACACCCTTAAAATAAAAAAAAGATTGAATTTTCCTTAACCTCAACATCTCAAAATACCAAGTTTGTCTGGACTTATAAATAAAGTAAATCAATTTCTAAAAAATTATTCTTAGCATCTTTTGATAATGGAACGGAATATATTTCTTGTTATTACCTGGGCGAATAAAGTAGTTATCAAAGATTATTTTGCTCAAGTTAAGTTTCACTCTCTCCATTTTTCTTCTTCATGCCTCTTGTGAATCCAATAAAGAAAGTAGGACTTAGTGCAGGGGAAGTGTATCCAGGACAAGTTTCACCGATTATATTATCATTGCCCGTTACCTACACAATTCTTGCATATCTGTATGGTAAGGCACTCTTAGGTCCCGTTTGCACTCCGGTAATTTCGCTCGCTTTGCAATGAGTAGCTTAATCGATATCCACACGAGTTCCCCAGATACCGAAGAACTGATACAGGTCCAGTGACCATGGTGTGAGATAATGCCTTCCAGCCAGTATTCCCAGTACTCGCATGAGTCCATAGATTAATGGATGTCAAATATCACGACAGTTTCAGAAATGAACTGTCATTTTCATTTGTCACCCAATAATTCGGCAGTAGGTCAGAGTATCGAAAGACAAAATGACGAATGGACAAAATGCTTAACAGATAAAATGTCGAACAAAGTGTTATGGTCCAGGTTAGGACCAAGGAAGAACAACACGAACACAAGAGTAGAAATAACGAAGATATATTACACGGAATAATAGTACAAGATGTGGAAGGTGTTAGTATGACTTTCAGTCTGGTTTGGAGTGAACTACTATCGGCTCGACTCGATTCGTCTCTCTCTCTCTCTCTCTTGAGAGGCGTAGTATTCATAGTGTTAGGAAGAGTTCATTCTGTAGTTATAGGTAAGGACCCATAGCACAAAGTATCGAATGGACAAAGTGCCAAACGAAAGACAAGAGTCAAACACTAACTTCCCAGTGGTGAAAAAATTGGCTGGTTACATTCCATACCTCTAAAACCAAACTGGATACATTCTATCCCCGCTGATTAGACCTCGAACTACCACCAGTCACGATGAACGGAAGTCTCCTCAAGGAGGGTCTGTGACTTGAGAAAATATTGGGCCTCAAACTCACCCCCGACCTCAAGTGGAATTCCTATATACGATCCATCGCTAAAGATAAAGGTAAAATGATCGGCTCTCTGTGCCACTTTATTAAGTATCTGACTCAACATGCTATCCTCTACGTTTATAAAAGCCAAATCAGGTCGAAAATGGAGTACTGTTGTCATATTCGGGAGGGGACTGCCCAGTCTTGATAGAGTTCAAAAGTGTCTCTGAGTCCTTGTTGAAGAAGAATTATTTTCCCCCTTCCAACTTCTTTCTCTCACAGGCGGGATGTGGCGATTCGCTCACTACTCTATCGCTACTAATATGGAAAGTGCCCGGACGAACTACATTTCTTGGTTCCACCAGATCTAACTTTCAAGGCTATGACCGGCCATACCACTTACATATTAGAAACCCACTCGCATTCTTTCCATATTTCATCGGCGATAAGTGAGTTCCCCTGGAACAGCTTCTCCGCGTGAACAACTGCCTTCTACCATCACTACAATCTTAACCTGTTCAAATCTAGGGTTAACTATTACCCGTCTCCCCTATCCGTATAAAATGCCTCCTGACCTAACTCTCTACCTCGAGTGGCCCCCAGACCTTCAAGAGGGTGAACCTTACTGTAAAAAAAAAATGAGGAAGCCAACTTTTAAACAAAGTATTAAAGATGTGCGATAATGAATTTAAAGAATTGGAAAAAAATATAATAAAAAAATAAAAAAGACAGATCTTGTTGGTTGAATTTAACAAAACCTTTTTCATGAGTTCTTGTTACTTAAACACATCTATATATATATGTATCAAATATACTTTTACAAAATTTGGGGATGGGTTTCTGGCCCAAAAACAAGTTATAATATCCATGTAAACAAATAGACATGTAGAATGTGTTCTTCGTGGTCAAGCGTTCGAGTGTATCTCAGTCTTCCTTGATCCATAGTTTGTTGTACCACGGACCCTGTTTCAACAACGACAGCAAAGCTTGGATGACTCGGCTGCCTTGGATCTGGAAACGCAAGCTGATACAGCCGTGCAGCCTCGTGATCGTTACAATTTCGGGCGGTCCTATGTAAAAATCCTATCTTGCTGCTTACGATATGATTATCCGGCCATTATTAAACGGAACACGTCTCAGTTAACTCACTACTACACATGTTAGACGTTGAAGACAGTCTAGGCAAAAATGTACACGATGACAAATGTACCCTGGTCAACATGACAACACAGCACCATCTACCGTAAACTTTCTTTAAACAGAATAACTCAAAAACTAATGTATTGCTGGAAACATTTGGTTTTCAAAAATGTAATGTTTCCAGCAATATATTTTTGAAAACCAAATGTTTCCAGCAATACCTTTTTGAAAACCAAATGTTTCCAGCAATACATTTTTGAAAATCAAATGTTTCCAGCGATACATTTTTGAAAACCAAATATTTCCAGCAATACATTTTTGAAAACCAAATGTTTCCAGCAATACATTTTTGAAACCAAATGTTTCCAGCAATACATTTTTGAAAACCAAATGTTTCCAGCAATACCTTTTTGAAAACCAAATGTTTCCAGCAATACATTTTTGAAAATCAAATGTTTCCAGCGATACATTTTTGAAAACCAAATATTTCCAGCAATACATTTTTGAAAACCAAATGTTTCCAGCAATACATTTTTGAAAACCAAATGTTTCCAGCAATACATTTTTGAAAACCAAATGTTGCCAGACTCAAAATCTTTTTCGGCATAAAATGACCACTAAGCTTGGAATGCCGTTAGACAAAACAACCAAACCAATGAAAAACTAAGGATTTACGGACATATGTTTATATAGTATTTTGTTCTTGTTTTGTTGCGAGGGATCGCCAACAAAGTTTGTTAACGTATTTTTGATACACCACTCTTCAGAGAGAAAAGTAAGTTTGTAAACAGTGACTATTACTGCTGGTGTTGCAAGACCCTTCGTTAAGACGAATCGAGTTCTCTGGTTACTGGCGTCTTTTTCTAAAAATAAATACGTCTAAATTCACCTTCATCCCTGCCGTGCATCAATGTCTTAGGGATAAAATCACCGACTGATATGAAATGATGTGTAACCACACTGATGAGCTGCGGAACAGTCTGTCTGTGGATGACATTATATATATATATATATATATATATATATATATATATATATATATATATATATATATATATATACAGGGGTTGGACAAAATAATTGAAACACTTGTTAAATTCAAAGAAAATTTATTTAATATGGGGTTGGTCCTCCTTTAGCCTCACATACAGCTTTAATACGTCTAGGAATGGAATCATACAGCTTCCTGACTTCATCCAGAGGGATTTTCAGCCATTCTTCCATTAACGCCTGCTCTAGCTCTTTATCACACGACGGTGGAGGATAGCGGCTCCTAAATTGTCGCTCCAAAATGCACCACAAATGTTTAATAATATTGATATCTGGAGATTGGGGAGGCCACTCCATATGTTCTAGCTCACTTTCATGCTCTTCATGCCAATTATTAACCACTCAAGCAGTATGTATTGGAGAATTATCATCTTGGAAGATGCAGTCACCATTAGGGGATAAAGTCTGGGCCATTGGATGAACATGATCTCCCAAAATGTTCAGGTAATCTTTGCTATTGATTCTACCATGCAGGACAACTATTGGACCGAGACATTTGCATAATATGGCGGCCCAAACTATCACTGATCCACCTACATGCTTCACTGTTAGAAGAAGGCAGTCAGGGTCGTAAGCTTCTTTGGGCTGCGTCCACACACGTCCACACATGAACTTACCCTGAAGTTGGGAAAAGAGAAAAACTGGACTTGTCTGAGAATATGACTTGCTTCCATTGGTCTGCAGACCAGTCATGGTGATCTCTGCACCACTTCAACCACTTCTGAACGTTGCGAGTGAAGAGAAGAAGTTTCCTTAGGCGGCTCTTCCATGATATCCAGCCTTATGGAGCTCACGATGAACAGTTTTAGTAGAATCTGGATTATTCAGATGATTATTCAACTCAGCAGTCACTTTGGCCGCAGTAGTCTGATGATTTTTTGCCACATTGTGTTTCAATGCACATCGGCCCCTGTCAGTAAGTTTTCATGTCCGGCCCGAATTGCTACGCTTGCTAGAGGTTTTGCTCTGTTTCTCGAATTGCGTCATAGTTCTTGATATGGTAGCTCTTGAAAAACCAAACAGTTCAGCAACCTTAGGGATCGATGCTCCTGTCATGCGAGCTCCAACAATTTGCCCTTTTTCGAACTCGGAGAGGTCACGCATTTAGGTTAAATTTTACGAAATTCTAAAAATAAATAAGACAAAGTCAATAAATTAGATAAATAAACGTATTTACAATAGATATAACCTGCAATTATGAAGTTTTAGTTAAAGTTCTTAATATAATAGGTCTTTGAAATATAGGAGTGGAATTTGCACCTGTTCTAATTATTTTGTCCAACCCCTATATATATATATATATATATATATATATATATATATATATATATATATATATATTGATCTGGGAACAACTGCAATTAAGAGGTGGTTGCATGCTCCTCAAAACCTCCTATCTCCCGATCAGAGGCCTTGCTGCTGGATGTAGTTTACCGTCATAACCAGGAAAAAAGTATTATTTGAAAGCAATCTTAAAAGAAAAAAAATGGTCTAGCGCTTTCGGTTAATCTTATCGCCGTTTTAAAGATCCGATTCTGTAACGGTTAGGGACACAAATTGTTATCAGTTATGTGCCATGCCTGATTCACCCTTAGGTGATCATATATCTTTCGATACATGACTGACGAGGCAGATTTTTCCCGCAATAGACCAGTTGCCATTCAAGGCTAGAGAATCCGGTCTGTCCTGCTATTTATCCATAGATGAGGGGAGAAGAGAATTCATACGTTTCCCAAGGGTATTATAAATGAATGTAATTGATTCGAGTGGAATCTCTCCGCTTCCTCAATCCGAGCCGCTATCCATTACTCCACCGTGCCTAAATGTTGTTTTGTAAATTTCAATTTTTTAATACTAGCATTATGAATTTTACATGTATTTATTCTACAGTCATACACACACATTTTTTTTGTTGCTTCTGGCTCTTCTACAATTTTTCAAGTGCTGGTGCTTAGCTTCTCCTCGACTAAAGTTTTAATGCATCGTAATCCACAACTGATATTCATCCACTTTATTTCAAGGGTCAAAAGTCATTACACTTAAAATGATTAACCCAATTTGGGGCAGTGTATTCAGATATTGTTTTTGATTTCAGAAAAGAGCTTCAGGGGCTTTGAATTCTTGTTTAAAATCACATCAAAATGTTCATTATCTCAATATTTGTTTCCGTCATTATAACATCGGAAAGAAAAATTACTACTATGGACTATTGTTGTTAATAATAATAATAATAATAATAATAATAATAATAATAATAATTTGAAAATCGAATAATAATAATAATTACTAATAATTTGAAATCGAAATCTCAAAAATGAGGCATATGGGAACATCAACAATCCCTGTTGTATTTGAAGCCCTCGGTCGGATTGGTTGGAAAAAGACTCAAGTAGACTCACTGAAGGGATTCCTGGAAGCCCATGCCTTAAATAAATACAAAACAATTGTTCTCACAATTACCTTACGAAGGGCTTAATCTATGTAAATTGTGTGTGTGTTTTTTTTAATTGGGCAATGGAAAATGTCATGATGCCATTTCTGACCTTAGGTCTGTGGGCGGAACGCGGGAAGAAATGTGTACACACCAGAAATCAAAGGAAATAATAATAATAATAATAATAATAATAATAATAATAATTTGAAAATCGAATAATAATAATAATTACTAATAATTTGAAATCGAAATCTCAAAAATGAGGCATATGGGAACATCAACAATCCCTGTTGTATTTGAAGCCCTCGGTCGGATTGGTTGGAAAAAGACTCAAGTAGACTCACTGAAGGGATTCCTGGAAGCCTATGTCTTAAAGAAATACAAAAGAATTGTTTTCACAATTACAGGCCACACCTTACGAAGGGCTTTATCTATGTAAATTTTGTGTGTGTGTGCTTTTAATTGGTCAATGGAAAATGTCATGATGCCATTTCTGACCTTAGGTCTGTGGGCGGAACGCGGAAAGAAATGTGTAGACACCAGAAATCAAAGGAAATAATAATAATAATAATAATAATAATAATAATAATAATAATAAAAAAAGATGAAGTTACGGGTGCAAAGACCAACTAATTGTTAATTAAACAATATTAGAAGACGTGAAAACAAGTAAAACGAAACATATCGACAGCATGGATCGACTAGAGAGAGGCGTTCGACAGTGTCCCACGCTCATGGATACAGAAGAGAATAAAAATATAGAGAGTATCACCCACAACGTTCAAATTTATAACGGAGAGCATTAAAAACCGGAAGATTGCGCCAAACCTTCCAAGGAGATTCATTGTTACCACTACTCGTCTGCCTTACATTAGCGCCAGTCAGCTGCCTCCTGAACAATGGTAGTTACGGTTACTAGTCACAGAATGGCAAACTGAATCACCACTTCTATATTGATGATCATAAAACCTTTGCCAAGGATGACAACCAACAGAGAAAAAAAATGTTCACCATTGTCAAAACCTTCAGCGAAGACATTAGGATGGAGATCGGAATCGACAAATAATGCCAAAACTACCTTTAAAGGCGGTAAATTAACGAAAACTACGGATTTAGACCTTGATGTCGACAAGATTAAGGAACTGGACCAAGATGGTGCATATAAATATTTAGGAATTAATGAAGAAGACGGAATACAACATTCAACTATGAAGATAAAGGTCCGAAAAGAATATTATAAGAGAGTGTGTTTGATACTAGAAAGCGAACTAAATGGGGCCAAAAAAATGAAGGCTATCAACGCCTTAGCTATACCCGTAGTAACATAAAGCTTAAACATTATTAAATGCAAGTTGAATGACATTAAAAGACTGGACACCAAGATCAGAAAAATGCTTACCCAAATGAGGATGCATCTCCCGAAATCAGATGTTGATAGGCTGTACGTACCAAAAGCTTTAGGAGGCCGAGATCTAATCCAACTTGAACTAACTCTAAAAACTCCAAAAATCGGATTGGAAGCATACCTTACAAAAACAATAACCCTCTCCGACAAAAGGTAAGACACTAAATCCACTCCATCAACAAAGAAGCTGCACTCTTCAAGAAACAGCTTAATATACCTGAAACCCTACCAACAATAAACGAAGCGAATATCATATACTCCAAACGAATAAAACAGAAAGTAAAAAAAAAAAAAGTAAAACAACTTGGCCAAATGAAATTCGAAAAAGCCTGGAAGGACAAGGCGTTGTACGGCAAATATCTAAAAAGAACGAAAGAAGCAGACGTCAGCCAACAAAAAACATATCAGTGGCTGAGGAGCACCGGCTTGAAATAGAAGGCCTAATTATTGCTGTTCAGGACCAAAGCCTCGCGGCCAGATCCTATCATTGTCACATAATCAACGATGGATCTGCGGAAGATATGATGAAACTGTTGACTATATTATCTCAGGATGTCCGGAACTAGCTAAAAATGAATATACCCACAGACATACGCACAACCGCAGCACAAGCCCAAACTTCGTTACAAAGATTGCCTTAAAGTGTTACTATACAAGTGCAATATTGGTCTAGATAACTGGGAGACTCTTGCTGAAGACCAGGTTTCTTTGAGAGCTGGCATTGCTGACGGCGTCAAGATCTTCCATGAGGCATCACAAAAATATGCAGAACTGAAGAGAGGGGCTCGGAAGGGATCCCTGAATTGCCATGAAGTGTCAACCTGGCCATGTGCCCAATGCAATCGGATAGATCTGTCCAGGGCGGGTCTGCTCAGTATATATATATATATATATATCGCATTTTGGAGTCTGTCTATATTTCTGAGATGAGGTATTATGTACAGTATTTACATTAGTCGGACTATTGTCCTCATCTTTGTCGCCATATTTGTCACAACGTTTCGGCCGTTGTACGCTCCGGCCTTCTTCAGGTGGTTGGAATTTCGAACCGAACCCTTTATTTCGATCACTGGGGTAGACTGTTCTAGTTTCACGAGCCATGTTTGATGGATGTCAGTTATCAGTTATCTCCTGGTAATTTTCCCTCTAAAAGTTCTCCACTGCCTGAACCGGGTATTGAACTCACACTCTTTGGGTCTGTCACTGGATCTAACCAACGCCTTTATCCACTGTGCGATGTGTCCTTGAGGACACATGGGACAGTGTACCTGAAGAAGGCACATGTACCTGAAGAAGGCACATGTACCTGAAGAAGGCCGGAGCGTACAACGGCCGAAACGTTGTGACAAATATGGCGACAAAGATGAGGACAATAGTCCGCCTAATGTAAATACTGTATATCGCATTTTGTTCGTATCGGTTTCTCGCTGTCATATCTATGTATCTATCTCAATATCTTAATATTTATCTGCCTTAAATCAATCTCAATTTGTTCATATCTATCTATCTCAGTCAATTCTTATCTATCTATCTATCTATCTATCTCAGTATGTTAATATTTATCTGTTTACTGATCTATCTCAATTCGTTCGTATCTATCTATCTAGCAAGCTAGCTAGCTATTTGTCTATTTCAGCCTGTTTATATTAAGCTCTCTCAGTTCATATCTATCTATCTATCTATCTCAGTCTATTCATATCTATGTATCTATCTCTATCTGCTCACATATATAACTTTCTCTTTATATCTTTATCTAGCGCAGTGTGTTTATATCTATCTATCTATCTATCTATCTCACTCTATTCATATCTATGTATCTATCTATATCTGCTCACATATATAACTTTCTCTTTATATGTCTATCTAGCGGAGTGTGTTTATATCTATCTATCTATCTATCTATCTATCTATCTATCTATCTATCTATCTCAGTCTCTTCATATCTATGTATCTATCTCTATCTGCTTACAAATATAACTTTCTCTTTATATCTTTATCTAGCACAGTTCGTTTATATCTATCTATCTATCTATCTATCTATCTGTCTATCTATTCAACATGTTTGTATGTAGGTTATTATTATTCATTTCCGTGTATAACTTATTTTACCTCTCCTACCTATCATCATGCTCTACAATTGCTACTTATAGACTTCTTTTTATTTTCTCATTTAATCTGCTATCATGAAAGCGAGTGAAATTGTGGAGAGCCATGATCTCCAGCGTCTCGAAGGGACAAAGCACACAGAAGATCGTGACATTCTTATATTCATATTAACAACATATCGTGTGATTTTAAACTTAGCATATACGTCCGTTTTTGAAACGAATATGTGTTATAAGTAAATATGTAAACTCAGTGCAACACGAATTTCTATTTATAAATATATCCAAAAGATTTAGATAACAGATGTGTCCTAAATAAATTATGTTTGTTTTTTTTTTATTTTGTATGTTAATGTGATCTCTTTCGCATTCTATAATCGTAATCACTTTTTCGCTTAATGAGTTTATTAAACTTTCTAATGCTTCCAATATAACTTTATTTACACTCTATCTTCAACATTATTTAAATTGCTTTACTTATCTGTTACTGTAAGGGGCGTGGTTTCCCACTGTAGAGATTTGCAACTAGTGACATTCCATCTAGTAGTATTATTGGGTCTCCTCCTTTTACTGTTTTTGTTGACGATGTGCATGATTACTTAGGTAATTGCCGCAACCAGAAATACGCCGATGATTTACTTCATGCCAGTTTCTAAGCATCAAACTCTTCACATGTCGAACGCACTCTTCGGAATCATCTGGATGCGTCATATTCCAGGTCAGTGCAATAGCGTGAGAGTTCACCTTTGTAAATGGTTGAATTCGAAACTTCAGCTCGCTTTTGGTGGACGTCGTGCATGCATAACACTGTCAAAGAAATATCAAGCAACGTTGGGTCGGGTCAGTACCTAAATGGATGACCGCTTGGGAATACCAGGTGCCGTAAGCTTTGATGAGCAAGTGGTTTAATGGATAATGGCTTGGAATTGTTAATCGAAGAGCCCAGTTCTAATTCCCGTTGTGTTCGTTATATTAAACTTACGTGCAAATATCATTGGGAAAGGTATCCACCTCTTCTCCCCTTAGCTATGGGTTAATTAGTAAAACTTATATCACTAAACTATTATTATCTAAAAAAAAACAACAAATCAATGGGTTCATAAGTCGTAGAAAACAAATCAATCCAAGAAAAAGACCGAGCAGTAAATACGGCATCCGATCTAAAGACACAAAATCCTTGCAGTTACATTCAAAATAAAGCGTTTTATATAACATCAGTAACTGGAACTTGTTTTAACACAGGACAGAAAGTATGAAATCTGAAGGCGATATTGGGATAACGAAAGATACCTTTTGAAAGCTAAACAAGGTGTCAAGAAACAAGAAAATATTATTAGAAGCAAAGAAAAGACTACTGAACTGTTACATAATGTCATATATTTCTATATGACAGTGAATGCTAGATATATGAAGAAGTGAATTGAAGCAACAAAAAATGTGTTTCTACAGAAGGATGCTGAGAATACCATGGACTGAACATGTGAGCAACAACGAAGTTTTAAGGAAAATGGAAACAAAGAAGAAACTTATACTTAGCACCGGAAAGAGACAGCTGAAATGTCTAAGGTACATAATGAGGAAAGACGGTTTAGAGAATTTGACACTCGTAGGACATGTTGAAGGCAAGAAGATGAAGAAGAATACAAAAGACCTTTTTTTCCAAACAGCGTAAAGAAATCTTTTTAGAGTTTTATTCATGGCTACACTGTTCTAGGTTAGTCTACACTTCCTCTGTTTGACAGTCTTAAAAAGCAAAAAAGCCTTTTACTAATTTGCTTCCTGATATTAAAACATGCTTTACCTCGTTAGACTTAAAAGTTTTGGCCATTTTTTCTCACTTGAAAATGAACGACTTCGACTTGATTTAATACAGGTATTTTGAATATTACATTTATTTGATGACATAGGTTTCGAGGAATATTTTTTACTGAAAGACAGTATAAATCGACCAGAGAGTTTCCATTAAAAATTCAACCGTTGCTCTATCATCTGAACATACGAAAATATTCCTTTACATAGGGAATAGTAAGTGAAAAACTCCCTCTTTTGGCAGTCAAATCCCAGGATTTAGACGTCTTGAAAATGTCGATCAAAATACATTTTGATTACATTGGCCGATGCGAACTGTACTTGTGTAAAATGTGCCTCTTCCACTGTGTTACACGTTTTCTAATTTATTGCCTGTATTCAGCCGTTAAGTAATATTCGGCATTCATTGATCAGGAAGCCAGTGTCAACGTCGGATGAACGTTATCGACTCTTCTTAAAACAGTTTTTCAGGAAAATAAATTTCTCGAGTCCGCCAGTTGTTATCGTTCTTTCCAGTATTGATGAGGGTTTCCTTCGTGCACTTTTGTTTGAAATAGTATGAAATGATAAAATTATCATTGTCAGTATCTTCTCTTCCAAGGTAAATGTGTGACCCATTTTAATTGCTGAAAGTACTCAAGAGGTGTGGTTTCTGTTATTTGGTACAATTCTTTATCAATGATTCTGTAGCGTCTGTCCACGAAGTTCGAAAGAGAGAGGTCTACAGGCTCCATTACATCTCTTATGACGACAAAACACATGTTCTCATTTGGATAAGTACCTGAAGAAAATGGAGGACCTTTCCATTCTTTGAAAAACGTTTTGGCAAACGGGCAATAGACATATTTGAAAGATTGGTTCAGAGCATTGTCTTTCTGATATTATTGACTTATTAATTGACTTAAGCCTATAATGGTTATTTAAAGCTAGAAAATATTGTAAGAATTTATTAGATAATTATGATTTAGTGATAGAAGTCTTAATAATTAACCCATTTGCTGGGGACAAGAAGTGGATTCATACCTTTCTCAAGGGTATTTTTGAAGCGAGCATAACAAATCCAACTGGAATTGAAACACTGCTCTCCGATTAACAATTCTAAACTATTATATATTACACCACCTACACACCCAAGCTTACCACATCTGGTATTTCTAAGCAGTCACCCATCGAGTTACTGGCCTATTGGCACGGAATTAGAAATTGGAGTTCCAATTCCAGTCGGGTTCGTCATAATCACTTACACTCAAATACCCTAGCTATTGGTTAATTAGTAAGTCTTGATTTTTTTCTTTGTTCCTTTCTTTTTTCTCTTTCCTTCCTTCCTTCCTTCCTTCCTTCCTTCCTTCCTTCCTTCCTTCCTTCCTTCCTCCCGCCGTTCCTTTCTTTCGTATTCTTTCTTTCATCGTCCTTCCTTCTTACTTTTCTTTCTTTCTTTCTTTCTTTCTTTCTTTCTTTCTTTCTTTCTTTCTTTCTTTCTTTCTTTCTTTCTTATCTCTGTTTAATTCTTCCTTCCTTCCTTCCTACATCCCGCCCTACATTTATTTATTTATTTATTTATTTCTCAAATGCACTTGAGAAAGGCATGAATCCATTCTTCCCCCAGCTATAGGTTAATTAGTATATCTTGAATCAATATTATCCCCAAAACATTCTTGCAATGTAAAAACATTTTCTGACTTTACATCACCTGCAAAGGGTTAACAAGCCGTGGAAAAAAAGTCAGTCAATTAATCAAACAATCGTTTGGTTTTGCATTCGTATAAATAACTTTACAGCATCTTTTTTTTTTCTCTTTGGAGGTTATATATTTCTTATGACCTATGTCAGTATTCAAATATTTTAGATTTAAAATAAATATCGTTAAGTATTCAATTATGTCTTTCTCTAAAAAAAAAAAAAAAAAAGAAGTAAAAACTCATGCGGAATTACGTAAATAAAATTTTGTCAGCATCGGTTAGTTATTCTCATGTAAACATTGACTTGCATAATAAAATTTAAAAAAGCATTCATGAAGGCGTCTGTATAGACAAAAATAAATTGCGGAGGAATTAAAAACACTTAAAATATTTTGCAAAGAGTGTCTTGGGAATAGGTTCAGGAATCTCCTTTTCTCTCTCTCTCTATATATATATCTATATATATATCTATATATATATATATATATATATATATATATATATATATATATATATATATATATATATATATAATTCTGTTAATGTGTAGCTAGCTAGCTAGCTAGCTAGCTATCATTCTGTTCATATCTATTTGATGCATTCTGTTCACGACTGTCTATCTCTCTCTATATATATATTTATCAGTCTATATTGAGAATTCTGTTTATATCTATCGACTCAACTATCTATAGCATTCTATTCATATGTATCTGTCTATAGTGAGAATTCTCTTCATATCTATCCATCTATTTATGTATCATTCTGCTCATATGAATCTGTCATATGCTACTCATATCTATCTACCTGCTCATGTCTGTCACATTCTATTCATATCTATCATTCTGTTCATATGTATCTGTCTATAGTGAGAATTCTCTTCATATCTATCCATCTATTTATGTATCATTCTGCTCATGTGAATCTGTCATATGCTACTCATATCTATCTACCTGCTCATGTCTGTCACATTCTATTCATATCTATCATTCTGTTCATATGAATCTGTCACAGTCTATTCATATCTATCTATCTATCTATCTATATATCTATCATTCTGTTCAAATGTATCTGTCACAGTCTATTCATATCTATCTATCTATCTATCTATCATTCTGTTCATATGAATATGTCACAGTCTATTCATATCTATCTATCTATCTATCATTCTGTTCATATGAATCTGTCACAGTCTATTCATATCTATCTATATATCTATATATCTATCATTCTGTTCAAATGTATCTGTCACAGTCTATTCATATCTATCTATCTATCTATCATTCTGTTCATATGAATCTGTCACAGTCTATTCATATCTATCTATCTATCTATCATTCTGTTCATATGAATCTGTCACAGTCTATTCATATCTATCTATCTATCATTCTGTTCATATGAATCTGTCACAGTCTATTCATATCTATCTATCTATCTATCATTCTGTTCATATGAATCTGTCACAGTCTATTCATATCTATCTATATATCTATCATTCTGTTCATATGAATCTGTCACAGTCTATTCATATCTATCTATATATCTATCATTCTGTTCATATGAATCTGTCACAGTCTATTCATATCTATCTATCTATCTATCTATCTATCATTCTGTTCATATGAATCTGTCACGGTCTATTCATATCTATCTATCTATCTATCTATCTATCATTCTGTTCATATGAATCTGTCACAGTCTATTAATATCTATCTATCTATCTATCATTCTGTTCATATGAATCTGTCACAGTCTATTCATATCTATCTATCTATCTATCTATCATTCTGTTCATATGAATCTGTCACAGTCTATTCATATCTATCTACCTATCTATCTATCTATCTATCTATCATTCTGTTCATATGAATCTGTCACAGTCTATTCATATCTATCTATCTATCTATCATTCTGTTCATATGAATCTGTCACAGTCTATTCATATCTATCTATCTAGCTATCTATCTATCTATCTATCTATCTATCTATCATTCTGTTCATATGAATCTGTCACAGTCTATTCATATCTATCTAGCTATCTATCTATCTATCTATCTATCTATCTATCTATCTATCTATCTATCATTCTGTTCATATGAATCTGTCACAGTCTATTCATATCTATCTATTTATCTATCTATCTATCATTCTGTTCATATGAATCTCTCACAGTCTATTCATATCTATCTATCTAGCTAGCTATCACATTCTGTCCATATTTATCTGTCTATGTATCCATCCATCATTCTACTCATATCTATCTGTCACATTCTATTCATGTCTATCTATCTATTTATCTATTTATTTCAGTTTATTATATACGTATCTATCCATCTGTTTTTACGATGGATTTCCGTGTGGCGTAAAGTTGTCGAATTGCCATCACCCCATTAATGATTCAAACATTTGAATTTCTTTTTGAATTTCCGGGATGGGGGGGGGGTCTACCTTATTCTCATTCAATGCCTTCGTTTTTTCGCCTTCCAGCTTTCTTCCGAGGTCTCTCGATCTGAGTACCCTTCAGAAAACTTTGATATGAAAACTTTATTAGATCGATAGTTCTTGTTCCGCTGCCTATGTCTAGCGATATCTCGTCTTGTTCTCATGTAATACTACTCAGTTATTGCCCGTCCTGTTTCCACTGAAGCCTTGTGTGCGCTACCCGGTTCAGAAATTGAACTCAAAATTACTCTGCAAGTAAATTTAAGTACCAACGATTTAATTCATTCCACGAGGTTATTGTTATACTTAACCGTTTCGTTGTTTTATAACCTCACGGATTTCATTAATTCTCCTCCCCATACTCTCTCTCTCTCTCTTAATTCGCAATCTTTTTTCTCGTTTACGTACTTCTGACGGCTGTGTCCTCTTAGCGTTCTTTTCAGTAAGTTTATTTCTTTTTATCTCTTTTCTTCCTTCCTTCTTTTTATCTATTCCTTTTTAGTCTTCGTTTCTTTCTCAATTTTTACTCTATCATTCCGATTTTCTTTCTTCCTTCCTTTCTATCTTTCTTTCATTCTTTCATTCTTCTTTTCTTTCTTCCTTTCTTCGTTTTTTTCTTTATTTCTTGCATTGTTTCTTCTTTCTTTCTTCATTTCTTTCTCTCTTCCTTCTTTTCTTTCTTCCTTCTTTTCTTTCTTCCTTCATTTTTTCGTTCTCACCTTGATTCTTTCTCGTTTCCTACATTTTCTTCCTCCCTTTCTATCTTTCTTTCGTACTTGCTATCTTCCTTCCTTCTTTCTTTTTCTTCGTGCATTTCTTTCTTTCATTCTTTTTTCTTTCTTTCTTTCTTTCTTTCGTTTTAAATTTATTTATTTCTCCCTACCTCCATCGCGCCCTTCCTTTCTGTCATCATACTCCTTCCTTCCTTCCTTCCTTCCTTCCTTCCTTCCTTCCTTCCTTCCTTCCTTCCTTCCTTCCTTCCTCCCTGTGTATTTCTTTCATTCATTTTTCTTTCTTCCATTCTTTTTTCTTTCATTTTTTCTTCCTATCTTCTTTTCTTTTTTCCTTCTTTCCTTTCTTCTTTCTAACTATTTTCTTTCTTTTTTATTACTTATATAGTTTCTTTCTATCATATTAAATTTAATTATTTATTTCTCCCTACCTCCATCTCGCCCTTCCTTTCTGTCATCATAATCCTTCCTTTCTTCCTTTTCTTCTTCCCTGTCTATTTCTTTCTTTCTTTCTTCCATCCTTTCTTTCTTTCTTTCTTTTTACTTTCATTCTTTCGTCCTTCTTTTCTTTCTTTTTTCTTTCCTTCCTTTCTTCTTTCATTCTTACTTCTTACTTGTTTATTACTTTCATTCCTTCTTTCTTTCTTTCTTAATTTATTTATTTAATTATTTCTCCCTACCTCCATCTCGCCCTTCCTTTCTGTCATCATAATCCTTCCTTTCTTCCTTTTCTTCCTCCCTGTCTATTTCTTTCTTTCTTTCTTCCTTTCTTTCTTTTTTTTCTTTCATTCTTTCGTCCTTCCTTCCTTCCTTTTTTCTTTTTCCTTTCTTTTTTCTTTCTTTCTTTCTTTCTTTCTTTCTTTCTTTCTTTCCTTCCTTCCTTCCTTGACTAAAAATGAACGCAATAAAATAAAATAAAAAAACCGACACAAAAATAGCAACAATGACATCTATTCTGGACACTTGTCGCAAATAAAATTTATAAAATAAAAAGCAATAAAACATCCCACGCATCAACGAAAATCTATCATCTCTCTACACGTCATTTCATTGCACAAAGCAACAGACTATGAATAAAGACAGCGACAAATAAGGCAAAATCTTGAAACGTTTAGAACAATACAGAACCACATGTAATCCGCACTCGTTATTAAACGCTACCTTCTCTTCTCATGCTTCATCTAATCTTCAAGTATTTCATTTTTAAGGGACATACTCAAACACACACACACACACACACACGCATACACACGCGCGTGCGCACACACTTATACATATATATATTATGTGTAATACATATATATATATATATATATATATATATATATATATATATATATATATGTATATATATATATAAATATATTTTGTGTAATACATATAAGAGAAAATAAATAAAATCTCTCAACCCAAGGTAAACAATCATATTCAAAATAAAACAAAGCTAATCAAATGTAAAAAATATATTAATGAAAGCGTAACTGTAAAATCGTTGTTTTTGTGATATTTTTTTTTTAATAGAAAAAATGGAAAGTTAATTCTTATGTGAATGTTTTTCTTTTTCTTTTTGGAATCGAATAAGTTGATTTTTTTCTTATCTTTTTTTTTTACATTTTATGTAATTATTCTTGTTTCCAGTGAATAGGCAACTGACTTGAATTTCTTTCCTGCTTTTAAACACACCAATCCAAACAAAGACAGAGACATTTAATTAATGGTCTTTTCGATTGATCGAGTTTATAAATCATCCGAAATACTGGGCAGGCTTTTATCGCATTCGAAATTTGGGACATCATTGAAAAATGTATCGTAGATTGAGATTTGAATTTCAAGCCCTTTCTTCTATCTATCTATCTATCTATCTATCTATCTATCTATCTATCTATCTATCTATCCGGGTCTGTTCATATCTATCTATCTATCTATCTATCTATCTATCTATCTATCTATACTAGCCTGTTCATTTCTATCTCAACCTGTTCATCTCTCTCTCTCTCTATATATATATATATATCTATATATATATACATATATATATATATATTTTTATATATATATATATATATATATATATATATATACATCAACCTGTTCATATCTATATCAGCCTGTTCATATCTATATCAACCTGTTCATATTTATATCAACTTGTTCATATCTATCTATCTATCTATCTATCTATCTATCCCAACCTTTAGCGATTTATCGTAAAGGCTTAAATAAACTTGTAACTCGATGGCAAAAATTTATAGACGTTCAGGGTTCCTATTATGACTGATTTAAACACCGTTTAAATACATTAATTCAGGAATAAAATTTGATTGTAAGATCGGAAATTATTTTACGAAAACCTCGTATTAATATATTCGTTCGTTTTTTTTTTCTGATTTTCTGAAATAATCCCGAAGGATAATCTTTTGTAGGATTTGTTTGCTTGTTAATAACTTTAACATCTTTTGAAACAGTTGTCAAATATTGAAATATTATTTCAGATTAGGCACTCTTTTGAAATGGATTGCCGGCGAGGTTAGAATCAGCATGTTCGACATTATTTTCAATTTGAGTTTGAGCAATGTCACTGTTGTCGTTTCTTCCCTCTAAAGAGTCTATGTTGGACTCTTCCGCCTACTATAAGATTAGTAGGAGAGATAGCCTTGTGGGAACAGTCGACCAAACTGTTGATTGCTGTCAAAGTCTCCGCCGAGGCGGAGAGGAACTCGGACGAATCTTTGCCACAGGGAAAAGTTTATGTCCGGGGAGGTAGACAGTCCCTGAACCAATTTATGCGGCTTCTAAGGGAAATATTTTTGGCCGAGTCTACGGGCTCTGAAAACCCACGGCAAACTCAGCCTTGTGCCACATACATCCTTCGTGGGGGTGACTGTTAAATATTAACAGTCGACCAGATTGTTCAACTGTCGAACTCTCTGCCTTGAGCAGATAGGAACCCAGACGAGGCTTTGCAGGGTTTCATCCGGGGAGGTAGACAGATCCCGAGCACGTTTATACTGGTTCTAAGGGAATAATTTTGGCCGAGACTACGGACTCGGAAAACCCACTATAAATCATCCTTGTACCACATACATCCCTCATGGGAGTGGCTGTTAAATATAACAGTCGAATAGATTGAACGCTGGGTCAACCGACACACACTCACTTGTCGTGTAATAATCTACTGTTGTACTTACTGTTTAATATGTGATATATCTGCAACAATTGTTTTGTTATTTATTTAACCATTTACTTGGTCACAACAGTCACGAAGCTGCTCGTGACATTTCTGCTGTATGCGGAGACGACGGTTTTCCCGTTTCAAAGAGGGGAAGTTGGAACTCATAGATGCTCTCATATATGGTCTGGAGCCTCCGCTATTCGCTTATGGTCCACGACAAAATCCAGAGACGGATATGCAATGTGGTTGGCCCTGATCTGGCATCTCGTTTAGAGCCGCTCTCTCACAGACGTGCCGTCGCCTTCCTCTGTCTTTTCTACAAATACTTTCACGGTAACCGCTCCGACGAGCTACTTCCGCTAGTTCCCAAACTGCATGAATTTAAACGTGCTACTATGTCGGCATCTCGATCCCACCCTTTCACTGTCGAAACGGTTAAATATGGCCGCCTCTTCTACTCCAATAGTTTCCTATCTCGCACATCCCGTCTGTGGGATTCCCTTCCTCTTACTTGCTTCCCTAATAGCCATAATCTCCAACTATTCAAACGCAACGTCAATCGACATCTCCTGAGGCTTTGATCTATTCCCTGTCCTTCTCTTCATCTTTTCCTCTATCACGCCTCTTTACTCTCGCTCCCTCTTTCTGTAGCCTCTTGCGTGCTAGTGGCTCTCCCGCCTTGCTTGGGGTGAAAAGCTTTAAAAAATTCTGCGTTTTGGCCGTCCTGTTCAGTTTGAAGAGAACCAATTGTACGCGTCGATGAAAGAATAACCGCGTCAGACCACTAGGGAATTGTCTCAGAAGATGGCAAGCTGTCATCTTACTATCGCTCATCATTTTCACTCAATAGGTAAGGCCCAGAAACACGGTGCATGTGTGCCACACGCATTGACCGAGGTAAAACAACCTCCAGCGCTCCTCCATTCGCCCCAGAAACTGCATTAAAAGGTTCGTTGGCGTCCAAAACATTTAGAGTTTTATCCTAAAAGCATAAACTTCGAAACCGTTGGCAGAAATGTAGATGATTTATGGTCTGCTCGGTGATGATGGTATGTTACTAGCTTGGTTTGGAGGTATTGAATGAATACTGATGAAAATTTCTTCATTTTATAAGTGTGCTCTCGGTCAAAGGAGAGATCAGCTGGCATGGTCATATCATCTTAGTAGATAAAGAGATACAAACAAAATGAGATAGATAGATTCATAGAGATAGATAGATAGATAGATATATAGAGAGAGTGAGTGAGTGAGTGAGTGAGTGAGAGACAGATGAGAACAGAATGCGATAGATTCTCTTAAATGAGATAGATAGATAGAAAACAAAATAATAATATACATAGATTATCTTAAATGAGACAGAGAGATAAATATGAACTTAATTCGATCGATAGATAGATATAAAATAACATAATGAAATACATATATTATGTAAAATTCGATAAATAGATAGATAGACATGAACAGAAGTCTATCGATCGATAGCTAGATAGAAAGTAACATAATGATATTCTAACATAATGATAGATTCTCTAAAATACGCTATATATATATATATATATATATATATATATATATATATATATATATATATATATATAGAGAGAGAGAGAGAGAGAGAGATAGATAGATAGATACGAACAGAATGAGATAGATACGAAAAGAATGATATAGATACGAACAGAATGAGATAGATTCTCTCAAATGAGATAGTATCATAGAAATCAACATGATATAGATAGATTCTCTTAAATGAGATAGATATAAAATAACATAATAATACAGATAGAATCTTTAAAATGCGATAAATAGATAAATATATAGATAGATAGATATGAACAGAATTTGATCGATCGATCGATAAATAGATAGAAAGTAACATAATGATATAGATTCCTTAAAACCCGAAAGATAGATACGAACAGAATGAGACAGATTTTCTCAAATGTGATCGACAAACCCCAGAAACTTCATTAAAAGCTTTCTCGGCCTCCAAACCTTTTAGAGTTTTATCGTAAAGGCATAAATAAAATTCTAAACAGTTGACAGAAATGTACATATGTTTAGGGTCCCTATGTTGACTTATTTAATGGTTTTAAATGCATTAATTCAGGAATAAAAGTTCATTCTAAAATCGGATATTATTTTCCGAACAACCCCGTACGTGTTGATACTGACTCTTTGATATGTTATATCTTTCATCTGACATTCAACCATTAATTTGATAACTTTTTTTAATGTTTCGGCTATAATATAATGTACAGAATATTTTAAAACTCCTCAAATATTTTTCCCCAATGCAAGGCCCAAGAATAACTCAAGGTAGAGGGCAAAAGAATGAAGTTACAATGGCGCAAAAGGATGAAAGGAGAAGATCATATTATGTGGATATGTAAGATAAAAAAAACCCTTGACCCTAAACTTGAAGAGTCCGTTTCACAAAATATCAGTTCTGTGAAGAAGTTGTGGAATTTTCGCTTTACGAACTGAATAAGAATGATTCTTCGATATTGGGCACTGTTAGTAAAAAAAAAAAAAAAGAAAAAAGTTATATTTATTGCAGTATTTATTTTGCAAATATTCTTCTTTTTTTTTTACTTCAATGGAAGTAGAGATCTGCTTGTTCCTTCTCTTCACCCATCTTTTGAACAGGAGGAGAACATGAACATGGGGTCTTACCGGTTCCTTCTTCTGAGGCCTTAATAAGTATGGCTGTCATGACTTTTTTCATACTTAGGATACCGAGTTGTTACTTTTCTGATTTCTGGTAGTAAGAAGAACACAAGAAAAATTAAATAAAAAGCCCAATCGTAGTACTTTGTCTGTTGTTTTTAATGAATAATGCATATATATATATGTGTGTGTGTGTGTGTGTGTGTGTGTGTGTGTGTGTGTGTGTTGATATGATAGGAAAGAACTGTTAGATTGATGATTTAGTATTTATTTTTTTCTCATTTCTAGAAGGTTTGGAGTTGTTTTCCAATATCACTTTGACTGGGATTGAACTGTCACTTCTTTCTCGTGGTTTGGATTTCTGCATTCCACCTTCTAAAATCTGTAAGGAGCACATTGTTACTGGGTTTGAGATGTTGTACTCTCAGTTAATTAAACATGTTCCTTTTTCTTCTGAGAAGTGTTCTGCAACTAAGGCCAGACTACTTGAATTAGCCAATGAATATTCTTCGCTTACTGCTGAGCGAGATTTCCTTGCCTGGCAAGGTATTCCTTTTCGGACTATCAAAGCATTAAAGTCAAGGGACGACGTGCATATCACCAAGCCTGACAAACGTTCTGGCGTTGTTATATTAAATAAAAAAGATTATTTGGACAAGATTAATAATATCTTAAGTGATCTTACAAAGTTTAAGATAATTGGTCCCGTTGATACGTGTGATAACACCAGCAAGGTTGAAGCCAGAACACAGAGATGATTGCTCTCTGTATATATGAGTAACCTTATCTCGAAGGACGTCTACAACAGGGTTAGACCTACAGGTTCGCAACGTCTACGAATGTATGGCCTTCTCAAAATACATAAAGACGGAGTCCTACCTAGACCTATCTTGTCTATGGTGGGATCTGTGCAACATGAGTTAGCCAAATGGTTGGCTGAGTTGCTCTAGCCGGTTTCGGATATTTTTGGGGGTTATAATATTTCAGACTCCTTCCTATTTTCCAGCTTCATTAGAAGTTTAGAAATTGAGTCTGATGATAAACTGATGGTGTCTTTTGACATTGTCAGTTTGTTTACTAAAGTCCCACTGCATGAGACTATTGGCATTTGTGCTATCCTTTATAGGGGTAATTTGGGCCCGGACAGTATTCCTAAGGATCTGTTTTTAGAGTGTATGCATCTGGCTACAGATAGAATGGAGTTTAGCTTCAACGCGATGATGTATGTCCAGACTGATGGGGCTGCTATGATAATCCCTTTGGGTCCTATTTTAGCCAATATTTTCGTGGGCTATTATGAGCGACTATTGTTTGATAAAGAAAAACAAAAAACTTGTGTTTATACGAGATACGTGTATGATACGTTTTCAATCTTTGATTCCGCCAGTGATGCTACAAATTTCTTTGCGAAACTTAATTCTCCCCATCCATCCCTTAAGTTTACGATGGAGTTTGAGAATGATAGTGCACTACCCTTTTTGGATGTCCCTGTTAAACGTAAGGACAGGGTTTTCGTGGCATTCTAGCGTTTTTTGCAAACCCACATTTACCGGCTTATATACGAGTTGGAATTCGTTTGTTCCCAAGTCCTGTAAGATTGGTTTGATTGTGACCCTGGTTCATCGAGCTAAGATGATCTTTTCCCCTGAAATGTTAGATGAAGAACTCATTACTATTCGGAATATTTTTGAAAATAATGGATATCCCATCAACGTTATCAGACGTTTCAAGGAACCAGTGGTGTTTGGACCCAGGCGTTTCCCTATTTATTTAAAGTTACCTTGGCTTGGCAGGAAGTGTCAGTTATTATTTGACAGAATTTCAGCTTGTATTGCATTTTGTTACAATGCTGTTAAGTTGCGCACAGTTTTTCAAACAAGACTTGTGTTTCCGACCTTTAGTAGAGATAGGTTGTCCTATTTTCAGAAAAAATTAGTGGTTTACAAGTTTAAATGCCGATGTGATGCGGTGTACGTAGGACGAACCAATCTGAGGTTGGAGACGGGAGATGCGCAGCATGTTCCCGCCTATCTGTGTTCAAGTAGTCGGAGCCAATCTATAAGAACTACTCAGACAGTCCATGATTCGGCTATTGGACAGCATTTGCTCAACAGCCATGTTTGTGTCACCGATTATGAAGACACTTGGTTTTCAATATTACACAGTGCTCGCTCGCTATACCATCTCCGAATCCAGGAGGCTATATTTATAAAATTTCTTCAGCCTAGCCTGTGCAGAGAGAAGGAGCATTTTGTACGCTCCTTACGCTTGTTGGAGGAACTGTGAGTGTCTTTTTTTCCTTTTTATACTCTTGTGAAACTTGTATTTTCACCCCTTTTGAATTTTAATAATTTGTAATAAAAACAATTAATGCTTTTTTTAATCACGTTCCAACTTTCCCTCCTCATTCGTTATATTGAGTGTGTCTGGGATTGTTTTCCAATTTGCCAACGTATACCTTTGAAAAATGTTGGTCGAAAGGTACCTAACGTATAACATGACGTCCATTTTGTTTAAATCTCTCTCTTTCTCACTCACTCTCACTCTCTAACTCTCTCTCTCTCTCTCTATCTATCTATCTATATATATATATATATATATATATATATATATATATATATATATGTATTATTAAAATATACATTTTTTCACAACGGTAGTATATTCTTGAGTTCCATGCACGATGCAATCGCCGGGTGCTGATTGAAAACTACGTGTATATATATATATATATATATATATATATATATATATATATATATATATATATATATATATATATGTATCAGGGCAGCCTGACGATTGCGTCTAGCATGAAACAGCTTGTCGCCTCTGAGTGTTGAGTTCAATGTTCACTTTTATATTTATATTTACATACGCTCTATCTCTGATATTGAGAACTTTATCCCGTAAATATAGCACACATTAATACTATATTTCTTCATATATATATATATATAAATTAATATATACACACACACACAGACATATATATATATATATATATATATATATATATATACACAG